>JAPQRP010000003.1:36881144-36892872 GCA_037367295.1 Apogon hyalosoma
ACCAATTATTTACATGTATTGATAGGATTAGTGGATCAACAGGTATTAAACAGTTTAGATCAGTAGATGGTTTTGGTAGATGGTGGATGTTTGGGTCTTTATGGGATAATGCTGATCATTTAATTCCAAGGGCCCTTTCACTGGGTTGTATATATTAGACAACAAATGAACATCTAGCCCTTGAAGCTGATGTGTTGGAAGGAGCAAAAGGATCGATGTTAATAACCGAGTGTCCATACTGACAACTGCAGGTCTTCTTACTTTTACTGGCAAATAAACCAGGTTTAGGCAAAGAATCCATTTGTGTCACTGCCTAAATGTTTGGCCACATGTAGAGATGAAGAAGATCATTTGAAAAGAGGCCATACAGGGACAATGGCTCCAACCAGCAAATAAAAGAAAGGGTGAACAGTGATTTAACCCTGAACATATCCATAACTGCTCATTGTGGAGTTTCTTTGTTTTTTGTCTCATTTGGACATTCAGAGGTTCCATAATTTATGCAAACAGATTTCTTTTTTTTTTTTTTTTGTTTGACTGTTGACATTAGTTTAGTTGATAATTCTTCTCATTTACATCAGTTATATAATGATAAATACCCCAGAAAACACCCAAAACAATATTAAAATGAAAGGCCTTAAACTGTTTAGATCATCTGGAAGCTGCAAACAGTGACTTTCTTAAATGTTCATAATAAAAATATAATTTTTAGTTTTAATTTCAGTTAAATCCTCCATTCTCAGACAAGGAACATATACAGTCTGGACATTAAAACAACCAGATGAAACTTCTGGTTCTAAATCAAATAAAACTTTTAGAAAATTGTAGAAAAAGAAATTAAATACAGGTGAGGCAGAGGTCTGAGGTATTTGTATCAACAGGAATACATTCACCTAAAGGCCTGGTGACACAAACTCCCGCTTTGGACCTGTTGAACAAAAAAAAAAAAAAAAAAAAAAGACCCATCATGTGATCAAGCATGTGCCCATGTGCGCAGGTGCGTCTTTCACCTGTTCAGACTGACGCATGTTTGTGGCGCAAAAATGAAGAAACTTAAAGACACAACAAAATGTAAGTAAATAACCGGTTAAAAATGTGTTTCCAGTTGGTGTTCTTGAGCGCGTCACCTTGTACGAGCAAAAAAAAAAAGAGAGAGAGAGAGAGAATGTAGCTGCTGATATGACAACTATGACAACTTTGTTGCTTCAACAGTTGCTCGGATCACATTGTAGGTCAGAATAAAACTGTGCGTCCTCCTCAAAATAAGTTGTTTAAGTAATGTTATCAGATTCCTCTCTAAATATACGCTATTTGATCATCTTTAGACTAATTTTAACATACTTACTTTTCTTTAAAACAACCCAAATGTGTTGGAGATTGACTTTACATTGTTTAATTAAAAAAAAAAACGTAAATATGGTATAATGTACAGATATATGCAAAATGTGAACCACTGTATCGTACATCTTGTAGTGGTGAGTAAACCTGTAAACCAACTGGTGTCCGAATGTTAATGACAAACCCTGGGTTTTCCCTGCAGACTGCGGTGCTCCTCCTGTCCGCGCGCAGCCCTGCCACCACCAGGGGGCAGCATCGCGCTGTGATTCATTCTAACAGCTTTTTAAAAAAATGGCAAAATGTCAGGAAGCACTGCAGTGTTTGATATCACAGCTGAGTGCATACAAAATATTTTAATCACTGTCATTTTCACAATGCGAAGGCTGAAATAAACACAGCTGCTCCAAGATGCTGTTCCTGGTGAGACTCTCGATGGACTGCAGGCATTTATTTTACCAGAATAAATATGATGTGTTGACAAAGGGGATATTCTGCAAACCAAAGCTCTGCCTCTTTTCCTTTCAGCTCAATATTTAGACACACTTTCTGCATTTTTTCCCCCACTAAAAATGAGTTTGAATTAGTAGCTAAATGATAGATATCTATATCCAAAAGTGTAAATTAAATTGAAATTGACAGAAACATCCTTTCAGGTGCATTTACTTTTATGTAATTCTATGTAATTATATGCATGCATACATAATGGAATTAGTTTGTCATCTGATATTAGAGAGATTTAGTGTCTTTTCAAGGAGAAGAAGCTGTAAGAAAACATGATAAAACTGCATAAATACCTATTGAAGTCAGTTTAAAGCAAGATGATTTTCAAAGATTCAAAGATTTTTTTTTTTTGTCAATTCACTGGATGCACAGGAGTTACAGAGAACTTAGATATTGTTTGTCTCTCATGTTGCTACTTAAATGCCACGCAATTTAAAAGAAAAAGAGGTAAAAATTGAAGAGGAGTAAATAAGTGGTATAGAAGATAAACTATAATACAATCTAAAAGATATAAATCAGATCTATTTACAGTAACAGCAGTGCAATACAGTAACAGTAATGAGGTGAGGATGTGCATAATGGAACCAAACAGCAGCAGATATGACAATAGTGCAGTGACGGCAGGACAGTCTGCAGCAGATGTGAGAAATATCACAGATTGAAGGACTGCTGAGCCTTCCGTGTGTGAAACAGTAGAGGTAGAGTCCTTGTGTAAATGTGGGAGTGGGTTGGAGTCCAGGGGCAGTGGCATCATCCTGAAGGCCTGATGGACAAAGCTCAAACACATGAAACACACTGATATCATTAATATTTTGGACATGTATGAGAGCAGTGCAAATGGAAGCTCAATTAGAAGTGATATTCCTTTCTGATGCCACTGAACAAGGCTCCTAAACCTCAACAGACCAGTGACTAAAACTGAAGGATAATGGTCGCTCCCCCGTTGTGAGCCTGTATGTGAGAAATCCTCCTTCCCCCCAATTAAAAGCAGACAAGCCCGTATTAGCAGCTCAGATCAGAACCACATCCGGATGTTCAGAGAGGAGCAGGGCTGCCGTTCTCAGGCCTTCAATAGCGTCACACGGCTCAGCCTGAATGCCTGTGGCTGCGGTCCGTGGCCTCCGTCACAGAGCCCATAACACAGCTCCAGATGGGAGGGAATTGTGGCCTGTGACCCCGGGGTCAGAGGTCACGGCAGAGTGAACAGAGGCCGGTGTTTAAGTACTCCTCGTGGAGTTCCTTTTGCTTCCAAAGGGCGCGTGGCTGCTAATTGACGGCCCACCTCCCCAAACCCCAAGTGCGAGGTCCTTGACACCCAAAATTGACCGGTGGTGTGAGGAGCTGGGATTGGACGGGGATTAAAAGACCAGAGCTGTAATTATTGTTGGATGTTTTCAACTTTCAACAGATATATTGTTTTTTTTTTTCATTAATCGGATATATTCTAGGATTACAAGTGCTTATTATTTTCATTGTTCATTAATCTGTTGATAATTTTCTTGATTACTTGATGAAAATGTTAGAAAATAGTCAAAAACTAATGAAAATCAACATGTCCTTTTTTTGGTCCAAAACCTCAAGATATTAACAGTCAAAAAGAGGAAAGAAGCCATAAAATATTCACATTATAGGTGTATTTTCATTCAAAAATACTAAAACTATTTAATTGATTATCAAAATAGTTGTCAATTCATTTGATAGCTGGCAAAACTGATTTACACCCTAAAATCGGCCATAAAATAACTATCCAAACCTAAAACAAACCTCAGCATATGTGTTTATCCTACATTTAGGGTAAAACCAGATTACAGGTTTATAAAAGAGACAAAATCAGAACATTTGACAAGTTTTTTCCTGGTGACTTAAATTTCTTGTAGCCTTGTTTGTTAACGATTCATAATCATATAACTTTATTGATCTGATGAAGAGCTATTTAATTGCAATTAAATATCACATGCCCACACAAACTACTTCAGAAAGTCACACTGATGTAGTTTCAGAGGGAACAGATCTGCTGTAGTAAATAAAATTAGACATTTTGATAAAGTTGATATGAATTAATAACATTATAACATGAGTAACAGAGTAAATTAGATCATATATGTTATTTTCTTCTCCTAACAAAGCAGATTAATTCTATTTGTTTTAAAATATTATATCATTGACTCTTTTTCCAGCTTGTCTCATAAACTAATATATATTTTAAAATGAAACGGCTGGTTTTTAAAGAATTTAGACAAAGGTGCAGGACTTCACAAGATGCGTTCATTTGCTCAATGAAAAGACAAAAGGCTGAAGAAAAGTTAAAAAGGCGTGGCGAACAGGCTGGGAACCTCAGTGCTGAGCTTTACCCACAACCCTTCACCCCTCATCACTGTGAGCGCCATACAAACAACCTTTGTGGCTTCTCTCCCAGTGTTTTAGGCTTTAAGCTGCATCTCCTGCATATTCTTATAATATACATGCAGATACACATGGAAAAGTAACAAACAAACGGACAGCATGGAAATCAAGCAGCAGTAATCATTTTCTTATTGAGGATGTTGCATAGAAAAGGCTTTTCTGCAAAATAAAGTCCAAATAGAATAATGCATGAACACTCTAACAGGCTATTGAATAAATATTTATTTATAGAAATGTGACCTAATTTGACTTTTACAGGAGCTGCAATATTGCATATCACTAAAAATAATAATATAAACAATAGAGCAGTGTTTATAAAGGCACATATTAATGGTATCATATTCATTTCTAGTAGTTAAGCAAAAACACTACACTCATAATCTGTTTTATATAGGAGCTAGAGCAGCAGCGAATGATCTCCATTGTTGCTTTAATTGTCAGTTATTTTATTGGGCAACTGATTCATTTTTCAGTCTAAAAAATAACAGAAACAGAAAATGCTGACAGAGTGGTATGTCCCAAAGGCTAAGATGATGTTTTAAAATGTTTGGTCCAGCATCCAGTGATAGTGAGCAGGAAATAAACTAAAAAATATTGTGGAATCAGTTTTGACATTTTTTCTAAAAAAAAAAAAAAAAAAAGACAGGTGATCATTTGGCAAATCTTTGCAGCTGTTTAACTAATGTGATATTTCCTTCTTTATTCATAATATCAGATATAATGTCAGTTGTTTGCCTTTAATGTATAATTAGTCAGGTAATGTTTTGGTTTGTGATACAGTAAACATCATTTCCTTCCTCACCTTCTTCTTTATTGTCTCCTCTTTTTCATCTTTTTTACCCCCTTCCTCTCTTCTATAATACAATAAAAAGTCTCATTTTACAGTTAAGGCTGCTGTGACTAACGGACAAACTGAGCAGGTACTGAAGTAACACAGTACACTCACCTTGATGTGCACTGTAATTTTACTCCGCTGTCGATCATTGTGTCAGTTTCATGTCGACATTATGGGGAGTTTCGTGTGCAGGAGAAGCCTTTAGAAAGTGTGAGTGTATGTGAAACTGCAGCAGCTGGAAGCAGCTGTATCAGTTTCTCAGCGTGAAGACAACGCAGGCTGCCTGCAGTCGGAGCTCAGCTTTCAGATCAGCTCCACTGATATAATGGCTTCTTTAATCCGAGCCAATTAGACCCACAGGGCACAGGGAGTGGCTGTTTTCACACTGCACTAATTTGCACTGGGGGTGGGAGGGCTGATTGACAGGCAGTCGTGTGAAAACACAGAGACAAATAGGTTATAATGTGAACCCATGGAGAGGCAATATGGAGGATGCATCCTGCATGGGAAACCCTCCTTCAGGTTTTCACTTCTCTCATTCAGCAGCATCTGATCAAAGAGCATCATCAAGTCTTTAAGAAGAAACCGACACTCGGGATAATTTTAGAGGGAAACCACCGCATTTCATTTTGCTGCAGTACCATAGTTTGTTTTTGTAATTTTTTTCTGATTATGTGTCGTCTTAAAAACCAAATCCATGTGTGTTTATGACCCTCATCACAGTTGGCATTAATTAATGGCTATGAGATGGAGGAATACCTTTTAGATCAGTGTTTTCCTAAGTTTAACCCTCAAAATCAGACAGGCCTGTTTTTTTTATCGAGTAAAATACATAATACAGTTACTTTAGGAATTGATTTTCTTAATTTAAACTGAAGAAGTTAGTTGTTTTTCTGCTAAACTGCTTGTTCAGCCCAGATTATTGAACACATGTTTTTCCTCTCACAAACCTGTAAATACAATCTAATATTATCTTGACTGTAAAAATATAGATGTTCTTGTAAACGATGATGTATTTTGTAGGTTTTGCTGCCTGGGAGATCCCAAATTTATATTTTGGGTCATAGTTTTAGGTTTATTCAGATAAAAATCCACAATTCTACAGAATGAAGAAAAGACAGTTTAGTCCTAAAAGAAGAGTTTTATCTGTATGTGAATATATATTGACCTTGTGCTTCTGTTAAAAAAAAAAAACAAAAAAACCCCCCAAAAACAGGAACCATTTACTGTTTTAATTTCTATAATCTGCAGAATTTTTGACGCAAAAAGTCATCACCTGTAATCCCAGTGTGAGGATGATGCAGCTCGAGCTTTAATCCATGCAGTACTTTAAATGTCCATGTGGGGGCGCTCTGAGCTGAAATTGAACCACATGAGAAGACTGCATGAAGATCAGCTCTAAACGTTGAGCTTCTTTTCAGTGTGAAGGAATCATGTAGGACTTCACAAAAAATGAAGATGCACAATCGTTAATCTGTAACGTAATCATGTTCTCGTCTTCCCCTTTGCTCTGTGAAGAGTATGTAGAAGATTACGGTGACTATCAATTTTTATTTTTCTTTATTTCTAGGTTAATCATTTACTTTTTTGTTCTGTAAAACAGTGGAAAATACAGACGACATTCTCTAATGGCTGTTTTGGTCCAGAACCCAAAGATATTCAGTTTGCTGTCACAAAGTAGGAAATAAACACAATATATATTCACATTTAAGAAAGTGATGAATAAAAAAAAAAACTCGCATTGGGCTTATTTAGCTTTTAAAACATTATAGATTGACAAAATGAATAAAGAATGACCAGAAAGTGAACAGAATAATTATCAAAATAAACAAAAATGAACAAAAAATCTCTAAACAAAACAAAGTCTAAATAAAAACAACAATTTAAAGAATAGCTAATTGAGCATCAGGAGCAGTATCTCATGTATTTATTTTCCATTTTACTCCTAAATAACCTGTGCAATAATTGGGAAAATCTGCAAATTCCTGATGTTTTAAAAGCTGGAATCAGAACATTTTAACTTATTAAAGAATTACTCAAATTGATCAATAAATTATGAAGATAGTTGGGAATTAATTGATAGATCATGTAAGTGTTGAAGCTCTAAGTGTGTGTGTGTTTATTATGATCAGATTTTTGTTTGTGTTTAATATAATACTTTGGTAGAAGTGAGTTTGAGAGGAAGTGACTGTTCATTTGAGTATCCTGCAGCTTACAGTCCACATGATGCAAGAGACTTAAATGTATTTTTATATTATTTTTGCTACATTCTTCTCCTTTATTAATTCCTGATCTGTTTTTTCTTTTTTTTTCCTTTTTTTGTCAATAGCGATAGTCAAACTTTGGTTGTATTGTCTCTGAGTCTGAACACAGAAACGGCAGAAAAAAGTGACTCGGATGTGTTTAACACTTAGGGCTGTTTGTTCCTCCCTGCCGTGACCCCTCCTCATCACAAATTTCCAGCAGTGTAGACGTTGTTGTTTTCCAATGTGCAACCGTTAGAAAAATGTGCATCTGCAGTAGATGCATAAATAAAGTGTTCACATGAAAAAACCCAAAACAACTTGACATTTCGTCGTCATCAGAAATTCAAAGCAAATCACGATTCTTCATTTAGATTTTCTCGAATTATTCCCAAGGCCAATGGACTACCATGTTAAATTCAGACACACACACACACACACAGATGTTGGTCTTCAGATTACCTCTGTATCTATCAGTGGTAAAGTACCAGCTCTTAACTGAACTCGCATAAAAAAAATAAAGGCGTAACGTAGAATGTGTGTTTGGTAATGTGCTTAATGCAGGATAAACGAGCTCAAGAAACACAGATATAGATACAGGTAAGATTTATTGATTCCCAAATAGAAATTCAGATTTTTCATCAGTTCAGTAAAAATTAAGAAAGAAAATCAAACAAACAAAAAAAAAAAATGACTGGAAATAAAACTAAACCTGAAGTGCACTCAGACGTCCACTGCGGCGCTGCCGTCAGTCCTCTCCTCTTGTTCCTAAATATTAAAAGACAAACCACAGATTATGAGTTATGTTTTCCACCTCCTGGTTCTTTTAGCTAGCTGTTACCATGGTAACAAACGTCTTAGCATTGTGGGATAGTAGAGGATGTTCTGTCTAGAGGTAGACCGATATGTCGGGCCGATATATAGAGATTTTTTTCAATATCAGCCATCAGGCTTAATTTTTTTTTTTTTTTTTTTGAAAGCCAATAATTGATCAGTAGTAAAAACGATATAAGACATTTGATCAGGCACCTGTGTGGGCAGCACTTGAAGTTCAACAAATGTTAAGAGTACTGTGTGTACATGTGTTAATAATTTCATTTATATTGCTGCTGCATAAAAATCTGAATTATCTGAATGTTTCAATTGTATTTTATGGACAATGTGCTTAAAAAAAAATAAAAATTCAGCCTTAAATATCGGCCTCAAAAATTGGCTGTAGATATCGGCCATCTGCTGACCAAATTTTTAAAAATCGGCATCAGCAATTAGAAAACCCCATATTGGTCGACCTCTTGTTCTGTCTTACTGGAGTCCATTAGCAGAAGCAGCTCAGTATCTGAACACACTCCTGTGACCTCTGGGATGGTCTTTAACATTTTATCCATAGAAGAGCGTGTTACCATGTCACCTGATGAGATCGAAAATGAAATAAATGATCATTTTGTGAGTTAAGTGACAGTTTTTGGTGTTTCTACCTGCTGGGGTTCCATTTATGGCAGCTCCACAGTCTGTCATGAAGCCAAACCATGAACCAAACACATGTTAATCTGTCATGAAGTTGAAGCAGCAACAACTTGGATGTGGAAGTGTGTTGTTTACATGTGGATTTGTCTGTGTTCCAAAAGTGTCGGTGCTCACCTCCATCTCCTGCAGGTCATACGCTGATTTATACACCTGGATTTGATCAGGTCAGGTGAAGCTTCATTTCACAAAGTCTTAATGGACATGAGTAAAATGGAGATAGATGCCTTTTTTTTTTTCTGAACACACTGATAGACACAAAACGAGTGTATAAAAATCTTCGTTTTGGAAAGTAGTTTGCCGAGCTGTAATACTTTTTGCATCTGAATGAGAGGCCCAAATGTAGAGAAAAATATCTGTTTTGCAAGTCGTCTGCAGTAGTGTAGACGGGCTACGAGCACATCAGGACTTTGCAGAGATGAGAAACACAAGAGGAACGAGACTAATGTTTTCAAAAAAAGGATGTTTTGACTTTGCAGCTGTGACACCATTGGCTCACAGTGAAACGGTGAGATGGAGATCTTCAGACTGTAACTGACTGTTTCCATGGGAACAAAGTTAGTTGGAATTCCTGGTTGGCTAATTTGTTGTAACTGTCAAACCTTCATTTGTGACTCATCTAGTTTTTAAGACTGAACATTAGACTAAACACAACAAGACTAAACCCTTTCAGGCCGTTGTAGGTAAATGTTACAACAGTGTGAACGGACTCGTCTGAGCTCGACTCAAACCGTCCGATGGTGTCAACAATGATTCAGTTTGTCAAATCACAGGTGCTTTCAGAATGACGTGCGCGCGTTTCTTTGCATTTGTGGACTGTAGCTCACTTGTTATCACAAAGTGCAGCTGTTCCCTGATAAAACCCCGTCTCAGTTGTTAATTTTCTCTCCTTATTAGAGATTTCATCGACTCCTTAACAACAGATCTTCTCTGGGAATAGAAGCAGGATTCCTCAACCCTCTGTTCATCATGGTTTTGCTTCTTCAATATGACAAATGCAGCTGAAGTACATGATTTACTATCGGGGTCCTAATTCATGTTTTCAGATGCTACAAATTTTATCTCTCTACAAAGAGCATTAAATATCTGCAGTTAGAACAGAACTACAGGGTGGTTCTAACATCTTTTCAGCTTGTTGCATTGGCCTAAATTAGCAGGTTTTCAGGACGTGCAGACCAGAGTTTTGCATCTGTTCTCATCTTCTCTCATCACAGATCTCTGGTTTATTATCAGGGAAACGCAGCCCGTAGATGATGACAGCAGGTTCTGTTATGCTACTTCTAAAATTGCAGTGTGAAAGCAAAATTTACCAGAGCTAATGTAGACAAAAAGCAAAAAACTAACCTTGCTTTGTAGCTTCGTTCAGACTTTCAGCTGTTAAAATACTGTAATAAAGATTCCACATGCCTTTTCATGGATTTGCTCCAAAATTTAAAGAGTTCATCACTGACTCATGTCCCGATCTGTAGTTTTTTGGAGACAAATTGTAATGATCAAAAACCTTCCTTGCAGTGGAAATAAAATATTGAATCCCAAAACATACTTGGATGCAGTTTAATTTTCTTCACCATCAAGTCAAGTGAAGGTACGTTTCTTTCTGAAGCTTGTGGATGTTCTTGTGTGTGTCGTCTTGTCATCTTGAGTGACGTATCTAATTCTGAACATTTGGTAATCCCAGGTCCTTCATACCCGACATCTAACTAGACATGTCCGTCCGTGTACACAGACAACGTTATAATCACCTCTCTGTGTTTTTCTGCTGCTCCTCTGAAGCATTAACATGTGAAAGCCTTCAGTTCCTGTGAACTTATTTGACCTCTGACCTCTCCTCTATGTCTCACAGACAACAAATAGCTGCAGCTGCGATGGAGGGTCCCCATTCGGTTCTCACCCACAGACTCCAGTTCATGTCGACTGGGACGTGTCTGCTCACAGCAACAATGACTGAGTAAGAATAAGTGATTATTATAAGTGTTTCTGACTTGTTTTCACCATTAATGACTTATTGAGATGCATAGTTTTGTTCTTCTAATGCTCTTATACGGTTAAGATCAGGCCAGACCAGCATGGGAACACACTCAGACACAAGGACAAAGGCATTCTGGGAGTCCAAATATGTTGTACTGCACATTAAGGCATAACATGAAACATTTCCATGTTTAAATATCTAAAATTGGCCACTCCTGTTAGAGATTTTGGTGACATGCTCTTACTTTGTATGGAATGCTTCTTCTAATGTTAAACAGAGGAATCTGTGATTTAATTCAACATCAACACCTGTCAGTGGCATCATCCTCGCTCTTTACATATACCCAGTAAATTAAATCACCAACAAACTGTATATATTGGTTAATCTACACAAGAAAACCTGTGGAGGGTCCTGTCATGAAGTGAAACACAAAATACAACTCAAAAATCATTAAAATGCATATTGTAATGTGTTTGTGTACAGCTCCTGCCCTGTTCTCCTATCAGGTAATATCTGTACAGTAATAAAATAATTAAATCCAACCAATAGGGGGAACTGATCTAAGGTTCAAAACCCTCTTAGATCAAAACTGTCAAGCAACTCGTGGCACCATTACACTTGTATTGGAGGCCAAATAACTGAACAGGAGAGGTTAAAAAAAAAAAATCATTAAAATGAATATCGTTTTTATGCTTTTATTTCCATCTTTGTAATGTTGTGGGTATATCACAATTTCAGTTGTTTACATCAATACAAAATAAAGTTTTCTTAACTATAATTGCGTAACTTATTCAGTATACAGCCAGTGTCTTGTTCATTTTAATGCCTGGTCCAACTAAAGGTACATTTGTTTGGACGAATATAATGATAACAACAAAAATAGCTCATAGTAGTTTAATTTCAGAGCTGATATCTATC
>JAPQRP010000003.1:36910938-36924896 GCA_037367295.1 Apogon hyalosoma
GGACCTAATGTCAGTCCGTCAATGGCAAGAGATGAAGCATTTTAATCATGTTTGACTTGTGCCACCATGTAGAAATATGATGTTTGTCAGTTTAAAAGATCATTTTATGAGCCAAGGAAGTTACAGTTTGCAGCAAAGACAGTAAAGAAGCATCTAGCTTTGTTTTCAACTGCTGAATGGACTGCATCTCTGATCGCATGTTATACACGTCACCAACACCGAAATGACCAGTGCGTTAGCTCAGTTTATCTCATTACACTGGTCTACAAGTAAAATACTTCCAGAATAAAAGTAGTGAAGTTTTACTGCGTGTGAGTCACTGATAAAGAAAAATCAAGTCAAAAAAGCTGGTTGGCTGAAGTTTCCAAGATACAGTCTTGGGTCAAAATGTGAAATTTGACAATGTGAGAATGGGT
This sequence comes from Apogon hyalosoma, assembly GCA_037367295.1. NCBI lineage: Eukaryota > Metazoa > Chordata > Actinopteri > Kurtiformes > Apogonidae > Apogon > Apogon hyalosoma. Next base: position 36,911,355 of record JAPQRP010000003.1, read on the forward strand.
TTTACTCAAAAGTCTGCACATTACAATACATTCACTTTACAGGTTCTATCTAGTGGAATATTTATAAATCTATTGTATAAATGTACTTAAACCAGTATATGTATGTGTGTGTAGTAACACTTTATCATAGACCTTGAAAACATCAGTAAACCAGCACTTTTTAATTTCAAAATAAAATGTAGACCAGTGTTATTCCCGTGCGAGGTAATAAAGTATTACAGAAGCCACAGTCCTAGTCTGAAAATGTTGAAGCAGCAGAAACATCGTCAGACTCTGAACAGACACAGTTACAATGACAATTTTCTGGTGTGTAGTCTTTATATTTACGTATTTTCACAGTCAGATATTTTTAAACCGTTTTACCACAAACTGGGACTTTCTTGACGTAAAAAAATTCATTTTTAAATTGTCAAACATCCTTTGTGTAAATGATGCATGAATCAAACGGGATACCAAAAAAATGACGTGTCTCTCACCAGTGGCTGCAGTAAAGTCGTCCCCAAAAACGAGGGCCATTGGGACAGAAGTAGAAGGTGCACGACTTCAGCTCTCTGTGGAAATGGTTTGGAAATTAGTTTTATGGCACTGCGACATCAGACTTAACCAGATTGGGCCATTTTCTTTGCCGGTGGTTTTAACAGGTCATCTTAACATCAAAACTCACTTCACTTGCAAATATTGGACTAAAATAACTTCTCCTTGACTCTGTTTTAAAAAGTGACTTCCTATGATTAGTGCTTTAAAAACAAATACTAACAAGCCAAACAACCTGGAGAGTCTTGTCCTCTACTCCAGAACATTAATTGATGATGCTAGAACTAAACCCAGAGGAGACGGCACATTTAGACTAAGTATAGTATGCACCCTATCTGCATTATCAGTGCACCAATAGTATATAAATGTAGAAAATCAATATTTATGAGCATTGTGTTTTTGTGCATCCTTTGAAATGTGATTTTATGTTGCACTTTAACACACAAATAAAGACCCTAAATAAAAAAGAAAGCTGCATAGAAACAGTGTTTGTCTCATTGTAAACATTAGTACTTTATTGATTATTTAACTGCAGTACAAACAGTTGCATAGTACAAAGAGCACAACTACTCGCGTGCAAGTCGAGCCTATCGGATTTACAGTTGCATAATCACATTTACTTTACACAGTTGCAGTATTCCTGCTGCATACATCTATTGCACACACTCAAAACCCTGAAAACAACATAAATCAGAACAGCAACACTGCATTCACATGATTCTATTACATTGTCAGAGCTGATTGGACAAACATGAAACTAAATCCAGATTTTAGTCTCTGCGACCGACTGTGCAATTACTGATTAAATCAATAAACAAATGTAAATGTGCTAAAATATACAGTGTTTTCTGTTTCTAGTTAAGCCTGCTGACACATTTCAACAACAGCCCTACATACATTGCATTCGTGCTCCTATAGTGCATATTGTTAACACATGATTTACCACATTTCACTCACACTGTGCGACATAACACCACCCGTACGCCACTGATGTGCAAATTCGACAATACTGCAAACATTACAAGTGCAACCACATTCACATATATTTACTTCTGCATAGATTAATATAAACATAATGAATAAACTGATAATAGGAAACAGTTTAACAGGGACTGCTGTGAATTAATGTGTCTTAACATTAGTGCACATATTATTAAATCCAAATTAAACATCTCATATTCATCTGTAAGAATCTGTTAGACCTGTATGTCCAAATAAATCTGCATGATAATAGTCATGTGTAGGAACAAACAATTGGAAGAAATTTGCAAAATATGTCTTGAAATATGATTTGACACAAATTTAGGCCCAGAAAACATTGCAATTGCAGTACAAAAATAATATTTCAAGTAACCCAGCCATGAAGATTGTCAAAAAATTGATTGAATCATACATTTATGTATAATTTCTTTTACAAATGAGACATATTTAATGATATAAAATAGTTTAAGAAGGATAAAGTTATAAAAATATGAAAAGAACTGGCACCTATGCAAAAATACACATGTAATATTTCTATCCTAAAGTAAAATTCCATCAAAATAAGAGTAATATCTGAATAATACCACTAATTAAATACATAAAAGCTACATTCCAGCTATGATCCTAGTATTTTTACTTTACTCGTGTAGTTGTTTTAGTGAAAGCGTGTGTGTTTGTCTTTGTTGTTGAGGTCATCGAGAGCGAGGCGGTGAGATCTAATTTCTGACCCACATGAAAATCCAGCACAGATGTTTCCGGAACAGCTGTGCAGAGCGTTTCTAGAGAACATGACGTGCACAAAACACACAAACACACAGATTCCACCTTGCAGTCCTTTGTGTTATTTGTCCATATATATCAGAGTATTTTCTGTATTTTTGTTCAGGTGATTAGAGTCTAAAAGACAATTGTAAATCCACGGCAGGTTTTAAGACTCCGTCCGCTGTCACTTGGTTTGTTTTCACACCTGCTTTTGCTGAATCCATGCATTGAAACACAATTTGACCAGCAACGGATGGAGGTGTCAGGTGTGAAAGAGGCAGGACTCGGTGTAAAGTGGTGTGAGGTAAAAATCTGGTGAATCTGAGCTGTAGGAGGAAGGAGAATAGAAATTAAAACCACATTACAATCTTAAAAACACTGAAAAAGAACAACACATGCAGTAAAACCTTCCATCCATATATGATACAAGGATTAGGTCCCCGTCATATTTTTGAATAGAGCTTTAATTTATTTAAATGCGGGGTTTTGGTTTCATACACGCATTATTTCTGCAAACAGGACATATTAAAAAACAGCACTAAGTACGGTCAAAGCGGAGATCTGCCAGATACCAGGTGATGCTTAAAAATGGTCACTCAATTATTTTTTTTATTTTTTTAGTATCAAAATTATTAAAATATGTACAAGAAGGAAAATGTTTTGGATTTCTGTGTATGGAAGATTGTGACGCTCAATGGATATAAATAGACAGAAATAATATTATATAATAATGATATAATGATAGAAGTGGAGGTGTTTAATTTTCAGTGGGTTTTTTTTTTTTTTTGGGGGGGGGTTATGCATCTGTATATCCACATGTATGCAGGTTTGATTGCACATATACATATATATGTAATATATGCATTTCCCTCTATATAATTATCAATAATTAATAAGTTCTGGGGAAGGGATGGGACTGAAAAAGTGTTTTCTTCTTCCACTCCTTTACAAATATAGAAACGGTATTTTTGTGTTCTCTTTGTGTTCTATTTTTAATTACTTTGCTGATTGAGAGCTGTCCTTCTTAATATATGATCATAATTAATTACTATTTAACTATTTTAACATTTAAACCACTATTGAGGTAAATGCAGAAGCAGATGCAACTCAACTGAACCGAATTTACCTGCCAAAATTGATCGTATATTATTCTTTTCATTCATCCCCTTCGTTTTATGTTGACAATTTCTTTGAGGTTTAAATCCTCCACTTGCTCAGGCTACATGTATCATATTCAGTGTTGGGAATCACACCTTTGCAGCTATTTTACACTGGAAGAGGCTAAATCAGAGGAAAACTACTCTAATGACAAATGTAGTTTGGTAAATTAAAACTACCTGGAAACATATTTCACATTACTTTTACTCAAAGACTAAGCATGCAATGTGAAATAATGAAAAAAAAAAATAAAATGAGAATTGCAAACCAGCAAAAAAAAGGTGTCCATTTATCTTTTTTTTTTTCTTTTTTTTTTTTTTTATTATTCACATTGAGATTAAAAAAGTAAAACTGTAGTGTGATATGAGTAGAACAGTGTCCAACTTCTTCCTTTTGAGTTACTTTAGAATAAAAGAAAAGGGGGAAACTGGTTAAATCAGGAATAATAAGAGTAGAGAAGTAAAGTCGAATGAAAGAATACATTTTTACTTTACTTTTTTCTATTTCATTCTATGACCCAATGTTTGTAGACAACATAAAATGGAACTGGAAACAGAGTGAAGATTGTTGTAATTCTGCTTGTAGATGGAATTATTCATCTAAATCTAATCTGGTTAAAGCCAAACATATTTATTGTTTCTAATTTTTATGTCGGTGTAAACTGTTAAATGTACGAGGGAATCGGAGCCAGTGATGGATCATGTGTAAACATTAGTGAGACGGGAGCAAAGCCAGAGTTTATCAAAGCTCGGATTTGTTGTTGTTGTTTATTGTATCATCTTCAAAGTGGCTGTAAACTCCCATTCACTGCCCATAGATGGCACTCACTAATAACACACAACAGATTCACACTAGAGGTAGAATTTTAGCACCTGCTTCCAAAAAACAAACAACAAAACAACAAAGCAATACAACGATCCTGTCTGTAGTGGCCAGTAAAGACACAAGCTGCTCCTCCAATCAGTGACATCAACACCTCCTCAATTCTCTCCTCTCCTCTCCTCTCCTCTCCTCTCCTCTCCTCTCCTCTCCTCTCCTCTCCCCCCTCCCTCCCCTCTATCATTGTCTGATCCTCCAAAGTGTTTTTTCCCACGCTTTATTTTTCTCCGTCCTGTTTGCAGCCGAGGAGGAGGAGGACGGGGGGTGGGGGTAGGGGGGTAAGAAATGATGGGGTCGCCATGGCAACCCCACATTGGCATGCCCCTGATTGGAGTATGTGGTGGCTAATTATTCAGCGCATATGCTTAAAAAAAACAATAAAGTAGGACGTATTGAAATGCAGAGCCAAGCATCGCATGGTGTGTGATTAACATATGAGCCCGGCTCAGCTTTTGAAGAAAGACGCCTCAGTTCTCACCATGTTCAACCTTCATGCCATGAACTAACTCTAATTAATTTTATGTGCATGTTAAATACACTTAGAGTTAAAGCCGCAAATTAAAATTTTTCTTCAATTCAAAAACCTTAAACTTTTCAACAAATTTTATTTTCTGTCCTAAAAATGCTGCACAAACTGATGAGAATGATCAATGAGATCATCAATATTCACATGTATGTTGGTTTTATGCAGATGGACCCAAAGCTAAAAGCACAACAACAAAAAACATGAGTAGCATGCTAATGGCAGGCCTCGGAGCACTGGCATGACACACAAATTGTGTGTGTTTGTGTGTCTGTGTGTGTCGAAGGCTGCAGGGATGGAGGGTTTTTGTGAAAGAAATCAGTGGGGTAGGGGTTTGTATATGTGTGTTTGAGGAGGGGGTTAGGTTAACAATGGCCGGCATTGTTTACCAATCTCCCTCGTCCATTAATCAGGACGATCCGGCTCTAATTGGCGTTTTGGTTAAGCTGGTCTCCAGACCCCCGTTCCCTCCACTGGCCTAAATAATGGCGTTACGCCACAAGTGCCGCCACACATTGGGGAGGACAATGTGCCGCTTGTCTGAGGGCCCAGGATAGGATCCCCACCCTCTCCTCTTCCCCTCCTTTCTTAGTGCCCCCTGCACCCCCCAAAATAAACCTCACACAGAAACACAAAGAAGGCCTCTCACTATTGAGATCTCACTGTCGCAGCTCCCTCTCCCTGTCTGTCTGCCCTCGAACTCCTCCTCCCCACACTCCTTCCTCCTCCCGTTTCTCCTCATTCATTTACTCACTACATCTTTTCCTCGTCAATTTTTTTGGGTCAGAAAAAACATAAGTTTTGAGCTGGTGGAAGTGATACGACTGAGTTCATTATCCCTTTTTGGCCAAATCAGTGCTTTCCAATTAAGATTTTGACACTTTAAATTGGGTCATTTTTAATGTTTTCACTTGAGCTTCAATGATTATTCAATTAGCAATTATTAAAGTTACCAACACCTATTTTTATAAGTAAATTAACTGGTTTAAGTAATTTTTATGGGGACTAAAGTACACTTTTCTGATTCAGATTCTTGATTTCAACTCAAACACTGATTTAAAAAAAAATAAGTTCTGCCATTGCATAGACAGTTACAGCAACTAATCCACTAAGAAAGCAACTTACAGATTAATCAACAATGAAAATAATTGTTAGCTTTTACCTCATTGTTTTCACACCAGCATTACAATGATTAATTGGGTTCAATCAGTGTAAGTATATTATATTTTGTGGTTTCTTTCCTCCACATGATGATAAACCACATATGGTTGGACTGTGGACCAAACAAGATGGAGGATTTGAGGATATCTGGCCTTGAGAAAGACTGATTGACATTTTGCACTGTTTTCTAACATTTTATGGATCCAACAAATAACATGTAAATCAACAATGAAGATAGTTACAGTCCTACATATCACTATGAATAATTAGACAAAAATGAAGAGTTGAGATAAAAATGCATCATCAACCTATGACCAGAAATCGTTTTCCAAAGTTAATGTTCTTCTAGTACAGAAATGGGTGAAATGTAATTATTCTGTGTCAACTAAACCACACAGTAGCACATTTTCTTCTATAAGACTAATTGGATGTGTAATGCACATATGAGAGAATTGAGTGTGATAACAAGTGGAGATTTACAAAGACCACTATGTTGCTAATTACAGCTCCATGTGAATGTCAGGGAGCATGTAGGTGTTTTTTTTTTTCCACATCAAGCTGTCTGCACATGCATACCGCGTAAATACCATGTGAAACTGCCACATGCAGAAACGATGCCAGCGCCGCAAACTGTAACACTTTGTAATTAAAACCCCTGGAATAATCTAATTATTGTCTGCGAAACCAAGCGGTTGAAAAGCAAAAGTTTTCAGAACATCTCGGGAATCCACAAAATGGCCGATCGTCACCATCTGCAGCGTGACGACGGGGCACAACGAACGCGACGCAGGAGCCACAGCTGCCCTTAAAAATGCCAGCTTGTCGACACTGAAAAGCTACTGGCTCCACGGTTTCCCTCCTATCTCAGCCCTTCCTGCAAGTCTCTTGGGGCGATCTCTACAATTAACACACTGGCAGTAATTAACACTGTCTTGAGGCAACCAATGGCGCGGAAAGGATCGGAGCCAACACAAAGTGGGGGAAGGTGCTGCACTGGCTATCCACGTTCCCCTTTTCAGCTGCCATTTTGTGCCAGTCTTACACCTAAGATGGTGGCAGGACTGTGACTTGCCGTGTGGGAGAGGAGGACAAACTGGCAAGGGAGGGGTTGGAGAAGAGGAGGATTATGGGATTGAGGAGGGAGTCTCTTATTTTCATTCTTTTAGTCAGTGCATTTCTGAACGGTTACCAAGACAAGGAGAAGGGAGGCGGAGAGACAGGAAGAGGCATGATCGTCAGATTGCTGCCCTACATGCACCACATAGAGGAGGAATTCTACACATGGACACAAAGACTCACACTGACACACACTCACACATGCTTCCCTCTGTTGCCAGAAAACAAGAACAAAGTGTTTATACAGAGTGGGCGCGAAACACAACACAATGTGATGGTCTGTTTGGGTGAAAAAAAAAAAAAAGGTGCAATTTACATGTGTTTAATATACGGGGCACACATATGAACACACACATGTGCCCATGCATGAACACACACACACACACGCACACACACACTCACACAAACAACCAACACAGCCGTTCTCATGGTATGGTCTGCCCCTGAGCATGCAAATGACATTCATTATGCAAATGCATACAAATCAGAACCAACCATCTGAGAATCCAAGCTGGGAAAAAACGAAAAGAATAAAATTAAATGAATGAGGGAAAAGCTGGAGAAGAAGAAAGAGGCGTGTAGAGAGGGGAAGTCCATGTGGACAAAGTGCGTTGATACTTTTAGATGAACGAAAGTGGGTTAAAATGAGCTTAATTACGACCTGAGTCTTCTGTTCACTAATAAAAAAAAGGTTGTAAATTGCACATCATCTAACACTCAGCTGCTGTTATTAGTGACTTAAAGAAATTTAGAGACCAGTTCAGCCTAAAAACATTTGGTCCAGCCTTATTTTCTGTGATGAAGGGGGCATTTCCAGATGAATGCACCGTTCAGTGCTGGCGTGCTGTTTATGTTAATGAAGCTCCAGAGGTCTAAGAGTTGATTTTGAGGCTCTCGGGCCGTTGGCTGTATGTTTTGAAGTTTTCTAGCATCTCTAAAGCTCGAAGGCAAGATAACACAGGCCTACTGTATTTTATCCATGTGCCCGACTCAGAACCAACGGACAAACACACATAATACCCTTCTCTTTGCTGCACTGTGCCCCACTGATGCCACAATGTCGCCTTGTTTGTGTGAAGTCCATTGAGCTCTTGGGCTGAAAAGCGGAAAATCAACTGGAGTGGAGATGATCCAAATGATGGCAAAGTGCCGCTAATTGCCTCTCGAGGTATCCTTTAGTTTGTTTCACCTCTCTCAACATCACTGCTTCTGTAGGGTGTGCTCTTTAAACCTCAGAAGCAAATTATCATGCTTTATGAAACTCATCACCAGAACTCTAAAGACGGCTAAAATAGAGGAGGAGGAGGTAGTTATTTTTATAGTTATACAGTCTAATTCTGGGCTTGCCAGTTGCAAAAGCCCCCTTTTCATTTAGCAGGTGTCTGACAGAGCTCCATGTCTCAACTTTGTGTAGTTTGCACCTCAGTAGCTACAACAGTGAGCAAAATACATGCAAAAAAACAAGGAAAAAAAAAAGATTTGTGCTGGTTGCCATCTTAAACTGAAATATAGCTAATTATGCGACATTAGCTGAAATGGCAGAAAAGGGCTAATTAAAAAAACAGATCAGGGCCAAATTCTGAACCAAAACAAAGTGCAATTAGACAAAGACATTTCTGTGTGTGTGTGTGTGTGTACGATTAAGAAAAAGAAAGTGAAAAGCCTGAAATAAAGAGAAAGTGTGTCTGAAATTGAATGTTACAGTGGGCCACTTCATTGTTTTTTTTACTGATTTGCACTGTCTGAGATGGAGAAAAATCCCATTTTACTTACAAATATTAGGAATTAATTGTATTTATTTTCTAATGTGGGTATAAATACCAAAATATGACTACACAAGCTGCAGATCAGGCTTTTATTTTAAAGTTTTGGGAAAAAAAATTGATGTGTAAAATCTAATGTGATGATTCATCATGTATTTGATTGTATCCAAACATTTGTACTGCAAAAACATGTTTTTCTTCACTACAAAGATTTATAAATCATTTTAAGTTGTAAATATAACAGATTTTCATAGCTTCATTTCATACATTTGATGAATTTCTGCAAACAATGAAGATTTAGCTCTTTAGGTTTTTTAGTTTCTTATTCTTTCAACAGTTTTATTTTCATTTTAAACTTTAGGTTAATTAATAGTGAAACCTGAGCACTGCTTTGTGTTCACATGTTCTGGCATGATGAACAACAAATAAAATATCCTTGTATCCTTGTAACATGTCAGAGAAATGAGGGGATTTACAGGATTGGAGGGGAGGCATTAAGCTTTTTATACGGTTTTTACAAGATCTGTAATGTGAAGGAGGTCACCAGTAAAGATTCTGTGTTTTTTAGGAAGCAAATGTTTAAATCTCATGTTTATTTTTTGTTTCCCAATAATAGAAAAGAATCATGTTATGGGTATTTGCAAAAAATCTGTTTTTGCTCATGTGCAAATGACAAGAACAGCTCAAAACTGCACTGTTCCTTCCTTATTTCTGTTTGATGGTGGGTTTTATACCAGGAGTTTGACATGAAGACATATTCAGATGTACTCATTCATAAGTGATGCTACACAATCATCTTGCAATCAGCATAATGTTGGAATAAATCCAGCCTGCAGCACACACCTGACACTGCAGTCAGTAATGCTGCACTGCAAAAGCAAGACGCAATTTGAAATATTTTGGAATGATACTAAAAAAATGTTTTTCAGACTGAAGCATCTGTCCTTAACACTAATCAGATCCTCCATGAAAGACACAACACCCCCTCCCCACCCTTAAGAATTAGCCCTTATGTAACACAGCATCATACCTTCACGTCATCAGTGAGCAGCGTCCGAGTCCATGCTCCTGCACCGGATCTTTCTGTTTTGTCTTTTTTAAAATTTTTTTTTAGCTGTGCAGGCGTGTAATGGGATTCTTGTTACTTTCGGTTATCTAGCTTTATGAAGAATGTACGTCACTCATACAGCTAGATAACCAAAGATAACAGACAACCCCTCAAGCCTGCAACACATTCCCTCCGCCTGAACACAACCTCCGATACACCTGTGAGGACAAACAATGACAAAGAAAACACTTAAAGGGATAATTCGCCAAAAAATGAAGCCGATTTACTGTAACGGACTGTTGCAGATGTGCACATAGAACAACAACAAGTCATATCTGGAGTGTTAAAAGAGATGATTTATCATGTGGTGTTAAAAATGCCTCAGTGAAATGAGATGAAAAACAAGCATGACTAAAGATTCACAAGGGATACCGCTGGGAAAACACATTTTCCAAGCTATTAAGTGTTTTTATATGAGTGAAATGCGAATGACTTCTTATAGAAACTCAAAGAAAACAAAGCATTAACGCCGACTGTTCAGTCAACTAAAGACAACAAAGCTCTTTATGAGGGCATCAGAAGCAGGAGATAAAATAGCCCTGAGGGGAAAAATTTACAGCCTTTTAAAGAAAATATTATAGCAGGATGAAAAAGGGAAATCCCTTGAAAATGTAAGCACTAATCTCATTTTGGTAAACACTCAATTGTAATATAAAAGTACAGGAAGGTGTTCCATTTTTAAAGATAAATATGGAATTATTTTAACTGCTTGGGATGGATAAATCCTTACACTGAGTACATAAAAGTGCTTAATGTTGTTTTTCACCCTAAAGCACAGCTCTGTTATTATCCTGAACATAACATAAACCTTCAGAATATTCCCCAGTCACATATAGGACGGAGTGAAGTACAGCATCCTCAAGCCATAAGTAGCAGTAAATAGATTTACTTGTCTTAAAGATTAGAAAAATACGAAAATTATTAAGTAGATTATGCAACGTTTTCAGAATCTGCTTATTTGAAGTATTGGATTAAGTAGGGTGTTGGATATTTGTGTAATATCCTCTGTAAAATGTTTGTATTTCCACATTTCCATGAGACATAATTATGTGAAAATAATAAAATATTCAGTCATTACGCCAAATGCATCGTAGTGAGTCTGTGTCTGAAATGATAATTAAATAAGCCGCTCTCTATTTTTTTTTCCTCCTCATAAACACTTTCTCCCCCTTAAAAGAGGAAGAGGAGGAGTGGAATCACGTGGTTTGTGGCTTTCAATTAAAGCGTTAGGAGCGAGGTGTGATGCCTAATTAAGACACACACACACACACACACAAGGACGGACACACAAACACACACACACACACACACACACCAGGACAGACACACAAACACACACACACACACCAGGACAGACACACACGCCATTACAGGACGCTCCATCTCTCGACGCTGTGAAATTAGGCCACAGCCTCCTCAGTGTAGAATAACGCACCGCTGCTGCATTTACATTAAAACTGCTCCTACGGGATGTTTGCGTCGAAAACACAACACAAACAGAGATATTTGACTCATGTTACACACCTTTTACATTTATATGACAAGTGCACACCGGTAAACCACACAAAGATGGAACACACTTTGGATTTTTGCCAAAAAACCTCCATTAGTGGAGGCGTTTTTATTATTTATTTATTTCATTTTTTTTAGGCCATGTTGTAACACCTTGCAGTTCACACGAATGGTTTCAAATGTGAAGTGTAAAACCAGTTAGTGTGTGTATGTGTGTGTTTTTAATCTTAAAATATATATCCTTTTAATTAAAAATAATGTGCGTAATTGTGCCAGTGGACTTCATTTAAATATTACAGCGGGTGTGTATTAAATTATAAAAGTAAATGAATAATAATAATAATAATAAAAATAAATAATGATACTTTTATTTTAAGCCTATCCTTCGGGCATTGATTGCTGGATTTACAACCCTTTAAAACCATGACATAAAATGTAATTTGCGATATTTTATGCTTGGTTCACAAACCAGTAAAAATATGTGTATTTTTTCCTTTTGTTTCTAGACAATTTGCTGCTCAATTTTGCATTCTGATTTTATCTCTGAAATAAATTGATGCGTAAAAGTCCCACTTTGCCATTTTGTCACATTTTATTCTTTCCATTCATGTAATATTTTTTACTTGCAAAAAAAATAAAAAATACGTGTATTTGTGCAGTGTGTATTCGCCCTGATTAGGTTTAGACAAGAATCTGAAAGGTTTCGTTTAATTTTGGCATGAGTGGGATAAAAGGTACAGTAAAGCATGAGGAAAATGAGACAGAAAACCCCCAGAGTCTGACTGTGCACTGAAGGTACCACTGACCCCCGCGTTACTGGAGGGAAATTACTCTGAGTTTTAGTTCAAGGGAACTTGGCAGTAATACAGTGAAAAATGTTCTACTTTAATAGATTGTCAGGACCATAAAAGGCTCCTGTAAATGGTGCAAAATTTGAGCGGAACAGTCGCGTCTACAAAAGGATCCCGAAAGGATTTAGAAATGATTTCCAGGAGTAATCAATTAGTTCCACACAGCGTGCTCCTGCGTGGCGTGAGTGTGTGTGTGTGTGTGTGTGTGTGTGTGTGTGTGTGTGTGTGTGTGTGTGTGTGTGTGTGTGTGAAAGAAAGGAGGGAGAGGTGTTTGGACTATATGGATTTTACTTGGTATTTTTAGACGTGTAATGAGAGCTGTAAGCCACAGACATGCGGGATATTCAGTGTTATTAGACAAAGACTGACTGTCGGTTGTAATCCATAAATCCACCATGGACCAAAGTGAAATCATTTATATTCACCTGGAAGTTGGAGAAAGCGTCGATCTTCATCTCTGATGCGTAAAAATGTCGAATTCTGGGAAAAAAAAAGAAGAGGAAAAAACTTTACTCAGAGGATGTTTAGAAACATATTCATCAGACTTTGAACGCAACATTTCACCTCCCTCTCTCTCTGGAAAAGCCCTACCTGGGAAATCTGCCTACTAGGTCACAGATAGCCCCAAACTAGTCCAGTTTGTTTTGCTCAGCATTGTCGGTCAGTCTGTGAGGAGCTTACACCTGCATCTTTCCTGACTCTGCACCGGCGAGGCTTCACAGATGCTGCTGCTGCGGACTCACAACGGGCTCGTTTCAGATTACAGCAAATTATAGACTCCTGTCCCACAGCACACACTCCGCTGTCTCAACATGTCTAAATTAAATGCCATCATCTCCGTCTATCTCCGCTCCCTCTTCCACTTCCACGTGGATTCAGCTGCTCGTGTCGTGTTCCTGCTCATATAAACCTCCTCATTAAGTGTTCATTTTGATGGAGGGCTCTGGGCTTTGGCTTTGCGTCATCGGGCCTGTGAGGGAGGTCAGGGTACAGGCCTCAGCGAGGACGCATGATCAAAGAAGTTTCTGCTGTTTCTATTACGCACAGCTCATGTTCAAATTTGGTGTGTTTTGGGTTGGGTTTTTTTTTGTTTTTTTTTTTGAGGGGGGGTCTAACCCACTCAAACAGTGGAATCATAGAACCCTTGAACCAAATTTGTGACATTGATCTGCTTTGAAAAAAAAAAATAAAAAA
>JAPQRP010000003.1:36924996-36936486 GCA_037367295.1 Apogon hyalosoma
TCCTTGATCTGTACATTCTGGTGCAACAATCTTGAATGCCTCCACTGTAATTAGACTTAAATGTTCTAGAAAGGTTAAGTAACTGTGACAGAAGTAGAACATGTATGTATATGTATGAGATGTTTGAGGTCTGGTTCCCACTCACAGATTAAGCAGGCTTTACGTAAGAGCTCTATGCAGAGCGTTCTGGCACCATATAATCCCAGGCTGCATGAAGCAGCGTTGGAGCTGCAAGCTGCTGGGTTCATGTACAATAATCACCTTTGCTTTTTGCATGCTTTCCCCCCTGCTTAGCCCTTTCGGCGCGTAATCTGTTGACAGAAAACAGCACAACACAACACTGTGCGCCGAAAGGTTGCACCGCCCGAGGCAACTTGACACCAGCAGCAGAGGCCTGCGTTATGGACCCACTGCAACATCACAACCACACTTCAGAAACCCACAGTGTGTTCAGATAAAGAACAGGCACTGTTTAGCGCTCCACTTTGATGACTTAAAGTATGAAAATGCCGCACCGGGGATTAATATGATTTACTTGTGCGTAATGCAGGGTCAACATCACAAATGCAACTTCTAATTCAACGTGACTCATTGGCATCACACGGGAAAGTTATGTGAGCAGTGGCATATGCAGACGTGAAAACCTCCTATAGGATTATGTTTGAATCCCTCTAGTCGGCTTATTTCTACAATAAATGAACAGAAACATGAGAGGAGGATATTTGTGGTCAAGCATTCAGTCATTCAGCATTAAATCTGAACCGTGTCTAAGGCCCAGTGGGACACAGCAGAGCACCTGTGACTCAACTTAGAGCAAAGGCCACTAAAGTATGACATTTCTAACTCCAAGTAGCTCCAGTTTTGCTCGTATTTTGACCAAGTAAAAGTGGTCGCAGCCACAAGTGAAAGTACACGTCTGTGCTGCTGCCGTCGGATGATGTTTAGCCTTTATGTGAGATGCTGCTGCGGCGCACCGTTCAGAAAGAACCAAACTGCCCAGAAAACATGCATGGATCACTACAAGGATTAACAACACACAGAATCTGAAAAAATAGGATCCTTATATTCTCACTTATTTCACAATCGGGCTGAACACATATGTTACCCCCGCACCTCCACGCTCGTCATCCAAACCCCGTGTTTGCGCCCTCTGCGCCGCTCTGCAGGTTTTTGTTTGAACTTGGACTCCATCCACCACTAAATATACTTCAAATAAAAACAGGGCTCTTACCGTTTCTTGTTCAGATGCAGCTGGGTGGGTTGCACTGGGCAGGGATGAGCTCCTGGTAACCCGCGGTCCCTCCGGACGTGCAGCATGCTGGGAGCCAAATGTGCGCGTTCATGAGCAGCGTACCGAGCTTTGTGGCGACGGCGCATCGTGACGTCCCGACGGCCCCGTCCATTTTTAATCTAACGGGTCCTCTTGTTTTTTTCCGCTCGTATCGGCACACAGATGTCCTCCACTTCCACAGCCCCAGTCCTCCCCTCGCCAAAAAGGGGAGTTGGGGCTGTCCCTCCTGGATGGCTACATCTCCACCAGTGTTGTCTCCAAATGCTTTAACATCTCATTTGTCCAATATCATATATACCGTCCAAGGCCCACCCCCTTGTGAGTCAGTGAGGTAATATTGTTCCCACCCTCTGAGATTTTTGATATTATGCAAGACGGCCGATGTAATTATAATAAGACCTATGGCAGCGCCTCTCACGCCCCCCAACAGATGCATGTAGAAGTGCATGGTGGCACCATCATTCATTCATCCAGCAAACATTACTCTAATTCCTATAGGGGATTTACTGAGTGTGTGCATGTATCTGACACATGTCATGTCATCTATTTATATTTATATCCCACTGTGTACACTCTGAAAGAGAACAGCTCAGCTTGGAAATACAGATATTATCGCCTCCTTATAAGTTAGCTCTTATATCGCAATATTTGCCATTTTTCCCCTGTGCGTTCATGCTTTCATATCAGTAAAACTTTCCATTTTGACCTTATTTTTTAACTGGTCATGATGGATAATTATACAGAATAATATACATGTTCCTTCTGATGAAATATGGAAAGTCGTGGGCCTAATTTGGCTTCTCATCCACTCATAAAATATTGCAAAGATGTGGGTGTCTGCAGCTGAAACTTGCAGCGACAGGCTCGAGAGGCGCGCCGGCTTGGCTAATTATCATGATAATCACACCAGAATACTTTAGAATCAATGAAAGGCGAATCCTCTCAAGTATTATTGAATAGGGTCTCAATATGTCTGTATGCATAGCCTAGACGTGCTCACCATTTGCATAAATAAAGTTAACTCAGTCATGTTGGTCTGTCTAGGCCACAGGGAAGCCTCTGCATCAATGTGTGGGAATGTGGTTACACGTTTACTTCACACATCCCATCAGGGCTCAAACTACACCTTTAATTAGTGTTATATAGGGAATGTAGGGCCTATAGGTGACACGTTAACTCACCACATTTTTAGATTGCAAAATAAACTATGAGCTGCCATGTTGTGAAATTCACTTTATTTAGACCCCAAAACCACTTGATCATATGTGCATTATGCATATTCTAATGGAAAAGTAACATTTTATTAGCAAATGTTGATAAGAGTATGTTTTCCCACCTGTAGCATAAGAATCGGAAGATGAAATCCATTAATTATAACTTTTCACATCTTTTGAAGCTTCTCATAGCGCAGTGCATTTACACTGTCCCTATGTAAAAGACTGGCCTAATGTGACTTGTTAATAATGACTTTGACTTTACGCACATGGTCAGGCAAGTTGAAGGAACTTCTAGTGTTTAATATTTATAAACTACATAAAAAAATAAGTTAAAAGTTAGGGGAAAAAAAAAAGAAAAGAAAAAAAAAGTCCCCTACATGTTCCTCTTCAGACCGTGGGTCTGAAAGTTGCTCAGTATCTTGTGATGTTCACTTGACAGTTATTGGCTGAGAGTCAGGTTGAGACACTTTTACTGAGCGGTGGTAACACAACTTAAGGTCATTATTAACAAAACCCCTTCAATGACAAACTGTTGTAAAAGCTACAGTAGATACAGAAGTGCAGTTGCTAGGAGACCAGTGCGGTGGCCGTTACTCTATAAGCAACCAGAAGTGCGACTTAAGGTCTAAAAAGCCATTAAATGCGGATTTAAAGATTTAAATCCATATTCTATGCGTTAATGAACAATTCAGTTACTGACCAGTCCTTATTTTAGTGTCGTTATCAGTTTGGAAACGTTGTAAAACTGTCTTTTATTGTAAGTAATAATGTTAATAAGTTTGCGTAAAAGTCTAATAAAAGATGAACTAACCAGCTACTAAAAAAGTTTGTAAAAGCGTCAGGCATTGGCATGAGTGTAGAAAAAGACTTTCACCAAACCCAGTTTTTACTCTGTGAAGCTGTTTATGTTGACCTAGAACTTAAGAGATCCAAAGCTGTTGTCATCTTAATCTCAGTCCTGTGTTTTTATTCATTAAACGCCAGAGAAAAGTTGATCTCAGAGCAGTTTTGACTTGTTAAATAAATGATCTAGCTCTACAAATAAATAAATAAATAAATAAATAATAAGTGCATCTTATAATAAAACCTAAAAAGTCGTCACACTATAAAGTCATCTTAACTGAAAAAAAAAAAAAATTAAGATATTATTGTGAAGAAAGCACGTTTTGTGACGTTGGTGCTGAATGAAGCCCTTTTTGCATTTTATGGTGTTAAAAGTTTGCAATAATTTCTCACATATGAATTAAAAAAAGTTAAGCTGTCATGTTAAATAATGGCTAAAGTGTAATATTAAATAATAATACCTGTTAAAGCAGCTTTGCGACTGAAATGTGTGAATGTGAAACTTAAAACAGGAAAATGTGTTTAATAGCAACATTAAAAAAAAAAAAGTCTGCAGACAGAGATGGACAAACCAGCACTAAACGCATAAAGTGTATTTGGTGATATTTTTCCTGAACTGAATCCAACCTGTGCCACCATATCAGCATCCCGTTACTTCTGGTAACGCGTTACTTCTGGGCCGTGAGAAGCAGACGGTCTTTTGGCTGGTGGGTCACAGTCTGTCTCAGACTTTTCGACAGCAGTAAACCACCCTCAGCATCACCCTATTGTTTTACTGCTGCCAGTCCAGACACCATATAGCGCTTCAGTGAACAGAGAGGCGGCGGCGGCCTATACATGCGGACAAAACCGGCTTTTACGCACGCAGAGGAGCCACGTGAAGAGGAAAAAACGAACAAGGAAACATTTACACAGTAGAGATGGGAGCTGTAATGCTTTTTCCTGACCACAAGGACTCTGTGCGTGTTTGTGCCCATGCTCACGTCGCGGACTCAGAACCTGGCATCCCTCCACCCCCACGTCGCGCCAATATTCAAATGTGGATCCTCTGACTTGAATGGAGGCTTAATGAGACTTGGTGGTGTATAATAAATGAAAGTGGCTGAACTTCGTGAGATTGGAGGCATGCCGCAGAATTACTGGAGTTATTTCACACACATACACGACTTGTAGAAATCAGAGTTGCGGCTCTCGTGTTATTTTCCGAATTCAAGTACCCTTTGGTTGCGGAATAGGCTGCAGGTTCCTCTGTGCGCAAACCAGCCCATAAACAAACGATTTTCTTAAAGTATTGACATGAAAGTATGGAAAATAACCAGTAATTGTTAAATGTAAACACAACTTGCAGCCGTGGTCCTAAATGATATATTTTGCAGGTGGATGAGTGAGGAGGTTATTTTATTAAAAGGCTTCATTCTTTGCAGATGCAACGTGTCCCTGATGGATTCAACTGGAGGGGAACCAACAGAGACAGTTCTCAACGTGTGTGTGTGTGTGTGTGTGTGTGTGAGTGGGTGTAGAAGACTCCATAATGAAGGGAGTTAATAGTTTTGAATGGCCAGTTTAATAAAGCTGCCTCATTCTTGCACTTTTGCAGTTACACATTGCAGTGAAAACCTTTTTGATTTTGTCTTTGCTTGGCTCATTTTTATTTTTTCCTGAACTGTCTTGCATCCTTAAAGTGCTTCACTGGGCATCATCTACACCAGGAACTTTCTTATGTTCTACAGTAAAAGAGGTTCTATACACACGAGGGAACATGGTATAACGTGGAATACAACAAAATCACCAACGTATTTTTATAAACAGAAAGGGTGCGATTTATATGATGAAATGCAGGTTTTGTCTTTGCAGGTCACATACTCCGGAAGGTTTCTCACTGTTGTTTCTGTACACGGATTGTCTGCTTTAATTTGGATTTCAATGGTGGAAAGTGATGAGTAATTATTAAAAAAAAAAAAAAAAAAAAAAAACCTTAAAAAGTTAAAAAGGACAAAATAATCCGTATTCAGCGCCACATACATGCAATTTAAGTGGAAGTTTCAGTAAGAAATAGTCACATTATGTAGCTGTACAGTTGTCACAAAGACACGGAATTTAACTGGTCAGGGGAAGTTTTATTAAGGATTAAACACATGTCTGATGATTTTTGTCATTTACACGCACATGGTGAAGAAAAGACGATTCTGCAAAACGCCAGAATATGATTTGCAACAAATTTTAACAATCCATCAAATAAAAAAATCGAGAAAAAAATATATAAATGAAAAGAAAAGCAGAACATTTGCGTAAAGATGTTAAAACGTGTCCAGACAAATCGAGTTTTCGGACACGGTCAAGGTTTTTTTCTGCAGAGGAAAAATGCGATGTCAATAATATTTCTACAGCGAAATCCTGCGTGAGTTATCTGTCACTGACCCAAAATGAGCTCCATAAAGAAAAGCACACTGACGGAAAGATTAGAAGTGGATGAAATGAAAATTCCACTTTGTCGCAGGTTAAGATTCAACAGGTTTTAAGGGTTTGACTTTTAAACTCCCACTGGTAACTGATGGAATAAAACTGACGACCTTTGTTTATAATAAAAAAGAATAAATAAAAACCTCACTTATCTAATTATTTCCATAACTTGTGCGTGATTTTAATCGATCGGTTTGGTTAATGCGCAAAACGCACTTTACGCACGTCGTATCTGTAAGTTCAGTAGTTTAAACATTTTCAGATAAATTGAACTCATCTGAAAGAACCGACATTTTAACTTTTACCAACATTATTTTTTTTATTCGTGCTCTCGTGCGCTACATTTCCTCACACTTACATGGCAAAAAAAAAAAAAAAAAGATCTTTCGCTCATTTCCAACCAAAATGTGTTGGGTCTTCTGAAGTATTTTCAGTTGAATGTTCCACAACTACCCAGATAAATTAAAAAAAAAAAAAAATTCCAACATTTTCGTTAAATAATCATCCCTTTGTGCACATTCTGGCTGAAATAAGAAGAGTTTATGTTTTCTAGTCTTTCCATTTCAGGGGCTCTTCCCTTCCTTCAGTTCATCTGTTGACTGTTTCCTAAAGCTGACTTGTTTCCAGGTCATTTTTGTTTGCTCTTTATTTCATGCCACCGTTAGAAAAATACATTTATATAACCCTTTGTAGGTTATTTTAATAATTTGACCATTTTGGAAATAAACAAAGTTGTCTATCCTTACAGATTTATCATAACTCCAAAGAGAAATCGTGTTTCTTCCTGTGCTTTTTATTCAACTAGAATAGAACTAAACCACATTTAGACGGTTATGACTCGTGCTTTCAGTGGCTGTAGTTCAATAAAAAAAAAAAAAAAAAGAAAAAAGGTATGATTGTAACAATAGACCTTCAGTTCAGTTATAATTCAGGCTCCAATTTAGGTCTTAATTGAAGGACAAACTGGGTTGAAAACAGAAGTGACTGATATAGGCCTTGTAAGTGTGCAGTATAATGTGTCCAAAAGCTTAGTATATAACAAGAAAATCTGCATTTATATCCGAACCCTGTTGAAACGTGTATTCATGCGGGTAAATGACTTCATACCCAGTCCTCTGCCCCTTTATGCAAACGGTTCTGTCAGATATTTAACACATTTGTGAGCTGAACACATTTTGGATGAATAAGGACAAACAGAGGTGACATAAAGGAGAATAAACCTGGCATCATGGAGCAGCGGCTGAGCTGGTGCAGCAGGATGACATCAGGCTGGAAACGGGTTTGTTTTCTGTTCTAGTGCTGCCATCATGTGGACGGTTTGTGCACTGCAGTCACACCAACAGGGGCTATTCTATGCCCTGTTATCTGCTGCCCCTGGTGGCCGAACAATGAAGAAACACTAACGCCATAGACCAGGAGCTGGCAAGCTTTACAACTTTAAGAGCCATTTTTGTCTCGAAAAAGAAAGAAATCTGACTGGAGCCACGAAAAACAAATTAAACCCATCTACATTTGACCATGAGGTGGCTGCTCTGCTGTAGCCTGTTTGTGCTAAGTTTGCTATTTAACTTTGTATTTCCATTACAATAAAGCAATGTTTGGTGCATTTATGAAATTATACAACTACAAGGGAGAAAACATTCAAAATTTGTATGATTTCTTTTTAAATGATGGACACATAATGGAGAAAAAGCTCAACTTTCATGTACAGAGGCTGACTTTTAAACAGACAAACAAATGCAAATTGAGTTATCTTGAACTGTACCTTGAATTTTTGCAAGAAAATAAAACATTTTGGTTTTATACACAACCAGTCCAAAGTTTGGACTCACCTTCTCATTTAAATGGCGTGAGATGGAGCGCAGACGGCCAACAGGTGCTCAGCATCACTGGGAACTCCTTCAAGACTGTTGGAGAACATTTCAGGTGTCTACCTCATGAAGCTCATCCAGAGAATGCCAAGAATGTGCAAAGCGGTAATACAAGCAAAATGTGTCTGTTTTGAAGAATCTAAAATATAAAAACATGCTTTGAGTCATGTCACACTTTTTTTAACTGCTTAATTCCATGTGTTCATTCATAGTTTTGATGCCTTCAGTGAGAATCTACAATGGAAATAGTCATGAATATAAAGAAAAACCAGGTGAGTCCAAACTCTGGACTGGTAGTGTATGCTGTCAAAAAATATGTTATTCAATGTATATTTTTGCAAATGGACAAAGTTAGAATAGATTTAGGCCTATCATAATGTTAAAAAGTAATGACTCATTCAGTTCATTTCAAAATGTTCCTTCTGTTTTTTGACAATGGGAGCCATAGAGAGGCTCAAGAGCCACATTTGGCCCTGGAGCCATGGGTTGCAGACCCCTACTATAGACCTATAGATAATAATAGTTATGTTGGATTAACCTCAGCACACATAATATTATTTATTCTGTTACTTGATAACTTATCTCCTGAATGTTTTGTCTAAACACAAACAGACTTTATGATGGCATTTATATTATGGAATCATTTTATTTTAGAGACACATTCCTGTATTTATTCCTATTTATACACATCAGTATAAATGAAGTTGTGAAAACAACAGCAGTGCTTCCAGCTTTCATCATTTTCTTGGACTCTGGTTCTTAGCTGTTCTCATCCTTGGCATGAGTTTTTCTCACTGTGGGAGTCCAGCAGAGGGACTCACTACTCCCTCTAGTGGACACAAACATTAACAGGAAACACCTGGTCTGTGTCTGAGAATGCATTCTGCTCATATAACAACAACAGAACTGTTTATTCAAAACTCTCTAATAAAACCTTTAAGGCATTTTTAATAGAAATTCTACATACTGCTCCTTTTAAAATACTTTCAAAAGCCCAATATTAAGGTGAAAGGTTATTTGTCAGTAATAGACATGAACGGTAATGTAAATACACATTAAATAACATTAAACATGTAAAATATATACTTTTAATATAATATTATATAAAGTATTTTAATATAATATTTTTCAACATCGGATTAGTACTGTTTTTCATACTTTTACCACAGATTTTATTATGTGCATTATGTATTTATGAATTTTGCTGTATTTTTTTTATACTATTCCATTCTCTCTATAAGTGTTTTATCTGTATGTTGTTTTTTTTTTAGAGACCAATGCATCGTCATTTTGTTTTTTGCATTACATCTGTGATGGAAAAGCTTAACCCATAAAGACCCAAACGTCCACTGGCAACCATAATCATTCTGTTTAATACCTATTGATCCACTAATTCTATCAATCCATGTAAATAATTGGTGTAAAATACAGTTTGTCATTTTTTTCATGGTCATCAGATATGACTCATTTGGACGTTCAGAGGCTCCGTAGTTACCATGGAAACACCGTCATCTTCTACAACATTGATTCACTCGTAAAACCCATGGAGTTGGATCAATGACAGTGGATGGAGACACTTATTTTATGCTCAGTTTATGATATATTTTGCAGAAAAATGGATCTTTTCCTTCAGTTTTCTTTGTTTTGGATGTAATAACCCTCAACTTTAATTTGAACTTTAATAAACATCTACATAATCAGTACATTAAATACAGGAAAATACCTGATTTTCACTTAAAAATGCAAAGTACAGAGGATCATATTAGAGTAAAGGGTGATAAATTAGTCAAGAAAGGTTAAAAACAAAAAAAATTATTTGAGAAGTGTCACAAAAATAACACTGGGTCTTTATGGGTTAAATGACAGATTAATCTGAACATGTCAATGATTACATTATATTATTTAGGGAATCTTAGGAAAATTACACAAATTGACAGAAAGTGTCATAAAAAATAAATACAGTCCAGTTGGTCGGGATTGTTTTGTCAAACAGCAAATAAGAGTTTCTAACATTCAAGCCTGATTTAGAAGTCAGCAATTGAGAAAACATCATCAAAATGCTGCTGAAGTCACATCATCCGATTTAAGCCAGACACCACTGAAAACACTTATATTTTTCTGTAGATGACGACTATGAGTAGTTAAAATTTCGATGTGCTGTCGTCCCTAAAGGTGAGGATAAAGTGAAGAGACACTTGGAATAAACACAAGGCAATCACTGGACGTTTTCACGGTATTTGATCGTTTCTCTTAACAGAAAAGAGAACTATTAATCGTCATCCAAATTGGCCAGAGCTTGAAAATCCCCTCATGAGTAATAAGAAGCTCCATCTCTGCTTTCAAATGAGATCATAAAAGAGTAACGGGATGGTAGAGTGGAGCGAGTGGGTGGAGGTGAGGAGTGTGTGTGGGCAGCAGAGTGGGTAAACCTACATGAAGAGCACTGTGGATTGTTTTTGTCATGAAGCAGTGAGAGTGAAACACATGTACAGTAGGATACGATGATCCTTCGAGTGGGATCAGGCTTTAGGATGGAAAGATATTCGTCAAACAATGCACACACTGCCATGTTCCAGCTTCCACGTGCAGTGAAAACAGATGATATAACAAGATTTAATGCAACACTACTGGTAATGTATGTTCACCCATTGCTCATCCTTCAGTTTGACCTCTTACAGTATGAATCACCTTTATTGCAATGATTTTTGCTAAACATGTTTCCCTTTTCCATCTTATTTTCCACCTCTGATGCAGTTCAGCTCTGTTATTACTTCTCATTATCATTAATTTATCACTAAAGGTTATTTGTGTTAAATCTGCGCTATCCAAACTATCCAAAGCCTGAAGAGCAACAGAAATGTTATATTTTCCAGTATTTAATGCCAATAAATGTATCTTCTTCATTACTCTATGTGTAAAAATAACCCTAAACGGCCACCGGTGACCAAAAGCATCTACTGATTTAAAATGTTTAATACCTTTTCAACCACTAATTCTATCAATACATGTAAATAAATAGTGTAAGATGCAGTTTCTCAGCTTTTCAGCATCATCAGATGTGACCCATTTTGACGTTCAGAGGCTCTGTTGTGAATGTGAAAACACCGTCATCTTCTGAAACTAGTAAAACCCATGTAGTTTAACAAATTACAACGTTTGTAGACTTGTTTTTATGTTCAGTTAATGGCATGATTTAGTTTTTCTTCCATTTTCTCTGTTTTGATATTGGAGTTTTGAGGAAAACAGACATGGTCACTAAATTAAATATAGGAAAATACCTGATTTAAACATTTAAAATTTAAAAAACTAAGAGGATAATAATGTAATAAATGATGATCAATCATTGAGGGACGGTTGACTGTAAAGAAAAATCCATTAAGACATTATCTGCAATAGTTGTAGGTCTTTAAGGGTTAAAGAAATGTCTTTCACTCTTCTAGTATTTGCCAACTAATGTGAAACAACAAAAACTATAATTATGCTTGGTTTTTTTTGCAAACATATACACTGTCATTGTTACTGGGGATGCACTGACATATCAGGCAATATCGGAATTGACAAATGCTATTTAATTTTACTGATGGCAATGTCCAATATACAGCATATCTGTTGTGTTATATTAAAGTTACTTTCATAGATTCGAATGAATAATGTAAAGAATTACGGAAAGACATTAAAACAGTTAAGGAGGCCTATTTTAGATATACAGTTGTGAAAAAAATTATTAGACAACCCTTGTTTTCTTAAATTTCTTGTTCATTTTAATGCCTGGTCCAACTAAAGGTCCATTTGTTTGGACAAATATAAT
>JAPQRP010000003.1:36937625-36951964 GCA_037367295.1 Apogon hyalosoma
AGTGCTTTTATTCATTCCATGTTTTCTTTTCTGTCTGTTTTAGTCACATGATACACACAGGAGTTAGGACTTGATTATATAACTATTGTTTTTGATGACTTTTGATGGTGTATTCATTTTTTCCGGGACTGTAGTTATATATATAATGACTATTTTATAGATTTTATTGGCAAAAAGGGAGGAAAATAACAGCAAAAACGAAATAAATGTACAGAAACTACTCTCTGTATTGATCAGGGCTGAAGTTTAACTCCAAGGGTCAGATGAACCGTCTTGTAATTAACCTGCTGAATTATCCATCTACAGCCTCTACACCACATCGTCTAAGCAGTTTCTCAGCTTTTATCAGATGTTTTACAGTTGCCCACTCTGCTCTTACAAACCCTGAGGCCGTGTCTCTCTTCACTTTCTTCAGCTGAGCTTCGCTGCCTGATCTTCCTGCCCTTTGTGCAGCTTGTGTTTTATTGTGCGTGGCTGCCTCTGGGTACTATCACGCTGCAGACGTTTGAGTTTCTGTTTACCACTGGATCTCATTCAGATGACTTTATGAACTCCTCAAAACTTACAGGTCAACACACGGTTCATACAGTACTTAAACACTTTTCTTTAAGCATTCAAGTTTGTATCTCCAGTCCAGTAGAGCAGACCTCATCCTGTCTTTTCCTGGTTGGTGTTTAACATCCGTATCTGAGCCGGTTCTTATGAGATTGGTCTGTGACTCATCTTTATGTCTATTTGTAGCTTGATGAGCTTGAATCCAACATATCAAGCCAGCTTTTGATATTGTGTTTCTAATCCAAGATGTCCCTTATGAGGCATTTTTCCAAGATGTCATGTGTTTTTTTTTCTCTGTCAGCCTCTCTATTCCCAGTTGTCCCCAGCACTGGGTCTGATAGAGCATATGTTTTTAAACTAGGACACAAGTCTGCCTCGAAACCAGCAGAAAGAATAATGTAGGCAGCGTTGTGTTACGTGGAAAAGTAGTGTTTTCAGAAGCAGTTTTGAACTTGCTGGAGATTACATCACCGCTTTAACCTAAAAATGATCTGAGTGAACTGGGCCCTCTCTGGTTTATAACTGGTTAGAATATACTGTACAACATGCAACCCACGGATCCTGAGCTGAATGTGGCCCTTTAGCCTCTATCCAGTGGATCCTATGGCTTTGTCCAAAAACATAATGGAATATATATGAATAACAATTATTTTTTAACAGTTTTCTTTCATTGTTGTTAGCATTAAGTATAACTAATTACATGAGTAAGTAAGTATGCATAAGTAAGAATAAGTGTAACTACGTATATATAAGTGAAAATGTGTAAGTGTAAGCAAATATAAATATGTAAGTATGAGTAAGTATAAATATACGTAATTAAGCATAACTAAGTATGTACATACAGGTAAGTACAAGTACGTACATATAAGTTAGCTAGTATAAGTAAGTATGTTTAAGTAAGTGCAAGTAGGTATACGTACTTATGTAAGTACATGTAATTAAATATAAGTAATTAAGTGTAAGCAGGTATAAGTAAGTATAAGTTAGTACAGTTAAGTAAGTTCATATAAGTAAGCATAAGTAAGAAAGTCTTTATTTGTGTGGCACTTGGTTAAACACATGGTTATAACGTGCTGTACACATGAAAAACATAATTAACACTGTGTCTCTTAATCTTCACCTGCTGCATCAGCTGATAGTTTACACTATAGCTGTGTTGTCAATAGCTGCACTAGAGATCTGTTTAGAATCATCCAAACAACAATTACTTTTGAACATTTTGCTATCATTGTTGTCAGCATTAAGTATAAGTAATTACATGAGTAAGTAAGTATACGTAAGTAAGAATAAGTGTAAGTAACTACATATATGTGTGTGTGTGTGTGAAAATAAGTAAGTATAACTACATATGTATAAGTGTAAGCAAGTATAAATATGTACATATGAGTGAGTATGAGTATATGTAATTAAGCATAACTAAGTATGTACATATAAGTAAATATAAGTACGAACATATAAGTACAAGTACATACATATAAGTAAGCTAGTATAAGTATGTTTAAGTAAGTGCAAGTAGGTATAAGTAAGTATGTAAGTACATTAAATATAAATAATTAATAAAGTGTCTGCAGGTATAAGTATGTATAAGATAGTATAAGATAAGATATTCCTTTATTAGTCCCAGAAGGAAATACCAAATTTACAGCAGCAAGAGTGGAGTACAACAAAATACACAAGAGTAAACAGAGCATTCAGTTAGTACAACGAATAGATACATAATAGGAAATATAGAAATGCTATATAGTTGCATATATTATATGTATTGTTAAGTAAGTTCATATAAATAAGCATAAGTAAGGAAGTCTGTATTTGTGTGGCACTTTTTAAACACATGGTTATAACATGCTGTACACATGAAAAAGATCATTAAAATAAAAGAACAAAAATGCACTAACTGAGCAGGAATTACAGCAAACAGACATGATAAAATTTTACCGTATACACACCATTGGGAATGCTCATATAGACATCCACGCTGCCACACTGTATTTTTGGATGATAAAATTGCTTGATGATAAAGCTCATTATTTATAACCTGCTTAAAACTATCCACAATTGCACATCTGAAATGTTGAATCTTTTTTAGTTGAACTCCATTTGCATGTGTTCATAGTTCTACTGCCAGTGGATTTTTTTCTCTCTCTTACACAATGAATCCATTTTGTTTATTGGAAATAGTGTCTCCCATGAAAATAATAAAAATCTCAATTGATATAATGGTTGACTAATATCATAAATGCACCAAACATTGCATTACTGAAATAGAAATGCAAAGTTAGAGTCATAAATAATCATAAGTAGAATACACAGGGTAGTAGTAGAAGGCGTTTAATGTATTCTTTTGGCTCCAAACACATAAAAATATTGCTATTTTGGCACAAAAATGGCTCTCAAAGATTGTAAAGATTGCAGACCCTTGGCTTATAGGAAAACCAACTATCATTTAGATATTTTAATGGAACTGGATGTGAACATTTTGTTAATACTGGCCTCCATCCTCTTAAACCTGTCTGTTTATTGGCAGTGTCTGCACTGTCACCTACATATCACCCAGGAACCAACCAGAAAGGACAGAGAAATAATATTACTGTCAGTTTTAAAGGATTTTTATCACTTATTTTCCTTTTCTGCTTTTTTTTATTGTCTTCTACTTCTCAACACTGAAGAGGCAAATATCATACATGGCTCAAACGTGTACATAGAATAACAAAATACAAGTTAAAAACATAGAACACAGTGACAACACATGAGAATATAGTATTTACTAGTATTATTAAAACATTTCACATCCCAGAGACTTGTTAATTCTCTTGTATTTGCTGGAAAATGCCACAAAAAGCCACACTGTTTTCTGAGCTCACGAAAAGTTGACTGTGAGATATGTGTTTTTCCCACAAGACAGTGATGCTACACACATATGTTGATCTTATGGAATATGAAACAACATAAAATAATAAAATGAGCGCAACATTTAACATGTGAAGTGGTAAAATGTAATCTACACATTAGTGCAGCAGTAAAATGAATGAAAAACATCATATATATCCTTACAATATTTACATATTACAGTACATTTCACTGATAATACAAGAATTCTATGATGACACCTATAACCAGTTCAAAACATCTGGCTAATCACGACGTGAAAACTACATTAAAGAAGATCCAGGAACCTTAAGTAGCAAATAAGAATGGGACCACATTCCTCTCCAAAAACGACATCATCTGGTCTCCTCAGTTCACAGATGTTTATGGGCTGATGTTGAAAGAAGAGGGGATGTTACACAGTGGTAAACAAGGCCCAGTCCTGTTTTACTTAAAGTGGTTCTATGTGGTATTGGTATTACAAACTCTTTCCAAAAGGGGGCAGACACGTACCAGAACACACTTAGTTCTACCAAAACCACCAACGAATAAATGCTACGTATCCACAGACTGAATCGCTCACTGAATAAAATATAAAGCTCATTGTTTACACACATACGTATTATAGTATCATCAGCTTTTCTTCTACAAACTAAAACTTAAAGCCTTATTTTGACAGTCGCTCTAGATAACACTGTGTCTTATAATCTTCGCATGCGGCATCAGCTGATAGTTTACATTATAGCCGTGTTAACCATATCTGCACTGAAGATCTGTTTGGAATCGTCCAAACAACGTCAGAAACTGTCACAGTTTAGCCTGAACCGTGGATCAACAAACGGCAACTTAGCAACGATAATAACATCACATAATAACTTTATACCTTCATAAACCTCAGAATCAAAATCACCTGTGTAGAAGAAACTCAAACTCCATTCTTTTCATTTAGATCTGTGTCCAGTGGTGAAAACAACAATTGATTCTAGCTTTTATCAATTTGTCGTTTTCTTTGACTCTAAAAGTTGTTTCTTAATGGTTCTCATCCCTTCTGCTCACTTTCTGACACTTTGGTCAAAGGCCCGGATAGTTTCCCTCACCATGGGAGACTGGCAGAGTGACTTACTACTCCCTCTAGTGGTCACATAAGTCTCCTGCCCATCAGTGTAAATAAACTCCGTTCCTATCACTGTAATCTAACATTTGTGTTTTTGACAGAACTTCACATATTATTCATGTTACATATTATATTTGTAAGTAGAAATACAGAGATTTATTCATCACAGTGTTTTACAGTGTGGTATTGAGTAAAGTGTTTATCCATAGATCACATTTTAGTACCATATGAACTGGGGCAAAAAGTTTAGTTGAAATATTTTCAAAAGATATGAAGTTTAGATTCTAGGCTCTGGAGTGTCTGGACAAGTGATGATCCAGGCTTAGCATCTAAGAAAAGAAAAGAAAAATACAGTTGTATTAGAAAAGAAAAAAAAAGTCATAGCAGAAGAAGATTTCACATTCCTGAGGAAATACATGCCAGAAACAGACAACTGTTCTTGACAAAAGTTGTACATTCTGTAGTTATTAGTAATTTTTCTCTTCATGCTCTTGACAGCAGTGTTTACCAATAAATCAATTTCATTGTCATGTGTGAAATACATTGCAAAAAGTTACCTGACACATACTAAATAAGGGAAACTATTTACATGTGCTATGAATTCACAAGCAGAATGTTAACATTTGACCTGTGAGCTGGAGACTGGATACCTCGCCGTGCATTCACACCATTTGGCCCATTAGATGACCGGATCAGTTACCCTCAGAGCAACTGTTGTCAGTTTGGAGGCAAGTCCAAGGTTAGTTTAAGTTTAGTTTAACCCCAAGTCTTACCAAGATTGCTGAACTTAACAATGTTGCTCTGTTTTTTTTTGTTTTTTTTTTTAATATTCTTCAGGCCTTAACTGGACACACTGTGCAAGACTCATTTAGGCTACGTTCATGTACGACTGCAGGCAAATGTGGCCCAAATCTAATTTTTTTACCCATATGTGACCTGTATCTGATCTGTTAAAGACAGTTTGAACAGCACAAAACCGATTTTTTCAAATCCGACCCAGGCCACTTTCATATGTGGTCTTGAATCCAACATGTATCTGATATTTTGCAATGCAACTTCAGTCTGAACGACCAGGTCGCATTTATCTGACCTTTACATCATTGAAATGCGACAAATGTCACAGTTCTGCATCCCAGGAGGAGGAGTGGTGGGAAAAACATATTTACTTCTGTAAACACAGTGCATGCCTGTGTGGTCACGTATTATGTCAGGACCTCTTTTGCACATGCGGGTCACTTCAGGGTCACATTCAGTTCATACTCAAAACTGATAGAAGTTGCATTTAATGTGTAATATAAACAAGCACACAAAAAATCGTATTTCACCAAAAAATCCGAAATGTGCATCAAGACCTGCTGTCTGAACATAGCCTTAGAGTCCCAGTCAGGATTTTCATAAAAACTGAGAAATGTTACCAACCCACCGGTAGCTAAGCTTGTTGCCTGCAGAGCTATGACTTAAACTGAACATCAGCATAAATTGTTTAAGTTTTGGGTTTTTTGTTTTTTTTTTGTAGTTTGTGCTATGATTAAATGAATATCTTCAAAAGGGAGGGGTGGGGGTGTTAAGTACAAACCTAGGTTGAGTCTAATTTTCTAAACTGCGTTAAAACCTAAAATTTGTGATTTCAGTTGAACCGTTATTTAACTGACAAACATTCTTCATTCATCATTATTTTTTTGTAATAATGAACAAATGTGGAAATGTATGCATCTAATACTATAAAAACTGGGAAAAAAAAATCTAAAATAATTCTATTTTTATTTTTTGCTTTGTCCATTTGTCGTTTCTTGCTTAACGGAAATGTAGCTGATATTGTTTGATAGCACGCTTTAACCAAATATATTTACATTGATCCTTGTGCAAAATCTAGGTGGCTTTCAAATGCAAAGGTCATTAAGGTTAATCCTGTATTTTCCATGTTTTTAAGCTTTGCTGGAGGGACATTGTGTCTGAATTGCATTTATGCCTAAAGATAAACAGATAATAACACTGCATCCAATAATAGGTTTATGTGTGTGTATATATAGCCTGTGTGGATTTATCTACTATAATGTATGCAACTGCACGATATTTGACGCAGACATAGCATAGTAAAAGTATTTCAAATTGCAGTGTTATTTTTCTGTATGTCCTTGTGTTCACTCTGCATATGCAAATTTGTGTCGTGAAAAAAATAAATAAATAAAAAAATAAATCTTTGGACCTAATCGGCAAGATATGTCGCGATGCCATAACGTCTGAAGGCATGATAAAATGAAGTCTGCGATCACACTTTAGACAACAATCACCTTGAAGCACTTATGTTTTTTTCTTTTTTTCTTTTTTGAGTCCTAACAAATCTAAGGGCACGGTTATTTACCGCTTTCAACATTACGGTGTCTTCTGACGAGAAAAACAAATGGCCTGACGGGTTATGGAAAGCAGGCAGGGCACAGTAAGCCTACAGTGACATTTTCCCCACATGCAAAATCATGCAAAAGGTAAATACTGAGGCGGAGGGATACAAACACTATTGCAGAACATGGCCGTCACCTCCGTCATGTCCTCTCTCACAGACCTGCCCATTTCACTGACACTGCCCTTTGATTGGACAAGAGTCTCGCACGTCAGCACGTTATTGGTTTACTGACAGGTCAATCACGGGCTAATGTCAATGACGTTGATCGTACACTGGTTCACTGTATCGCCTGGGTGGACAGTATAGTTACTTCTACATTAAATGGAATAAAATGCCGCGGATTCGTATAAATAGAGACGTCGCTTCAGCGTAATTAATCGTTGCGTGTTAATTAAGACAGGTTGCCTCTGGAGCGGGTGGTGGCAGGCCTATTTTCGGTTTTTTATCAGCAATATTTCAGGGTAAGTGGAGTGATACATTTCCTTCCTGCGTCTTTTTTCCTCACACAGGAGCAGAACTGCTTGCTTTATTATTTAAATGTACCCAAAGTGATAAGCAACACTTTTGTTAATCGTATTACACAGAAGGAGAGACTTATTTTGAATGTGAAAGGTGGTTTAAAGTCTTTCGTGCTCCGTCTCGACGAGCCGAGTTACATGGAGAGTGTAAGGAAGGTAATGGCTGTCGGTCGGAGTCGTAACTAGAAAATTGTGAAATGGCCTGTATAGAGTAGCTCGTCCTCTGCCCCGAAAGTCTAGTCCGTTTGAGGTGCCTTGAAATATTAAATTTGCGCTATTATAATCGGGACACACGATGTGATGACAGCTACAGCTCCCTGCTTGTCAAATTAGATCCTGTAGGCTACCTGTCCGTGGGCCTACTTATTCTCCATCTGTCATAATGTTTATAGGCTACAGCTATGCTTCCACTTCACAGCAAATTTCACACGAAAGGGCCTTATTCTGGATGTAACATGCTAAATAATGCAACAGTATTAAAGAAAAAAAAAAAACACACATCCATAAGAGCGTTTGATCACAGATGTTTCCCAGCCGCTTTTTTTTTTTTTTTTTAAATGTCTTTTGAAGCTTCACTTTGACGAGAACAATGATATTTTCCAGCTGCTTTAAGTTAATGTATATTGACTTGATGAGAGTGATTTGAAGTAGTACACATATGCCAGTCTGTGGCTTTACTGTAAAACAAAGGGCATTTTTTTGTACTGTAATTGTACTTTTGCTGTTTTTTTGTTTGTTTGTTTGCTTTTACATTATGGGGTGTGCAGTCAGACTCAAACAATATAGGGCACTGATTATTGTTTGTATATTTCTTTATTTTTCTGGCTTGTGCACTGGAAATCAGCAGATGTGGTTTTCTGTGCCATAGACACCAAAGGCTATAAGTAGGCCAGTTTGATAGAGTGATCCTCTGCTGTGAAACGTCCCTGCAGATGGAGTGCTGTCAACATCTGGGTAAGAAGATGACACATTTAACAAGTCACTTCTCTACTTTGGCTTCTTTGGTGTGCTGCTCGTCTGTTCGGATGCATTGGAAACCATGTGTGTTTATAGGCTTAAGCAAATCCTGCAATTCCCACAAATGGCTGCTGATTGTTTGAATTGCACTGATTCCTAAATCTGAACTGGGAGCAGGTTCTGCATCTTACAACCACCTGAAAAAGTATTTTATTAAAATGCTTAACATGTGTAAACGTGTTTTTCTGTGGGTAGTGCATGGAGCTGACAGCAGTGGGAAAGGGTGCCAAGGTAAATAGAGTTTCATGTTATCTTTTTATAGGATGTGATTTTTATCACATTTGTCTCAGATAAAATTGAAGGAATGTCAAGCAAAAAAGAGCAAAAAGATCAGGAATTAGTGAGATTTTAAAAAGATGGAATTTGAGAAATAATCAGAAAGGAAACTAGCTGCTAATGTATATTTTAATGGGCGGCAAAACTTCCAGAATTACAAAATTCCCTGTTGGCTCAGATCCTACCTCACCACCAAGTTTCATGAAAATCAGCTTGGAGGTATTTGTGTAATCTTGTTGAGAGACAGTCAGATGGTAACGAAAACATAACCCCCTTGGCAGAGCTTATTGCACAAAGCACCTGGATCTTTAAAACTACAGCAAGAGAAATGCAGTGAGGTGCATATTTCAGTCCAATTTTGATTTGTTTAGGAATTTTGAGTTTTATAAGTCTGAAATTGAATTCACTTTAACTGTCTTCTTAAAACCACTCCAACATGTAAACCTGAGGGACTGTTATTCAGTGGCATTGATTTGGCAAATGTACAATCTTGTGCGAGACATTGAATCCTCGCTGCTTATGTGATGTACTGTAAGAGGTGAGCATCAGAAAATACCTTAGATGTTCAGTAAAATGGTGTTGAAACTCAAAAGATGTAAATATTGTTTAACAAATTTACTAGAGTGAGGGTTTTTCAGTGTCTCCATCATGGTGTTTATGTATTTGTTTTCACAAAAACTACTATATTGATTTTCATGGAAATTGGTGGAAGGGTCATGGGTCAAGGACAAACCTCTAAAGGGTAGGGACAGGTTCAGCACTTGGTTTTGTCTAGGTTTGTGGAAACATTACAAGATAGGATGTTCACAAGACTAAAGTTTCTATACTTTGACATTTTTGTCTAAATATGAATAGTCACATGCAAGTTTTATCATGAAAAATGTTTAATCTGTAAAAATGTGCTTGTAAATACAAGAGGTGTGAATCTTTTGGTGTCTTTCAATTCTATTGTCACAAAAGTCAGCGAATTAACTGCGCAGCAACTTTCTATCCCTCTTAATGTCGTATCCTCTGTTTCACATAATGCTGCATGTTTTATCAGTTAATACAAGCAGCCAAAGGAATGTGAACTCCCTTTTACATAGGAAGTGCTCTCAAAAATCACACAACTATAATAAGAATAGATGCGTCTTTTCAATGCCAGAGTCTCTGAAAGCCACTGCAGTGAGTAAACATTACACAAACACAACATGAATTGTTCTGCAGGGTATTGAAAGTAGACATATGAAGATTCGCAGGCTTCACGATTGGATTGGATTATGATGTCTGCATCACAGTGCATCTTTGAAAAATTTCCACACCTCTTGGAAGGACTAATCTAATATTTGCAACAGCTCTAACAGAAAATTCAGACTGGCTTCTATTCAACCTGCAATACAGAAATGAAAGAAAATCAGTTTACAGTCAAAGAACAGCATAAAATCCTCAAATCTAAGACACCGCAACTTGCAAAATTTTGGTATTTTTGTTCAAATAATCAACACTCTCCTCATTTTCTCATATTATAGTATATTAGGGTTGGTTATTGAAGAAATAGAGAAAAACATTATACAGAAATTGCAAATGTATACTGTTGTTGAAATGGTTGCAATTATGCTATATGGAATAAATGGGTGTTAGAATGGAAAACACTAGTTTGCCGCTGTCCTCAGTGAGCACAGCATTGAGGTGAAATGAGGAGATCTGTCTTCATCACCCCATGGTCTGTTAATTGTCAGGTGTAAGATTTGATGCAAAGTCACGAGAGTATGTGAGTCTAAATCAACCCAGTCGATCTTTTGGGAGCAGAGATTGAGCCATTAAGACCACCATAAACCCCTGTCTGAGAGCTGGGGACGGGCAAACCCCTCTGCAAGTCACGTTTGAGGCTGTGACCATTTATCTCAGAGCTTTGTCACATTTCATTGGCTAGCGCATAATCCGCTAAAGGTCACTGCCACTAATTACACTTCTCCAAAACAGACGGATGCCTACTTTGAGCGTGATTGGTTTTTCCTACAGAAGAATATTCAAGCGTTGCATAACCATTACTTGGATGATTCGTATAACCTCTGCATTTTTTTTTTTTTTTTTTTTTTTTTAACCAATGATCAAATGCCTGCCCGTTTAACATAATGAGGCAAACCTATACCAGGGCTGAGCCATTCCTTCGTCACCATCATTTCCGTCTGTCTTGTGTCTCCTGCTGTTTCTTCACGTCAACCTGTACATCGCATTTTCTTTTTGCTTCTCTTGGCTTCCGTATGTCACACATCGAGCTCGCTTTGCCTGGATGCGGGGCTTGGTTTTAGCCAAGCGGCGACCTCATTATCTTGGCGTCCAATCAGTCCTCCGGCCAGCTCCTAATTGAGCCATCAGCGCCTTAAGGGGAAAGAGGAGGGATGAACGTGTCAATTACAGTAATGAGGGGGCAACCATGCAAGAGGGCATTCAGGGAGAGCGAGGCCAGACAGAAGCCTCACAGTGTAGCCACTTTCTGGTCAATTCAAAGCAAACCAAGCTAATGTTGTAGCGAGACAGTGGGAAAGGTAGTATCGTCAGCAGGGGAGAGCGGTTTTTAATCATTTTTCTCCTGAACAGTGGGATATTTCTACACTTCTTAATGTGGTAATTGTTTAGAGCTGGTGTCTTGGAGTTGCAGCTAATGAATGATATATGATGAAGTCAAGCAGTGCTGTGAAGCCAAAGGTATTTATACAGTACATTTCATCCACAAAGAGCTTTGCATAATGCGCTAACATCAATTTTATATTACAGCTATTTCCCATTGAAATTGAATGGAAGAAATAGCATAAAAACATCATACTTGCATGTAAATCAAAAGTGTAAAAGTCACCCTCTGCTGTGTCCAATGCAATTTAAAAAAAAAAAAAAGTACAAAAACACTGTAAATACTTGTAAATGCCACCATCTGCTCACTCTTGGTTATTACTTGTATTCCATTAATTGCTCGTTTTTTGTGTAATGTTTACTAAAGATCAAAAATGTTTAAAACACTTATTTTAATTACTAGAATCATAGATGGCCATCACATAGATATACCTCTTATAAATGACCTACTTTGCATATTATTTCCAGCACAATACAAACAGTGAACATCAAGTTTTAGTTCACCCATTAATGGTAAAGTAAACTTTACAAAGGCAGCCATTTCACTTTTTCTTTTTTTTAATTCCTCTTTGATATTAAATATGATATTGTTACCTTTTACGTAATCTAGATTAAGTAAAATATGAAAATGGCTTGTCATAGTAGTATTGGGTGGATGTTTTTCAGACAGTAAAGTGTCGATGTTGACGTCATTCATGGCACTGATAAGTGAGGCTCAGATTTTTAGAGTTGTGCCTAATATGCTGGATTGTGTTACAACTTGTGATTTGTTTTCAAGCTGGCCACTCGGCAAAGTGTTGAGATGTGGTTTGGGGAGGCCCCATGTGCAGTCCACTGGCGTTTTCATTTTTTCCGTCTGGCCTAACAACAATCCCACAGGAAAGCCTGGACGTGGAGGGTCAAGACTGGAGGGAAAACTTAACACAATTGCCACAGGGCTGAGGTTTTGTGTAGAAAAGAGCATGAGGTTTCAGGGACGGTGGTTTGTTTCTAAACACTCTATAAAAACAACCGCTGAAACTGAAGGAACTGAGCTGAAGTGTAGAATTGTTTCTGCATTTTTGAGTTTAGTTCTGTGTTGTAGCAGTTGTAAGTTCACAGGTAGGCTAGTTTGGATAAAGAGTTTATATACTTTGGGTGTTTTATTTTGTTCCACAAGCTGAAATGGCATTAGTATACAGCTAAAACGTATACCTTAGTTTGGTGTAAAGCCATGTAGTGGTTGGTGTCGAGTATCGTTTTGAAAGGTGGGATAGCTTTGAGGATGATGAGCAATATATATGGCCGTTTACACCAGCAAAGCGTTTTCTGTGATAAATTACATGCCCTTTAGACATTTATGATGACGTTTATGATTTATACTTGCACTTTCGTTTTCCATGAGCAAAGATACAGAGGATTACCCATATTACTACCTGCTGGCAACAGACTCACAGCACGACACTGACAAATCCCTTTTTAACAGTACACAAACTAACATCAGAACAGCGTTACACTATCGTGTAGGATTAGCGTAGCTGGTAATTGACTTAATTTGATATTGCTTGTTAATGTTATAGTGTTGACAAGCAAGTAGGAGGCATCCTCTAGTTTCAATATGAACTATCGTTACATTTTTATGTTACATTTTCATCTTTCCAGTAAGCTACCATTATGTTAATATATGTAGACTAAATGTATAATTGATGGATTCAGTACTCATTGTCACTCTAGCTTTACATTAAGGTTGTATATCCATCTAATCATAGCACCTTGTCATGTTTATGTACACTTTTTGTTGTTATTTAGTGTTTAGCCATCAGCCTCTTAAATATGGCACAGCAGAGTATAACAAATACTGTATTATGAGTAACTAACTGGCAACAGGAAGCTAAAATTATTCTCAACAATATTTTAGCTAATTTGGACTTTGCAGCAGAGTTGGTAAGATGAACCTTAGGTCTCACTCGTCCAGTTGAACATGAAAACAGCTGTAG
Organism: Apogon hyalosoma; assembly: GCA_037367295.1. Taxonomy (NCBI): domain Eukaryota; kingdom Metazoa; phylum Chordata; class Actinopteri; order Kurtiformes; family Apogonidae; genus Apogon; species Apogon hyalosoma. The sequence continues at coordinate 36,950,958 of JAPQRP010000003.1, forward strand.
TGTTAAACTAAGTAGTGTCACTGTATCTTTTAGTGCAAACTTCACACCCAAACTGGAGACTGAAATTATGTAGAGCTGGTGCATTAGTGATGATGCACTGGTGCAACATTTATCACGACCCCTCCCCCAACACAGTAACACCATTAAACTCGATTTCATTAGTGATACATATGACCACAATGCATAAATGGAAGGAAAAAAGCCCTTATCTTGTTGCAAACAGAGCAATAATGATGATTTTATGTTGGTCATGTTAGAGCTGCAATAATAACTAACTAGTAAATAAGGAACTTTTATATTCAATTTCTTGCAGTAAATATTTTCTCACGTAAAAAGTGTCAAATGTATTTATTCCTCTGTGCATTAAACTGGATGTCATTGGCTTTTGGAAGATATTTAACTACATCTATGACTTTGGCGAAACATTGATTTCTGTTTCTGACCTTTTTATAGACCAAACAACTAATCAGCTAAGTGAGAAGATAATTAACTAATTAATGGACAGTGGGAATAGTCATTAGTAGCATCTCTAGTCACTGTCTCCTGATTCTGAACTGGATTCTGGATCTGGTGGCTCAAGCATTCGTAACTACATCTGTCTGATAAAGTGCAACTTCAATTTTTTTTTTAAAGGGGTCTTATTTTGCTAAACTCACTTTTATTAGTCTTTGGTTCATTTATTTGTGTATTTGGACCTTAATAGTTCAAAAACTTTGAATTTGAACCTCCAGGTGCTGCAAAGCTATCTTTATATTCATTTTGGCAAAAATCAAGTGGATTTCTACAACCCGTTTCAGCAGTTGTAGTAAAAACTGAAAATATGTCCGAACTTCAAGGCAATTACCTAAAATGTTCAGTTGTTGGTTGAACTGAACAGAGCAGCACAGCTAACAACCTGGAGGGGGTGGGGCGTGAAGTGGCTCGTGTGCAATGTGCATTTAAAGGGCCAGCGCTCAAAACGACCTTTCTGGTGTCATTACTCAGAAATAGGGTTGAAGATGGACCTG
>JAPQRP010000003.1:36953392-36976272 GCA_037367295.1 Apogon hyalosoma
GGAGTTGAATTAATGAAGAATTCAGACCCAAGCATAGCATTTACAGTTTATGTAGACCACAGGGAAATGTTTTAAAAAGCCTAATTCCATTTTTTAAAAAAAGCAAAATATCACTCTTTTAAATTGGTATTTGACACTGATATCGACTGCACCTTTTAAATGGTTTCAGCACCTTTAGCTATTCAGAGCAGATCATATTGAAATCTAATTTATGTACTGTATGGTTAAAAACATATTTTCTATGGTGTTACAAACCCAGAACACATTTGTTTCTGCTTCACGCAGATATTTGTTGACTAGTGGGAAGAGTTGCAGATGTAGACGTTGTTGAATGACAATGATTGTTATAACAGTCAAAACTAGTTTGCCATCCTGTTTGACCACATCACTCAAGTTTTTTTTTCTTACTGCAGTGAGAAAATGTTGTAATGGCATCTATCACCCTCTCATTTTCACTTTCAAATGTGTGAATGCCCATTCACACCACTTCATATTTGTTACTACGCATTGAAGGATATCTTCCAAACTTTTCACATCTGTGGGTAGTTATTTTCCCTCCCAACAGTGACAAAATGAGAAGATTTAGTACTAAACTGAATGTTTCATTAGATTGGTCTGACTCTGATTGGTGAGTCTGTATCTTCAGATGGCCTTTACATTATTCTCTTTGAAGTGAATCATGAATAGATCTTTAAAATATGGACAAGAGGGAGGAAAAGAGCCAGGGGAAACCACTTTAAGTGTTCTGACAGACTTCTGACCATGGGTAAACCTTGCTTTTAGAGATGTAAAACTGGAAAACGCATATAAGAATGAGTTGCCGTGTAGGTTTTCACATATAAGGTGTGAATGTAGTGCATGGTAGGGCTGTGTGATCTGGCCAAAAGATAATACGGTAATGTTACGAGGATGAATCACAATTTTCTCTTGGAGATGTAGGTGAATTACAACCAAATTACACATTTCTCTTAGTTTCCTCTTGTTTCTCGAGGTTTAAGCTGTGTGTGTGTGATGGCTTTGTTTTTCTTGTTTACTGACTAAAAACAGCATTTTTGCATCAGTTTGGACAACATTATTACAGTATTTTGACAATAGCTAGATGAAGTAAGCATTTTTTGACATTTCTTTGTACATGCCACTGCTGTGTTTCATTAATTATCTAGACTGTGCTGGCCTAATTTGTCCTCATGGAATTTTAGAAAGAGTCAAAAAACATTTTCACAGTAGTATAACTCTTGTATCTTAGTAAATCTGATTCACTGCACATTGGAGTTTAGAATCTGGACCTGCAGGTGATGGGCTTACACTAATTCTTCATCATCATTTCTTCAACAGCGGCCAACCAACATGCTGAACACTTTAATGCAGATGGTGTCACTTTAATTGGACTGAAATAAACTCACTAGCCTAGCACATTAATGCCACATTTTCTGTAAAATATTACAATTATACTAAAAAATGGCCATTTAAAATGAATGTCAGCTGAGTAGAAAATGTCAACAGAGCTGTTATTTATTTTTTCCAATGACAATATCTGAATAATCCCTCTGAAAAGGATATCATGACAAATAATGATTGATGATCATCTAAGATTATAACATTGCCCAGGTCTAGTTCAAGGACAAGCAGCAATTAATACAATATACACTGTTCAATATACAATCAGGGCTGGGAATATATCAAAATAATTTGATAAATCAAATCAGTCATTGCTTTGTGAAAAAAAATGCCTGAATTGCAAAATCAAGAACACGCTTCTAGAGATCTTTCTGGCTCAACAAAAAATCAAAATGAAACCTGATTGCAATTTGTAATTTTAATTGTGAATGTGTCTTTCCAGTCAAATATGATGCATAGATTTCAGAAGAGATAATTTTTTTAATCATGTGTTGTCTTCAGTTCATGTAGCTAGAAAACAACCAATTAACATCATAAATTATCCATAACATTGAAAAAAACAAGATTTTTTTTTTTGGCCACATCACCCTGCTCTATACAATATACAGAGATATAATGTCACATGTAGTCACATGTTTGGCAATAGTGGGCATGGAAAAGTGAATCTCTTTAAAATGTCTTCAAAAACAAGTACATACACTGTTTAGTTCAGTCAACATTAACAAATAAGGAGGGTGTTAAAACAATGCTGTGATTATCACAAGAAAAATTGTGCCACTTCAGAGTAAATCTGATTTAAAGTCATACATGTGATTAAATTTGTACCTCAGGAAGGAAACGTACGGCTATTTATGTGACTATATTTGTATCAATAATGAAAATCCAGTTACTAAGTTGTAGTCTCGGATACACAAACACATCACTGTGTATCATCTTGTTGAAACAGGTTACAGTTGATGTTATTAAGGTAAGAGAGTGTGACTAACCGCTGCTCCCACTCTAGTATCAATTTCCAAATATTGATTCTTGGCAAGTTTGATATATTTGATGTAATCTGTCAAAAAATCCTATAAAAGGTATTTATATAAGCTGCAGATATCTCTCAGTTGTAGTTTGAACTCCAAGGCTAACACAGTTTCAAATGTTTTTACGAGAGAAACTGTTTAATTCACTGTGAAGTGTGTCCACGGCTCATACAGATTAATCAGAGATTTCCTATTTGTCCCGTCATTTCCTCTGCATTTTCATTTTTCATTCATGATGTTTGGACAGGCTGGAAAGGGAATTCTAAAGCATACCAGACAGTGATTCAGCGTTCACAAAAAGACGGTTAACCAGGCGGCAGAGGATGTGTGAGGCGTTCACAACCCTCGATATGGACACTCTGATGTTGTGTTTATGCTCCCATCAGTGCGTTTTGTCTGTCTTCCCCCATCTATCATCTCTTTTTCCCTCTTCTCCATCAGTTTCAGACTTTTGAGTGATGCAAACATCCAGACCTATAATTTTTCTGCGCTGTTGAGATCAATTGGTGTCATTTTTTATAAGTGAAGACACAGTCACATAGAGATAAATATTTTAGTTTTTGACATAATCTGAACAGTTTTTTCGCCCTTCAACCAACAGATTGATGGCTGAATTAGCAAAGCAGAGAGGTTTCTGTCACTATGTATAATCAGATAAAAATAGTGCTATAGACAGTTGACGGTGCAGGATTTACCACTTAATTCTATATGTCATAATAGAAAATGATGGTGTGAATTAGGCTTGCGCAGGATTTCTGTGCTATTTTAACATATTTCTGGACCTATATTGTCAGAATATTTAGAAAATACCTTCAGGAAATTAATGTTACAGGGTTTTTATAGGTTTAATAGGTTCTGTTTTAGTCTTTTCTATTGTTATTTGCTTGAAATCGCTGAATTTTTAATTTTTTTTTTAACTCTGGAGAAATGTGAAATCATCTGTTAAAGGATGAACCATATAAGCCCCACTAAAAAGCCTATTTCCGTGAAAAAAGCCTCTATTCGGGCTTAAGTCCTTTCACTCCAGCGTGATAGAGTAATCTCATCCAGAGTTTTTTCAAAAATGCTTAGTTGCTTATAATAGTAGGGAAAACCCTGATTTTTATGAATAGCAGAGTACCCTCATGTCTAAGTTTATTTGCATTAAAAGCTGTCTAGGTTGTGTGGTGTACTTCTCTCCAGTTGAGTGAGAAGTCTTAGAATTTTTTTCTGTCTTCAGCTTAGCTCAGCAGCTGCGCCTTAGTCTTACAATGGAAGGGAAAACCCCTGAAAATGATATGTCATGGCATGACAGTGTAGCTCAGTGAAACGATCAGGAGAATTTCTAAGCTGTACATTTGGCCATGTGATCAGTTTAGTTGGAAACTGATTTCATAAACCATAGCCTCATTAACATGTGGTCTGTGCTGTTGATTCCTGAAGGTTAATGCGCCATTTATCAAAAGTGTATTAACTTTTTATTAGGTTAATAGATCCGGTCTTTACTTCAAACGAGGGGACCCACCATTGCAATAAAAATCCTGAATGAATATCCAGTTCTTAAAGAGTCAATTACTTTCCTTGAATAAAACCTTCAATTAAAAGCTGGGTCTCTGATAATATGTAGTCTGGCCACCAAATACAGAAGAAAAGATAAAGTTGGTTATGTCCTGAATCTACCTTGACTGTTATAAATTCAATATTTGGATTTATTTATTCATTAATTGATTTACCTTTAATTAACCAAGTAGGTCAGGTGAGAGCCGATACTCATTTACAAAGAAGCAGCAGTCAAATGCAACATAATATGAAATACAGAAAACAGTTTAATTCACAGTCAAGCAGTTTCATACAAAATGTAATAAAAAACATCACAATATACAACAGGGATAAACTGGGGTAGGAACATGAGAAATGATCATGGACTATTGACTGAATTAGGTTTGTGGAAGAGGAAAATGGAATAAGTGTATTCAGTTTTAGCTTTTATTTTAATTGGTTCCAGTCGCCGTAAACAGCAAACTGGAAGAGGAGTCGGTCAAAGGAGGTGTGGGCTTTAGGGATGAGCAGGAGATAGGAAGAGATTTTACCAGTAAGGATTTCAATCAGTTGGTGGGAATGGGGCTATTTACGCAACATTCATACTCAACATGCTTGAGTATGAGTGTGCATGGTAATGTCTCAGTAACATAGAAATGCCAATAAATCACTCCTAAAGAGATAAGTTTGGAGGGTCGTAACTTGTAACGGATACACCAAGTTTGTCAAGTTTAACAGCACAAACTGCAGTGGATGAATATGAGGCTTTGTCCGAAAAATGACCAACAGTATTTAACAGAGGGAATTATAAACAAAAGCCTATTTGATTCAGTTTCCACATGCGGTAAATCAAGATGTTTGTCAGTGTTTGAGGAAATACTGCAACTGTTTTGAAGTAAAATAAAGCCATTACTTGTGCCCAGACCCAATGACCCAAATCAGTGCATATTGGAAAAGTTTATAAATCAGACATTGGCCACTATCTGTATGTGCCAGTGAATTACCACTGATAACCATCAGAAGGTTCTTGTATTGCTTTCATTGAGGCCTACTCACTGGCATCCTTTTCATGGAGAGCTGCTTCAAGGAAAAATGGCATTGATTGTTTTAGAATTGTCACTTATTGTCCTTAAAAGACTGAAGTATCATGTGGAAAAACAAGCTGACTGGTTTGTTGTTGTTGCTGTTTTGTTGATGAGTCAGATTCAGTTGTAGTTGCTTAGTCTGTTTTGCAGTCTGGAAACAGTATTCAGGTGGAGTAGAAAAAATATAATATGGAAATACTCAAAGTAAAGTACTTTTACCTCACATTGAGTAGAGGTACCTAACTGCTGGTGCATCACAAAAATATCATAGGTTTTATCTAAGGTCAGATATTGTAGCAGAAATGAAGAGGAAAAGTGGGATTTGTCATGTAAAGGTCCTCCGTTTGGTTTTGTCTGTGTTAGACTGTGTTATGTTTTGTGTGTTTCTCCCCTCTGTCCTGACACCATGTGTTAGTTCATAGGTGAATGCCCACATGTGTTGCTGTTTGTGTTGTTGACAGGATGAGTAATAAACACAGAGGATGTTTCAGTAACCTTTCCGTCTCCATCTCTTCCAGGAGACGAACGTCCTCACCACAGCAGCTGCAGGGAAGGTTGTCAGTTTTGTCCCTGTTGAGAAAACGATGAACTGAGGACCCCCCCACACCTCTCAACCTCGCACATCTCTTCAGCACCCGCTCTTCACTGTCGCTGCCCTTCAGTAAAGACGTCAACTACGCTGCCTCACCGCACCTCTGCAGAGAAATGTGTGTGTGCGTTTATCCTCGGATGCATGACTGTGTCTGACTGTTTTTGGGCTGAAGAAAGAGGTAGCAGGTTGCACTTCCTCTCTCACCCTCTGAGAGGCACTTCTTTACGTGACTGACTTCAACATTTGTCTCCATAACTACAAAGCATCATGGGTAGGAAAAAGATTCAGATCCAACGGATCACCGACGAAAGGAACAAGCAGGTGAGTCTGACTTTATGCGTTATGGATATTCAGTTCATAGCTGAGTTCAGTTAATCCACTACTTTTTATCAAAAGAAAATAACATGGACGTGTATAACTTTTGTTTTTGACACTGAAACGTTTGCATAATACTTTGAACATAGGCTTAACAATTTGCAGAAAAACATATACTGAAATTGCATAACACAGCCCAAAAAAGTCCCCATCTGGATCAAACTAAAAAATAAGATGCTACGTAGTTTGTTTGTTTTTTAAAACAGCCTTCAATTTGCTAGAGATTATAAAGATTGGACAGCATTCATTGTGCTCATCGGCCTTGTGAATGAATGTTTTAGGGAGTCCAGAGTCCAGGCCTGAACCCCATTGAGAATCTTTGAGTTGTGCAGGAGACAACTTGATGCGGTGATCTACCTTTACAGCCAACAATACAAGATCTTGGTGAAAAATTAATGTAAATATGGATGTAAAAAGCATTACATGGAATAAAGAATACCACAGCCAATATGTCCTGTAATCAAAGCTGAGGACTGTCCAGCGAACTGGACTTCTTTTTGGGCTGGGCAGTGTATTTTTACTGATATTATATTTTATCTATATAGCTGAAATCATAACACACGTTAATCTCAAGACACTTCACAAATTAAGGTCAAGACCTTTAAATATTACTCAGAAACTCAACAAAACCCCAGAGTCAGGAGGAAAAACTTCCTTAATGAAGGAAAAACCTCCAACAGAACTGGACTCTGGGTAAGCGACCATCTGCCTTGACCAGTTGGGATGAGTAGAAAGAGGAGAGAGAAAAGAAAAGGACAGAGAAAGAGCAACAGATGACACAGTCAGACACTGGACAGGTTGGAGGCCAATGGCTTCCTATCAGGAACATGGAGCCTCAGAACCTGAAATACCTGCAGAAAGGAGCAGGGGTAAAGATGGAGAAATACTGGAAATGGTCCTTTTGGTTTTGAGGTCTGCACCAAACAAATAAAAATAAAATGTTATTTTAAGTCTGGAAAATGTGATCTGTTGGCCCAGGCATCGCTGTAGCACCACAGTGCTTCATAATTAATGGTGTTTTATGACATATGTAACCATTTATCAAAAATGAGCTGATCCTGTGATTATGGATATTGCAAATGGCCATATTGCAAATTGGATAGTATTTAAATTAGATGTTCAACCCAACTACATATCCTTTTGTGTATCACAGATTACATTCAGTGTCTGGTCCGTAATTTTATTTCTTTATTCATTTTTAAACCCATTTCTTTAAGCTATCAAAATATGTATTTTTTTTGTAAACCTCAAACTGTTTCAAATCAACCATTTTACATGATATGCAGCCATAATGTTGTGTTAAAATAAACACATTTCAAACCTGAGGCCACTACTACACTTGTCATTATCGTCCTTAGTGTTGAGAGCTCTTTCGTGCTCCGTCTAGAGTGAACTGAGTGAACCGAGTGCATCTAAATATCAAGAATATTAGATTACATTTTCAAAGTTTCAACACACCACCCTGCAGCCTAAGCATCAAATTCCAGAGTTACAGCGTGATTTCAAAGTAAAGGCATCAGTTCTGTCACTTGTAATACAAGTCGGGTATTTGTAGATTACAAGCTCCTGTTACAACTTTACATTTACTGTCACATCCAGGGGTTAAAGTGTCCTAAACAGCTACTGTAAAAACCTCTTTAGATGGTCCGTATTTGAACAAGGTCAGTTGAGCAGATCAGTTTACCCATTTAACAGTTTAGTTGTAAATATCAGGTTGACAACCTTCACTTATGATGAAAATGACACGCCGATTCCACATGTCTTTATATGAACTATTTATTATGAATTCGACACCACTCTACAAAAGCGGTTGTGTCAGAAGTCACACATGAATTGGTTTTAAAAGCTCAAAATTCAGATGTTTTCCTCTTGTTATCTTTCACGGAGGCACACGGCAGGTCTTGGATTTATTTTGGCTTTATTTTTTTCTGAGGCTGCTCTGTTGCCCATTTGTATTTGTTTGTGCCATTCTCACATTCAAATATGTGTCTTTGCAGCAGTGAAATGGCTAATGTGCTGTAAAGTGGTTTGTCCTCGAGTCTGCCTTTTTCAGCTTTGTTTGTTTCCTCACAAGTCGTCACTGCATGAGGCTGCCACCCAGTTTCACAGCATGAGATGGTGTTGGATGGGTGATGAGATGAGCCTGTCTTGTGCCAAAAGCACAGCTGAAAAGTTAAATTGCGGTTTCATCACACTACACTATATTTTGCCTCATGCTGTCAGCACTCCACATGTTTTTTGCAATCTTCATAAAATCTGTTGTTAGACTGTTTTTTTTTTTTTTTTTTTTTTTTTTTCTTTTCAAAAACAGCATTAACAAGTTATTTGAAGTCAGCCTTCGCTCAGAAACTGCAGTGGGCTTAAATCATTGAGCTTCACTGTGTTGATTCTTTTTTCATGCAAAGTCTGTTTTTGTTTCATGGACTTGCAAGTAGAATTTGTAACAGTAGTGAACTGTTCAGCAACTTTTACATTTATATCATGGAAACCTGAAGAAATCATAGATCGTACTCTTACTTAAAGGACAGCAGGAAACGACAATTAAAAACAAAAGTGATAGTGTTTTTTGTGTAAAAATCATGTCAGAATCAAATTAATACAATATTGCTGGAGGAAATCTTTAAGTGTATGCAACTAAACATCACGCAAACTCCCCTTTTGACCAGATTTTCTCATTTATTTTCCCCAGGTCACATTCACAAAACGAAAGTTTGGCTTGATGAAGAAAGCCTACGAGCTGAGTGTATTGTGTGACTGTGAAATTGCCCTCATCATTTTCAACCACGCGAACAAGTTGTTCCAGTATGCCAGCACTGACATGGATAAGGTCCTGCTCAAATACACCGAGTACAACGAGCCTCACGAGAGCCGGACCAACGCAGACATCATAGAGGTAAAACCATGCTTAGATTTCATACTGTGGAGAAAACGGTTTCCACTTGTTATATTAGATATTACAGTGTTGCTTTCTTTAAATCACTCAATAAAACCTTTCTTTCATAAACCCAGACAATACAACATATAGGATAATACCAAAGCATAATGGAAAAACATGACTACAAACTCATATAAATCAGTATCCTACCAAAAGATGACAGTTTCAGTGTTTCTACATCTGGGGTTAGTAATGCGTAGTATTGAAACTTGTGTTTTGCAAGCCGAAGATGATTTCATTTTCGGAGTCATTAAGCCAGCAAATACATTACTACATGAGATTTCTTAGAACGTTTTGAAACATATTACACCTGCAGCCACAAACCATCTACATCTCTAAAGTCTCAAAGCCTTATTATGAGTTATTTGATGTAAATGTGAGTTTGCCTTCCTGTACTTTGACCAGAAGTGTGCTACAAATTTCAGTGTCTGTTACAAATTAAACAAAACAATATCCAGCCAGTGTATCTTTGTGTATATATCACTCAGTGTCCTCATTTACTAAGATATTTGTTAAATCATCTCAAATTTGTATTGATGGGTCTTAAATATTTTCTAGTCGTGTGTAAAAAAAAAAAAAAAAAAATAATAATGAATGCATTGCCTCTATTATTGCTCCCTGTGCACTTTTAGATAATGTAATGAGTCTGCATTATTAACTGTATAGAAGTTTATAGAAATGACTAAATCATTTTAATACATATAAATAATATAATAAATTATTGCAATTTTACTATCAGTGTATTTACTGTGAATGACAGTAATTTCACATTTGTTGTGTATTTACATCAGAGGTTTGGTTTGAAATTTAACTTAATATGGTACTAAAAAGTAAGCACAGTATATTCTGTGCAAAGCAAGCTTATTTATATAGTGCATTTCATATACAAAGGCAGTTCAACATTTACATAAGAAGCTGAGAAAATCTAGAAACAATACAGACTGGTTTCCTTCTTTATTTCTGTAGACTTTGAGAAAGAAAGGTTTCAACGGTTGTGACAGTCCAGAGCCGGACGGTGAGGACTCGATTGACCAAAGTCCCTTAAATGATGACAAGTACCGCAAGACCACCGAGGACCTGGATGTTCTCTTCAAACGCTACGGAGTAAGTAATCTATAGGTTGAGGTCATATTCATTGTCCCACAAGAGGAGCTTAGTTAGGCAGGAAACAAAATTCAATACTAAGTGCCATTAAGCACAGCTGGACGAGATGAGACATTGAGTCGACAAAGAAATGACAACCTGAAAGAACAGCTCCGAACTCCTTCTGAAGTGAATGGGCTTGATGGTACAGTACAACATTAACCCCGGTAAATGCTCATTTAATCCCTATTTACATGGGACTAGTATTACCTGTGAACCTGAGGTAATTTGTAATAACTGCAGAGGTAGTTTGTGAGTTTAATCCCATGCAAATTGACCACATCTGTGATTTGTAAAGTAAAAATTCCACTGCAAGTGACCAAACCTGTTTCAGTGAGCACAGAGATCCTGTGGTAATGTTTGGCCTATGTGAACTGACATTTCTGTAATTTGGTGCGATATGCAACATTTCTTCTTTCCTCCACACATTTATTCAGATGATTTCCTGGTCGAAGACTGCAGTGGCTGTGATGCTGATGAGAAATCTAAGTTTTAAAACTGTTTTGGAAGGATTTCAGGAGGCTCATACTGCAATATAATATGGATAATAATGAAAGTGAAGCTCAATCCTTCAGAAAAGCAACATCTCAATATATTTTTCTATCTTTCAACAGTTAGTTGTCTTCATTTGAATGCACTCATGAAACACACATGAAGGGTTAATTTCTAAATCACTCGAGGTCCACAGGTTATCCTAGTCCTGTGTGAATAAGGCTTTATAGTATAGCAGATATGTCCAACTCTGGTCCTCAAGAGCTGGTATCCTACATGGTTTAGATGTTCCCTCTTCCAGCACACCTGACGGTCGTTATCAAGCTTCTACAGCGCTTGATGATTGGCCTCAAGGACCAGGATTGGACACCCCTGTAGTATAGTATAGTTCAGTTAATATCATGTAAATACGACTTGATTCCCTTCTTTCCCCTCAGTGCTTGTCTTTGTTAAAAAGTTAATTATCACAGATTTGGCAGTCGTTTGTCTACAGGAAACAGCTACTGGTGCGAAGTTTCTCTAACTGGCTGTTTCACACCTTTTTTTTCTCTGGGTCCCTTTGCAGAAGCTCAGAAACTTTAATCATCATATGAGTTAACAGATGGATAAAAGGTTTATAAGCAGTTCTAATGACGGCTGTATCCTGTTCTGCTGCTTAAGGCAGATTTTACCCAGTAGAAAGGATAACCATTTAATTTACATTGTTTTTATTTGTCATGCATCATTCACACATTAGCCGACAATGAAACAAATATAACGACTGTTGTGTTAAACAGGTATCACGTCTGACACGTTAGATGTGTTTCCATCCAGATGTTTTTCTTGCATGTCGAATTTTTGCTAAAAAAAACAAAATATGAAATGCACAAGTTCCTGAAATACGAGAAAAAACTTTTAGGCTTGGGAGATCTGGTTTGTGTTGATTTAGTCTAAGAAGCAAAAGCTTAAGCCAACTTCAGTTTTTTGGACAGAATGGATGAAATTCTGGATCAAGGACATGGTTACATCTATGAGGTCAACAATCAATCTAGTTGAGGTTTTATGTTATCTTATGAAATGCTATATCGTCTGGAAAAGTTTCAAACCATGATGATGATGAAGAACTAACAAATAAAAATAGATCGAAACACACATACATTTGCATTTTTTTTTCTAATTTATGAAAATTGAGTTACAGTTTGGGTTACATTTGGATGGAAATGCAGCTGTTTTCAAGCTCCTGCACTGTCATCAAAATATTACAAAACAAAATATACTCATATTAATCACTGTTACCATGTCACCCTGATATTTAAAGAATTATAGAATAATTCCAAGGGTTTATTTAATACTCTTCAAATAGTTTTTCTTTCCTGTATGCTGTAGTTTAAACTTCTGATAAGATTGTTAAATGGATGCTGAAATTTTATGCCTCACTTATTGAAATATAAAGCATGAAATAACTGTTTAACCCATAAAGACCCAAACATCCACTGGTGACCAGTATCACTGATATAAAAAGTTAAATAGCTATTGATCCACTAATCCTATGAATACATGTAAATAATGGGTGTAAAATGCAGTTTGTCATCTTTTCATGGTCATCAGATATGACCCATTTGGACGTTCAGAGGCTCCGTAGTTACCATGGAAACGCCGTCATCTTCTACAACTTTGATTCACCAGTAAAACCCATGGAGTTGGATCAATGACAGTGGATGAAGACACTTGTTTTATGTTCAGTTAATGATATATTTTACTGAAAAAAATCACTTTTTCTTCAGTTTTCTCTTTCTGATATAATAACCTTCAAATTAAATTTGAACTTTTATGAACATTTACATGATCAGCAGATTAAATATTGAAAAAGACCTCATTTTCCTTGAAAAAACTCAAAATACAGAGGATAATATTACAGTAATTGGTGAAAAAAAAAATCACTTAGGAAAGGTTAAATAGAGAGAAAAATTTATTTGGGAACTTTCATCAAAGTAGCATTGGGTCTTTACGGGTTAATGCCAGAAAAAAGCACTGTTATATAATATTGGTAATTGAGGGATATAATACTTGCTACCATCACAACCAACTGAAACTCTGGTTGTGACAGAAGCTGACTGTCGTTCAGTTGTAGCTAAAGTCTTACGGTCAATCTTCTTGTTCCACTTTGCAGCAGTCCACAGCTCCACCTCAGACGTTCTCCATGCCGGTCACAGTCCAGGCGTCCAATCAAAGCACACTGCAATTCAGTAACCCTGGCAACGCACTGGTAACTACCTCCTATGTAACATCATCAACGCTTACGGATACCCACCTCCTGTCACCACAGCAACCGGCTCTTCAGAGAAACACGGTGTCTCCTGGGTTGCCACAGCGACCAGCCAGTGCAGGTGAGTGTGATGTCGTCTGTAGGCTAATGCAGAACAGACAGTAAACCTCAGAGATATTTCTGACATTCCACAGAATCATCTCACAGCAGTCAGAAATGTGGCTCTTTTCACTGAGTCATTTTTGTACTTTTCCTTAAAATACATCTCCTCTCACTGGAAGGATTTTGAGGTTTTCTACGTTGTGTAATCAGTGGTTACTCACCGTTAAAAAACACAGACTTTTAGTAGACACTGTATGTAGCTCCTTATCATTATGTGTAATGAGCCACCTCATTCCCCGAGGGAACAGAGCACATTCCTCTGCTCTGGACTAATCTGTAGAGTGTGACATTTGCTGCACTCTTCTTCTACTAAAAACTTAAGTTGTTTTAGCTTCAAATTACTGCTGCTTATAGCTCATGACCCAAATACTAATCACTGTGGTGCAAATTACCCTCAAATTTAGATTACTACAGATTTCCTTTGTGTATTCTTTGAAGAGCTGCATATTGAAAAGGGTTACATGTAGCAACATTATGTAATTAAATTACAAAATAAAAGCAATTATCAGTTTCTGAGGGGAAAAATGTACATCTAAATTGCAGTTACCAGTCAAATGGTTTGTTTTGCCTTTCAGTTCTGGAAATTGAACATTTGCTCTTGAAATCATTCAACATTTTGAAAATTAGTGCACATTGGTGGTTTGAGTTAATGTTTTTTAGTACATTTTCAGTTGGTTCTTTGTAGTATTGCTTTTCCAAACTCTCAACATTAGAGGGAAGTCTCATATGAGAACACACGTGGAACCAAAACCACCAACGAATCAACACTACATATCCAGAGACTGTATCACTCACTGAATACACTATACTGTTTACACACATCTGCATTATGGTATCATCAAGTTTTCTTCTTCAAAATAAAATTCATGGATGCTTATTTTGACAGTCGGTCGAAAAAACACGGTCATATAATCTTTATGTGCTGCTTCAGCTGATAGTTTACATTAGAGCTCTGTTAGCTTAGCTCTGTTTTTAGACTGAAAACAGCCACAGTAAAACCACAAATCACCCCCGTTTTCTGTACAGTTTATGTTGTCAATAGCTGAACTAAAGATCTGTTTGGAATCGAACAAACAAGGTCAGAACTGTAACAGTTTAGTCTGAACCGTGGATCAACAAACTTAGCAAAGATAATAACATCCCATAAGAACTTTGTACCTTCATAAGCCTCATAATCAAACCAACCCATGTAGAAGAAATGCTGACATTTCAGCGTCAAACTCCATTCTTTTAATTTCCTATTTTAAATCCTCATTTTCTTTTTTTCATAGGTGCTCTTCTTGGAGGAGACCTGAATAATTCAAATGGAGGATGCCCAAGTCCAGTCCGTAAGTACTTTTTTCATTCCTTATAACCTGTGCTTTCTTTCTTACTCATCTCTACTTCATGCCTCCTGTGTTGCTGTTGGGCCTTGTATATTTCATTATTTCCCCCAAATTGTCTCCTCTACTCCTCTGCACCTTCTGTGATGCTTTGGAGGAATCAGAGGAAACCGTCAGTAAAAGCAGCAGATATATGAGGGATTCCCAGCACTTTGGAAACTTACATAACTTTGGCCTTTATTTTCTCACCTTAGGTTTGCTTTAAAATAACTGTTGTTGCATACGTTGAAGAGTCGGTGGTTAGAGGGGGAAAAAAAGCCTTTTCAAGTCTTTTAGCTCAACACATATACTAAGTATTATTTGTAGGGATGTTGAAGATTTAGAGGATGTAGAGGGCTTTACAAGGAGACATTTCTTAAGAATGCATCAAAAGGAATAAATTAAACTTGACACTTTCTCCCAGTAAGCACACAAAAGGATTTTGGCAGCGTCTATTTAAATCTCATTACAGAGGATTTTTTTCTTTACATCACTCTTTACACAGACCTTTATTCTGTCAACAGTGACATACCTTTAAATTGGAGATTCAGAATAGTCTTACAGGCAAAGACAGCTTCAGGGGATTATTTTGGTGCACATTCTCCACTTCCCGCTGTCTTCATTCACCTGTAAGATTTTTTTCTATTGATTTCCGTCCTTTCGCACCTCTGTTTCCCTGCAGCTAATGGATACACCAGTGCCAGGGCCTCCCCAGGCCTCCTCACCGTCTCCAACGGCAACAGTCTGGGGAAAGTAGTTCCGGCCAAGTCTCCACCCCCACCTCCCAGCCCCCAGATGGTCAACAGCCGCAAGCCAGACCTCCGAGTCATCACCTCACAGGGCGGGAAGAGCCTCATGCAGATGGTGAGCTTAACAGAACCGAACCTGAGCCGTCCAGGTCCGATCAGTTAACAGTTTTACTTAATGCAGTCAGTGAGTTAGTACGTTTACTGAGCAACAGATAACCTCACCTGATATGAAAAACCAAAAACATACAGATTTTATCAGTTTGAAATGAAAGTCAAGAACAAGAACAAACACTGGCAGATACGTCTGCCATCATTTTGTGTTTCTGCTCAACACTTGAGGCCTGATATCTCACTGTTTATTTTGGCTAAGATAGTGAAGTTTTACAGGGTGTCTGCAGGTTCTTAAAATGGCTTAAATTTAAAATGATAAATATGAGGCTTTAAGGGTCATTAAATAGCGTTAATTTATGAATAAACATTTGAAAGAATTTCACATTAATCATGGGATCAGGCTCGTCTTTGTTATATTCCACATATTTGTCAAACTTTAACACTGCTTGAACCTTATACCTGTATTTACCTATTGACAGAACCTATGTAATCAACCTTGAACTTTTGGAAATCATTATTGTTCCACTGTGATGAAGTTATGAAGGAAACATTTATCATCAGTGTTTTCTTGAGTAAAAAAAATCTGGAAAAAGACACAAGTCTAATACAGAAATAGAATGGATAACAGGTCACATATCAATTTAAAAACTTCTGATATTGAATAAGAGTCTAGAAGTAATGAATGTTCCAGAAACAGAAAATGAAAAGGTTGTGTTGATGCACTGTGGTATTGAAATGCTGTAGAAAAGCATAGGTGGTTTAATAATTGTTTCCAAAGCCACATCTCATGATCACATACTTACCTTGATATTTACCTGCAGTGCTTCAATAATATAATAATTTTGTTAACAATGACCTTGAAAAGCATTAAATTAAGATGTCTCATACTTGTTGACACCCTGGTTGTGATGAATCAGCCGGTTCCCACTGACACCTGAAATGCTGCGATTTTTCATACACTTTGCACCCACATTAAATAACACTGTTTAAAGGTCTATAGAAACAGTAAATACCACAAAATGAACTACAGAGCAAAGGTGCAGACGCTGAATGGCTCTAAAGATGTATCATGAGACTGAAAATGAAAAGAGAAGAGCTGTCGAATAGTTTATTCACATTCATTCCATCTAATGAAGAGGAAGAACCATTTATTGGTTTTGAATCAAACATGAATAAAAACTACACAGGGCAGATTTGACATAAATAAGTAAAATATACAAAGCTTATTACTAATGAAATTTACAAAGACATTACTGATAATGACTGTATTAGCAGAAGGGAAGTTCAGCAAGATGACAGATTAAAAAAATTGCTCAGAAATGGTGATGAAAAATGACAAATATCTGTTAGTTTCATTCAGCTGTTGTAGACCATGAATATGCAAAATGTGAAAAAGCTTAGCCTTATGCTCTGTCCACCCTTGCACAGATATTTATCTAAACAGATTTTTCCTTCCACAATTTTTTAAATATAATCTGTCCACATGACAATGCAAAAATTACTTCAAAGACAAACCACAGTTGTTGTTGTCCAATCTGTGGACACTGTGGATGATACTGGACACAGCAGATGCAGAGGCTTTAATTCAGTTCAGGGGCCACATACAGCCCAATATGATTTCAACTGGGCCGGACCAGTGAAATAACAATGGAAAAAGTAAAATTGCATTATGTGAATGACATGAACAACCTGAAATTTCTTAAGAAAAATTGGTGCAGTTTTAACAGTATTAAGCCTCCTTATCATTTACCCAAGTCCATGACAATGTGCAGATCACAGTGGATCTACAAAGACACAAAACATTTATTAACGGGCAGAATATTGTTAAAATTGCACTTCTTTAAACAGGGTTCCCGCTGGATCTTAAAAAGTCTTAAAAGTCTTGAATTTACAATTCTCCATTTAATACATTTAAAAAGTCCTATAGGTATTGAATTTGATATGGTAGGTCTTAAGTTATGTTGCCATTAACTTCTTCACCGTACTGTGTTTAAATGTGTCTGTTAAATGTCCAAAATGCAAAGAAAGTAATATTAGTCAACTCAGTTCCATCTGTTCCAACCCGACAATTTATAATGAAATTAGGAACCAGTTATTGCTAACTGTGCAGCCCCTGGTGAGAAATGACTCCAAACAATGGGAATCAAGGCATTGGAGTAAATAAATAAATTTTTCTAAATTCTTAGTTGAGAATTCTAGGAGTACATTTTTGCCAGTATGGCTGTGAAATGGGCATTAAATTCTGTTCGAATTTAACTTTTAGAAACCTGTAGGTACCCTGTTTAAGACATTTTAGGTTGTTCATATTTGTTCATGGTGTACACATTTTTGTAAAAGCTTAGTTTTTAAATGTACACATTTTCGTGTAATTAAACTTTTTCGCACTAAAACAAAGTGGAAGAATTTAGAGTTTTCATAAATCATAGGTTATTCTGATAGTATTTTGCTAGTCCAACCCTTTTGAGACTAAAGTAGGGCTTCAAATGGCCCCTAAACTAAAATGACTGATTAATATCTTCGGTGTAATTTTTGCATTTCTCAAATTTATCCCACGGGCCGGACCCTTTGGCTAGCCGGTTTTGGTCCCCAGGCCATATGTTTGACACCCCTGCTTTAATCTGTCATAAAGATGAAACGGCAATAACGCATTCAGTCATAAACTTAAGCCACATTAGGTGCTAGTTGTAGAAGTGTGTTGTGACTTTGTCCATAATGCCAGTCCGGTCCATCTCCCAAAGGTATGGGTGCCGACCTCCATCTACTGTAAGTCATACACTGATATATACACCTGGATTTGATGTTTCAGGTGCAGCTTCATTACACAAACACATAATAGACATGAGTAAAATGGGGTGTGACATCATTCTTTAATGATCTTTCCATTTTCACACAAACCAGAGTTTATATAATCGCTTTGGAACACACTTATAAAACATCTCTGTTTTAGTGTAAAACACCATGTATGTGGATCTGAGGCCCAGTCACGGAGAAAAGTATCTGTTTTGCAAAATATCCTCAGTTGTGTGGATGGAGTATTAGACTGACACCTGATCAGGAGGTCATTACTGAAAAATACCAACAAGGATCTCAATGAAGTCTGTGAGTTTGAATGTGTTTGTTAAAGCATTTTTAATTGTTTTAGTTATTGTTTTACTGCACGACCAGTCAATTTCATAAATTTGTCTGTTAATCAGACACAGTGTTCATGGTTTTAAGTAAAATATGTGAGAATTTCCTGACTCCACCTCCAAGGTTGTTATTAGGATCTTAAATATCAGACAATGTAGATTTTCACCTGATAATAGAACAGTTTCAATTTATTTCACAGTAAAGTGGATGAGAACTGAGAAATCTACTAAATGGTCATTTTTCATTGTTTGTTTTATAATTAGTTAATCTAGAAAATAGCACACAGATTAATCACTAAAGTCAGTAATCGATACCTCCAGCCCTAGTTGTCACTTACTAACCACAAAGTAAAATCTAACCTCTCTTCTTTTAGTCTCATGATAAGTTTTAAGATGTTTGTGGTCATTAAATCAGTTTATTTTTATGTTCGACTCTTGTTGACTGGAGGCAGCCATAGTTGCGTAACTCGTGGTCAACGCTGCTAAACAAACAAGTGATATTATGGCAAACAAAAGTGAGCGGTGTTATTATTGTTTACACTTTTCATGGCTGTATTTACTTTGAGTAAAGGAATCAGAGTTGTAACCCTTTCTGTTACCACCCTTTGCAGACAGAGGATGAACTGGAATTGGTAAACGAGGTGAATTTCCCCACATCAGTCACTCGCATGAGTCGATGGTTATCGACACATTATTAGCATGGAAACAGTACAAGAGTTGTCATTGTTTTGGTCTTGCTCCACTGACATTTCTCAGGATGGTCTTCAGTTTGTGGTTCCCATGTGACTGCATGTGGATCAGGGCTCATAACTGTGTTGTTCCAGCATTTTTACTCTTACACTCACACTGTTTTGTTTGAGATGTGGTAAGAAAACACCTAGAAACAGTGATCAGTTCACAGTGTTTTAGGAGAAGTAGGAAGTTGCATTGTCCGTTAGTGATCCTGTCAGTTTCTAACGAGCCCCATTGACTTCATCACGATACCACTGAAAGCATGGGTGTCTTTTCACTTGGCCTCGCGGTGCAAAGCGCTGCAGAGCATGATCCCTGTTCACTGACACGATTCTCATTTTCACCTTCCACCACCAAAATGTTCAGAACAGAGGATTAGAATCTCACTGGCATTACATTAAAGGCACTTCACACAATGGAATATCCATAATTGATAATGACTTTTCACTGTATAACAGGATATTCTTACTGTATCAGGAACAAAGGCATAGTTTTCTTGAAATACAGATGATGTGACAGAAAACAATAAATCACATAGATTCAAAGCATAAAGGATTATTATAACTCTTGCATACAATTTTCTTGCTTTTCTTATTGTGTGAAATGTCATTATTCAGTAAAATCTTTCTTCACATTCAGAGTAAATTAACTCAGATAAAAGATGGTCACAGATAACTCACCTTTAACAATCAAAATGTTAATTACAGGCTTTAAAAACCTAATTGGTATCAGATTAAAGATGTAATTCATTAAAGAACAGATTCATACCCTTACTTTTCAGACATTTAGAAAAATAAGTAACCGCAAGTAGCAGCTTTACCAACACAAATTTTCTCAGTTTTACAAAAATATAATAATTATTTTTTTTATTGCTATTTCCTTTATTATTTATCTACTTCTAAAATGTTGTAATTCTGTCAAATGTCATTTACATTTATTTGTTCAATCTCTTTGGTAGTAGATTAAACATTTCACTCAGGATTCTTGATAATTAATGATTTATCGTTATATACAATAAAAGCTTGTTGCACTAACGTTCTTCATTTCACTCTGTTTTCTGACGGCTAAGAAAAATAAAATAAAAAAGGAGCAAAATTGTAATAGCAGCTTTATAAATGATAATACCCCTGAATGTAATTGATGATGTGAAATAAACTGATAAATTAAATTGGCAAAGACAGGATTATAAAACTAAAGTTCAATTCTTGTTTTTCTTCGAGTGTAAAATGTCATGATTCTCTGAAATCTCCTTTACATTTAAAGTGAATATCGTCAGCGAGGGATGATGGCCGTTGCTCGGTGCTGCCACCGACTTTCACCCTCCTCCCCTTTTTCACAATTCCACTCAAAGTTACAGGCAAGAATCTCATTTTCCAGAGGAGAGTGATTCATTTTCATCACTCTCACCCCGCCGCTCCTCCTCACTTCTTCACAAAGACAGTTAATTGAATCTGGCCCTTCTACCCGGTCTATCTTCTCTCTCTGTAAATCCAGCCTTACAGTCATAACTCTGGCAGAATGTTTCCTCTAAAAATGATCAGTCTCACAACACAGAAGAGTAATTCCAGACCAGAATGATTGCATCTTTGGCCTTTTGTATGCAGACCTTTAATTTTTCTTTTACAAAAGACCTAAGTTTGCTTCAGTCTGTGTGATATAACTCAGCCAAACCAGACACAGAGCATTGTGCTTGGGTTTTTAATATATTTGTGTCTTTCAGCCCAGATGCGTAGTAATAAAACGTCATGGTAACCATTTCACAGATTTAGCAGCTTGTCTGTTGCACCTGTGTAGAAAAAACACTGAATATTTTGTCATTTAAATGGTTGACATTATGTTCATATTCTGAGCTTGCAGCAGGTCTGTACCCCCTCTGGCTGAGTTATGGACACATAAAGCATGGTTTATTATTTAGAAGTGACTCGAGCAGCATTTTATAGGGCCTTTACTGACATCCACTGGAGAAACATGAGATGAGCTGCACGTAAATTCAGAATCTATGCAGTAACACTAAATATATGAAGACTGGCTCGAGTCTTATAACTGGAAGTGTGTTTGTTTATTCTGAAATATTATTATTATTCTTGGAAAAGTTTTGTCTAAAATGCAGAATATTTGTTATTAAAATACATTAGACTAAAAGATAAATACATTCTGAAAATAGCTGCATAAGTTGGAGCTGTGAGTATTATTAAATTGTAGTTTTATTTTTAATGAGTGACTCAAAGCAAATTTTAGTTAATGAAAATATATTTTTACAGACTAGACTTTTCACTTTTATTCTCTTAAAGTCCTGCACTTAACAAGGTTGTTAACTCAAACCAAATCTAGCCATAAAACTACAATGATCCATGCAATGCTAATGAAAATTAAATTTGAGGTAAAATCAGTTTTGTTTCCCCCAATGTAAAGGCTTCAGAGGGCACAAGCATTAAATGGGTTTGCAGTTCAAATGCACAGCTAAACTGATATTGGTCTTATCTTAAAGACTTAAACTTAAATAGCAACAAAAACTGAATATACAAACAGAAATTTGCATTAGCATCGGAGTTAATTAAATTGTGTCAGCTCAGAATTTCACCATTGGCACGTCCCTACTTTGCAGAATTATATTGTAAATCATAATTAATGTTTATACTTTCTTTCATCTTACTCTTTTCTACTTCTTTAAACCAGGACTCTCCCCTTAATGCCAGGAAAAAATGGGCAAAGGAGCGCTTCTTGGACTCAAAAAAGTTGTTTTGTCTGAGGTGCTCTTTGGATTGGGATATATTGACTTAGGAAACACAAGGAACTCCAAGACATTCTCTTTTAAAAGTATTAAAATGTGTTTATAGTCATACCACAGTGAAGTTAGATTCATTAAAAACAACTATAATTTCAAACAGAACAAATGGGCCGACTGCCGCTCTTGTGTTATAAATCTTGCACTTTTGAAAACTAAACTGACATCAAATACCAGAAGAAACTTTAATGAAAATGTTGAACCTGTAATAACTTCATACTGGATTAAGTGCCTTTAATGTAAAATGCATCCTAGTTTCACCCTCTAAACATGGAAAGCGTTTTTGATGCATGTCATCAAGAACCTCCCGATAGTAAACCCTCGCCTCTGAGGTTTACTTGTCTCAGCACATCTTTATGAATCCAGCCATGTGCACATCGTCATTACTCCCAGCATGTCAGATTTGAAACTGCCCGTGGAGGTTCAGGACATTCACTTAGGAGAGTTGGGTCTTTGTTTTTGCTGTGACTGACTCGTTTTTGTCCTCTCTGGCAGAACGCTCAGCGGCTGGCAGCTGGAGCCCAGGTGGCACAAACACTCACCACACCGGTGGTTTCTGTAGCCACACCGAGCCTCCTGGCACAGGGGCTGCCGTTCTCCGCCATGCCGACAGCTTACAACACAGGTGAACCACACACACACAGCGTCAGAGGGGGGAAAAAAGAATCTCAATAACACACTGGATTATGTCTATGTGATGTAAAATGTGTCATGAACAGTTGGGGTTTGAGGAATGAAATAAAATAGCACAAAAAGCTGACACTGGAAATGTTTGCTGGTATTGTGAAATTTCACCTGATCAGAATACATGAGTTGGGCTGACTCAACCAACAGAGGGAATTTCTATTGAAATGACTTTGAATGCATTAAACCTCAGCTGAATGTTGATGGCAGAGTCAAAACTATTTCAGAAATGGTAGGTTTTTTGCAGTATATTTGGCATTTTGTATTTAGTCGTGGAAAAAATTTAGACCACCCTTGTTTTCTTCAATTTCTTGTTCATTTTAATGCCTGGTCCAACTAAAGGTACATTTGTTTAGACAA
>JAPQRP010000003.1:36976372-36987218 GCA_037367295.1 Apogon hyalosoma
TTTATTCATTCCATGTTTTCTTTTCTGTCTGTTTTAGTCACATGATACACACAGGAGTTAGTATTTGATTGCATAACAATTGTTTTTGATGGTCTAATAATTTTTTCCAGGACTGTATCTTGGTATGTTTGCATAAAAACACCCATGATAAAAATGAGCAACAATGACCCTACCCGAACACATGGATCTAACAACTGAAGGAGTCAAAAATTCAAAATTTAGCAATGTATAGAAATTATAATTACAGAAATGAATTGAATTTATCTGCTCTTGTTTGACAAACTGTAATAGAATCAGCTGTGGTACCATGTATGCTTGCCACTGATAGTTCCTTATTAGCTCTACAAATATTAGGGATGTGCATGAATAATTGATCAGTCGATCAGTCAAAACACACACATTTGACATCCTTTTTTGTTTTTATTTGGAGTGAGCATGGAGAGAGATTTATGGAGCTAATGTGATAAACTTTTGAACATAAGTAGGAATATGAGTAAATACTGTTGTCGGCTTCTTCTTGGATGCATGATTCAAACAGCATCAAAAAATTACTTTTTTCCTGGAATAATGTCCCATGGGGCAGAATTTCATCTCTGTAGTTACATCCACTAAATCAGATGAACTAACAAACCCAGAACCCTCACATCCGCACTGTGGTACTGTTTCTGTCAAATGTTGACTGGTCGGTTTCAGATGCTGCAGCTCTTTCATAATTCATAGTTTGAGTTATTGTTTGTTCAGTATTCATTGTCAGCCTTGTAAATCCAAGCTGGACTGACTGTACATATCCTGACCAAGGAAAATCAAATTCTCACTTTGTGCAGTAATCTACACCTGGCTTTTCTGCCTCTGTCCACAATAATATACATTATACAGACTGTCATCTAAAATTAACATTTATT
The DNA here is from genome assembly GCA_037367295.1 of Apogon hyalosoma. Lineage (NCBI taxonomy): Eukaryota > Metazoa > Chordata > Actinopteri > Kurtiformes > Apogonidae > Apogon > Apogon hyalosoma. The sequence goes on from JAPQRP010000003.1 coordinate 36,977,275, forward strand.
TGCAACATAGTATAGCAAACTATTACATGATCAAAACCAAGTTAACTTTTGAAAAAAAAAAAAAAAAAATTCTCTGTTTTGAATGTCTGGGGTCATCGTAAATTTGTGATGTTAAAATGGGGTCAGAGTCAAAAAAGATTGGGAACCACTGACGTAACCTGACTTTTTATCCTTGGTCTCCTTCAGAGTACCAGCTGACCAGTGCAGACATCACTGCTTTACACGCTCTGGCTTCACCTGGTGGTTTGTTGCCAAGCAGCGTGTCCACATGGCAACAGCAGCAGGCCGTTTCCCAGCAACCACAGCAACAACAGCAGCAGCAAACACAGCAACAGCAGCAACAGCAGCTTAATCTCGCATCGCTCAGCAATTTGGTGTAAGTCTTTTCTTCTGTTTCTCACCCGCGCTGCGTTTTTCTTTAAGCCGTGCTGGTTTTTTTCCGAAACGCTCAGCCATCACTCACGTCCCACTGCAGAGGACGTCGACGTTGGCTGAGGTCTCCAGCAGGCTCGTGTAATAACTCTCAGTAGACTGAAATACTGCTGAAATACTTTACTAATGACCTCCACAGTCAGCTTGCATGATGTCCATACCATAACCTTAAATGCAAGCAATTCACATTTCTTATTTAGTGAATTGATCTCTCACCAGCATCTCACCATCTCAACCTCTTCATAACATCAATCTGAACAATTTTCAGTTTGTACGGAGCACGTGAGCAGTGCTTTTTTTCTCAGGGAGGAAAAAGTTTATGAACAAGTAAAATTATGAGACAAGAAAATACAGCCTGGTGACATGACTTAAAACATGTTTTAAAGGGTAATTACTGTGATAAATGAATGCCTTGTCCACTCTAATATGGGTATTTTCTTTAGTTTAAAAAAAAAAAAAAATTCTTGATATGACCTTGACTTCACAACAAATCTCAGTAGTACAATGAAGAAATGAGTTCAACGCAGTTCAAACCCTCTGGCAAACCACGATTTCTGTTGGACTTTAACCCTCAAAGACTTAAACAGCCATGAACGACCAAAAGCATCTACTGATTTTAAAATGTTTAACAACATCTGAACCACTAATCCTATCAGTACAGTTAAATAATTCAGATAAAATGTCGTTTCTCAGCTTTTCATCATCAGATATGACCCATTTGGACGCTCAGAGGCTCCGCAGTGAACGTGGAAACGCTGTCATGTTCTGCAACACTGATTCAACACTAAAACCGATGTAGTTTAACAAATGACAGCGGTTGTAGATGCTTGTGTATCTGTTCAGTTAATGATATATTTTGCTGGGGAAAAAAAAATCACTTTTTTCATCAATTTTCTCTGTTCTGATAAAATAACCTTTGAATTGACTCTGAGCTTTTATGAACATGTACACGATCAGTAAATCAAATACAGGAAAATACTTTACTTTCACTGAAAAATGCAAAACGCAGAGGATTATATTATAATAAATGGTGATAAATCACTTGGAAAAGAGAAAAATTAATTTGGAAGTCAACACAAATAGTTCTAGGTCTCAAACAATTAAGTTCCATGTAATGTGGAGCTGGTTCCAGTTTGGTTGCATGACAAATAACCTGTACGAGCGTATGCATCGGTGTCCTCAGAGACATTAAATCTAGGAACAAAGCCATGTAAAACGAACCGACTGAAAGGGATTAATAATCAATGTTACACCGGAGTGAGAACAGAATTGTAGTTGTGATTAAAGGTGAGAACTTGTAGTGTTTTGTTTGTGGTTGGGGTTTGGTACCATGAGCACCAGATCCTTGAAGTGTGTTCTCTCCTCTCGTCCACAGCATGTGGGGCGTGGACAAACAGAGCAGCGAGCTGTCTAGCCAGGTGTCCAGTCTGGCTGCCAATCTGAGGTGAACAGCCACTAGTGTGTGCGTGTGTGAAATGTCATAACCTTGTCTGCAGGGGGGGTTATCGTACTTAAGCTATGACTTAAGTACACCTCGAGTACTGCTGAAGAGTACTCGGGTGTTAGTTCAAGTAGCTTCTCGTCTATTATGTTTGATTGGATTAATGCAAAAGTACTTCACTGAAGCTGCTGGGGTAAAATGTAGATCATTAAACACAGCAAATGTAAGAAACGCACTTCAACATTTTAACTCAGCTATGGGTTTCACTTTGTATGCAATCAGATGTATCACTATAAAAAATGAGGAAGAATATGAGTAACTGAAGCAAAAGAGTCAAACACATGTAAGTGTGTCTCCTTTTAAAATATCTTTGTTGTCATTGATCAAATTTTTGGTCTCACTTCTAGCTTTTTTTTTTTTTTTTTTCATTTTTGACACAAACCTCTTGACCAACATTAACCTTAATCACTGACTTCAGCATCAGATAAGATGTTACACAGATGTCATGAATTTTTTTTATGGGTAAATTTGTTCTCATTCAAAGTTATTATGATAAAAGGCTCAAAATATGTTTTAAGTAGTGCAGCTTTTCTATATAATGAAGATATTTGTTTTCCTGGTATAAAAGGGGGAATAAATATCAGCACAAACCACTAAACAAACAGAAAATAACATCAATATTGGCTTCAATCAGCAGTCAAATTAACATTTAGCATCATTATCAGCCCCAGAATTTCAGAATGATGTCATTCCCTAGAGTTTTTGAATTCCCAACTTTAGTTCTTGGTATACAGGGACAAACTAAACTTCTGCAATAACACTTTTACAAGAAATATATTTAACATCTGAGATGATTTCTTTTGCTCCAGTTTTGTTCAGTTCTTTTAAGGACACATCTGATTCCATACAGTTGTTTTAAAAGCAAGTATCCATGGGTTTATCTGTAATAAATATACACTAATAAATACTGAGGACTGTCCTTTTCACAACTATACCACACATCTCTGTATTTTTTCTGTTAGAAAAAGAAAAACATACAGAATCAAAAGCGCAAATAACATGAAACAAAAAGGCGAAATATCAACTTAAATCCGAAACCTGCAGATATAATAATACAAATAATGCTTCTTATTTCTGTCATGTTCCTTAAACACTGCTACACTTTTCTGTTGCTTGTGTTTTATATCTTCAATCTGCTGAGATTAAAAACAGAGGTCGTCACTGACATGTTTATGTATCGTATCCACACTTTTCTGCATGTTTATCCTGAAAAGCCTCCTAACACACGTTGTGGTAAATATGTAGCATCCTGTTATTTCTGTGTAAAGGCTTCTGTTAAAACTAGATTATTGTCTGGTTTTTAAGTCACCAGTTCAGGGTCGTGCAGTTTTTGATGCTAAGACAGAACATTATTGCCGCTGTTGATGAAATCCTGCTCGCAATAATGTTCCAGACTTTCTCCACACATGCCTTCTTCTAATCCACCTCTTTCCTTTGGTTTGGGCTCCAACGTTTTGTTTTCTCCCCACAGTGTTGGCTCTCCGTCCAACCTGCTCTTGGGTAGAGATGAGTGGTTGGGCCGGTACTGTATCACATTTCCTTTTTCCTGTGTGTCTGTGTGCTTTTGGCTGCCTCCCCCCTTTCCCTTCCCTCCCTCTCCCTCCTCCAAGCATGTCTGGTGCCGTCTGCAGTCAAACAGGAAAGAGACATAGTTCCGGTTTCCACCATGTTCTCTAACCCGAGATGATTTTCTTTTGGTTCGTTGTCGTCTCCTCACAATCACAGCCGACTCATAACGATCCACCCCGTCACTACACGCATCATTTCATGCTTCCCGGGCTGTTCTGTGGATTTATTGGGAGCAGTGGCGTTGTTACTTCTGCTTTGAAAAGGCTCGGCGTTGATTGGATTATTACAGAGTGTGGCTTTTCCCTGTTGGTGCTGTGCCTCGTAATGTGGTTTTTGTCTTTCGCGAGTGCTCCTCCAGTCTTTGACATATTTTACCACACGTCTAACCATTTGTCTGACCTCTTTTTTTTTTCTTTATTCTGTCCCTTATCTTCCATTTTCTTCCTGCCTCTGTCCTCTTTGACCCCGTTCCCAGGCCTGTGACCCATATCTCTCAAGGCGCCATGTTGACCGTCAACACGAACTCGAGCGTGAGCATCAAATCGGAGCCAGTCTCGCCCGGCCGGGATCGCAGCACCCCTTGCCCTCCCTCATCCACCACACCATCCTCGACCTCAGGAGGCGCCATCCTCACCGCTCCGCCGCAGTACCCGGGCTCTCTGCTGTGTCTGGAGCCGCCCACCGGCCGCTCGCCCGCTGACAGTGTCAGCAGCAACGCCAGCTCGTTCGAAGGAAGTGACCGTGATGACTCCGGTGTGGCCGGCGGCGGAGGTGGAGTCGCCACGGGCGGCGCCGCAGGAGGCGTCAATCCAGCGAACCGGTCCGTGCCGCCTGACTTTAGCCCCTCGGCCGAGCTCCTCAGGGCATCGAACGAACCAGAGCAGGAGGGAGGCAACATCAAGCGCATGAGACTGGAACCCTGGGTCACATAGAGGCAGCGGTCAGACGCCTCTGCAGCCCCCCAGTGAAGATTTGGTGACACTTAAACACCCACAACACACCCACACTCATCCCTGAACCCCCACTGCCATGTGACACTATCACCACACATCTGCCTCTGTCCACAGTTCTACAACCGTCTACTCAGCTGCATCACCCAGACTTAGGCTTTGCCAAAACACACAAAAACATTCAAAAAAATAAAAAACTAAAATCCTTTGGGGATCATGTTCGGAGTGAGGGAGGATGATATAATGCTCAGCTGGATATTTTGTCCCAGGTAGGCCCTTAAACAGAGGGACAGTAGATTTTTAACGCCTTTAGCTTGAATGGACTCCCGTATAGATACTTTTAGTCGAAATAAGGTGTTAAACCTTTTTGCAATTTGACAAAACCATATAAACATTTCTATGACATGGTTTCTTCATCATTTTCATGTATTTACATCAAGCTCTGCTGCGTTGACATGAACGGTGGCAGCATTGTTGAACTCTGACTCGCCTCTTCTCTTTACAACCTCACATCATTTGGGATGTGTGCTGTCCATCCTCCATAAGTCACTTCCAAACGGCACTTTTGGAAATGCCTTTATCCGGATGGGTTTGGGGACTGAGTATTTATTTGGCACTGAGCAAAGACTTCAGCAGGGTCTTTTAGAAAAGGATCGTTCACCACAAACTGATATTTCGTGCTGCCACATTTACCACCCTCGAGCACCCAGCAGCTGTGGAGCCGAGCACCTTGCCAGAGTGCCAATATCAACCTCAAAAAAAAAGAAAAAAAAAAAAAACAGAAAAAAAAATATGCCAAATGCCTCTCGCACACGGTGCAGGGACACTGACAAATTATCACTCGCACTGTCACGGAAATGACTAGGACTAGTTTATGGAACTGTCGACGCTTTTCAGGCTTTGGGCTCATCACTCTGTCCTCAGACCGGGTGCTCCTCCCGTCCCATCACCTCCTCTGGAACTCGGATGGAAACTGTCGCACCAGAAAATCCAGCCGGTCCCTCAGATTATTACCAGGAGTAGATGCCATCCAGTTAATAAATGCGTAGTATGAGGTTTTGAGCCTCGGTGGCTTTTTTGGTAGGCGAGTATTTGGTTCTTTCAGTCCAAGTGTTCTTTATCTGTTGGTATTTTAAAATCTGTTTTGAAGGTCCATTAGTTGTCCAGAAGTAGGACTTTGTATAAAATCACTCCTTATACAAAAGCTTTGATGTCCTCTTTAGCTCTCTCTAGCTCTCCTTTAGCTCTTTGCCGTGTTTCAAAAAGTGAAAGGAAAAGACGTTTTCTATATTTCTACCGCTTCAGTTCAGCGACAAAGTAAAAATGGCTTTTCAGCTTCAATGATGTGTATGTACATATGAATATATTTGCATAGACTTTGCTAGGTATCCCTAAAAACAAGCAATGTGTTGATTCTCAGTGGAACTGTTTGCATATATGAGTGTGAATTTGATATGTTTCGAACTATGGTGCAGGGGTTACGCCACACTTGGTCGTGGTGGTGGATCGGACTTGTTTCAGTAAACCTATTTTATGCTAGTGTTGATGGTGTGTGCACTCTCTTCTCTCTCTCTCTTTCACAGAGGCCTGCTTGGTTGTGGTGTCATCATATTCTCTTGCCACACATTTCTAAACCCACAGTCGAAGTAAAGTTGTCCATAAACACATTAACATGAAACCATTATGACACTGCCACTCACTTATAGCGTAGTTAAGAGATAAGACACTTCATTTTTTCAGATTCATGTAAAGCCTCTTCCACATTAAGCACACACACACACACACACACACTTACTGATTATGCCTTTCACTTTGAAATTAAGTCAAGAAATTGGCTACTAAGTGCTGTGTCATTTGTTTTTTAGTACACAAGTTTTGTCATGACCATTTCATGTGTGTATGCGTATATGTACACGAGTCGTTTATAGTCGAAAAGTAGACGTTTTCTCCCAGTTGCTTGACTTTTTTTTTTTCCTCCTTTAGACGATGCTCATAGTGCAGACTGTTGAGGCTATTTTCAGTCCTACATGGGTAAATCTGTGTAGGTGAAGTCGAGGAAGTGGATACAGTGCAAAAAAAAAAAAAAAAAGACGTTAGCTTTACAGCCCACAGAGTGAAACCCAGGTTTGACTCTGAAGGTTTGACTTTGACTCTGTGGGTTTTTGCGGCGAGCGACTTTTAGACGTTTCCTCTCTTTGCTGAGGCCTGGTGATGTTTTCATGATCTGGTCACTTTTCCGTCCCTAATTTGATGGCGTCAAGGGTAGTTTAATTTTTTTTTTCTCTCACTCAATCATTTTTTCTTTCATCATCAGCCCTGTTGAACTGTTTAACATGAGGTGTTTTCACTGAACTCGCACTGGATTGTTGAAGATTTCACTGATGAGCAGCAGCAGCCGCCGCCTTCAGGCAGAGCTAATGATTTCTTACCACTGAGTCATCTCCATTTTTACAAAAATATAATTTCCATGGAAACCGTTTGTGGGCGCTGATGGTTGACTGAAATGTGACACCACACCGATTGGTTTTAGCATCCTGCAGCGAGCAGGTTTGTTTGTGTACAAAGGTTCTCTGTCCAATCTAGCAGTGTAGTCACAAGACAATCTATATGAGAAATGAAAACCTGCACCCCTGTTACTCGTTGTGTACAATGTTTTTTAGAATCTCACTATTTTTGGATTAAGTTGTGCTGGTGACAGTTCCATTGTCTATTATTATAATGATATTATTATGGAGCTTTTATTTTATTGCTTTTTTGTGTAGGATAGCCAACTGTTTTTTTCCTTCTTCTTTTATCTTTCTTATCATAAACATATAGTACTGGTTTCCTTTTTTCAAACAACTTGCTGAAAATTGCACGATCAGTTATTGTGGTATTAGCAAATGCAATGAAGGAAATACCAGTTAAATGCTGCAGTTTTAATTAAGATATAGAATATATTTATAAAACGGGAAACAACTGAAAATTAGTAATTCATAAAATTTGAGACATGTAAATGCATGGGATACAGGTAACAAAACGTATGTTACGTACAGTAATGATAAAGGACATGCATCACAAATGAGTTTGAACACAACTCAGAATAATGTAGCATATGAAATACTAAAGATGAAATTTATAGCTAATATATTGTGTTGAGCTAGTCTGCTTTGGGTTTTTGTTGTAAAGAAAATATTCTTTTTGTTGTTTTTTTGAGAATGATATACAGTTTGTGTATATTTTCATATACAAAGTATGCACTGATATGTTATTGAAATTCTATACCGCTTTTACAAAAAAGTGTTTGTTGTACCAAAGTATCCAAGTCCCTTGAAACCTTATCCTTTTTGCGTATGTTTTACCGTATTTTATATATTAAATAGACAAACTGAGTGAAACAAATTTGGATGTGTGTGTTATTTTTCTGAGTTCTTCTACTTGTACGTCGGAACCACACGAGAAGCAGAAAATCTGCTTAAAATTCACTGAACGAACGCTTCAGACATGCATTAGTTTGTTCTTCCTGTGCATCGTCTGTTTTTCTCTCATTGTCACAAACATGCTGAAGCTTCAGTTCACACGTTCAGCGATAATGAGACGCTAAATTTAGCCGATTTGTTGAGACCTCTGAAGTAAGCAGCAACAGTCTGAGTGAGAAAACACCAAGACTGAACAAGTTAACTATTGCAATGAAAATCTCCTCTGTGAAAGAGCTTAATTACTTTACACAGTTTATCCTGTACTCTTCAGTTTTATGCTGCTTGATAAAACTCTGGGCAGTGACGGGTTTAATGTGTTCCTTTCAGTGTAAAAGTAATAACAAACAAGGAAAAAATATTTAATACTCCAGTTTTCAAACCCTTCACTAGAGTACATCATTATGAGCAGGTAATTATCCTTTAAGTATATTATTATGTGTTTTTATTTATTTTTGGTTTTCTTGTAACGGGTCTGTCTGAGGCACATGCATGTAAAACAAAAACTGAGCACATGAGGAAATTAAGTTACTGTAATTAAGTTAATATGCAACAAATAACATGATTTCTTTTTTATTTACGTGGTCAAACATTAGCTTTAATTTTACTGTGAAATTAGGGCTGAAGAGACAAAAGGCTGCAAAAGCTGGATATTTAGCATGTCTTATGTTTATATTTCGATTTTATCTGTAAAGTAACCATGATACCAATTTTTTAAAATAATTTTGAATAGGATATGCCTAGTGGGAGCTCCTTAACCTCAACAGCTGCCACATCTAAAACTATCTGCTGATCTAAAACGGTTAATAACTATTAAACCACTAATTCTATCAATACATGTAAATAAAGTAAAATGCAGTTTGTCATCTTTTCATGGTCATCAGATATGACCCATTTGGATGCTCAGAGGCTCCGTAGTGAACGTGGAAACACATCTTTGCAACATTGATTCACCAGTTTAAACCTACGTTTGATGAATGGCAGTGGTTGTAGCGGCTGTAATTAATGATATTTTGCTGAAAAATTCACTTTTTCTTCAGTTTTCTGATATAATAACCTTTGAAATTAGGCTGAGCTTTTATGAACATCTACATGATCAGTGAATTAAATATAGGAAAATACCTGATTTTCACTGAAAAATGTAAAATACAGAGGGTAGTAATATAATAAATGGTGACAAATCACTATGGAAAGGTTAAATGTACAGGAAAATTCATTTGGAAGTTACTACTATAATAGTTCTAGGTGTTAAAGGGTTAAAAAGCCATGAGAACTTGTCAAAGCTTTAGCAATTATCTTCACTTCAGAAACAAAACTGGTTCAAAATTACCTTTTTCAAAAGCACATAGTTTTACTCTAATGAGCTGAAAATGTCTGAAACAGCCTTAAAAAAAAAAAACTAAAATATTTGGAGGACTTGGCATGTTTCAGGTTAACCTTCACACAACCAGTTTGGAAGAACATTATCTGGCCTTGTTATTTCACCACAGAAGGTTTGGCAAACTGGAAAACCACTCAAAACACTCATAGGAATACTATGTACTGCCACCTAAAAATCTAACCAAATGTATGAAAAGTCCACGTATTAAAGCACATAATAGAGCTTTACTACTGATCACCTGAAAGAGCTGGAGAAAACACCTGAAACGCCACTGGGAGGACTTTTTAATGCCTTAGCAATTACCCCAAACACTTTAGAAACATATAGAAATCTGTCGAAAATGAGCTTTTTGAGAGCACAGTATAGTCTTAATACTTCACCACCAGAGGCTGTAGGCGACTGGAAGAAGGCTTAAATATTCTAAGCAAGTACCTTAAATGCCTTTGAGTGTAGTTTTAATGCCTTAGGACTGTTTTTCAACCTTGGGGTTGCCTGAAATTTCTAGTAATTGATAAAAATAAAAAAAAATAAAAAAATTACTAATAAAAAAAAAAATATGGTGAGTTGAGAGACAATCCTAATCCATAAAGACATGACAAACTGTGAAGCTGAAACTGAAGCACTGTGGTACTGTTTATCTGTCAAATGTTCAAACT
>JAPQRP010000003.1:37001544-37016778 GCA_037367295.1 Apogon hyalosoma
TAGTTTTAGGGTTAGTTTTAGGGTTAGGGCTAGTTTTAGGGTTAGTTTTAGGGTTAGGGCTAGTTTTAGGGTTAGGGTTAGTTTTAGGGTTAGGGTTCCACCACTGTATTTGATCAAAGCGTCTCCATCTCAGGGAAAAGCCATAGTTAAGAGGTTCAACATCCTCTTCTTTACTAGTGAACAGATCTGAACACTCTGGAGATCAGACTGTGGGTGATGTTACAAATGTGGTGGGTTTGTTTTTTTTCCCAGGAAAATGCAATTAATCTACAAAAGTATATTTGTAAAATCAAACATTAGAGTAACTGACATTTACTGACATGAACTCACCGTCAGACTTGAGGACACATGGGCTCAATCACAGCCTGTGTTGATCTTTCATTTACTTATGTATTTATTTATTTATTTATGTTTCATTGTGTTTTTATCTTAGTATTTCATCTTTATTATGGTTTATTGCGTTTGTTTTACTGTACAGCACTTTGGAAACCTTTGTGTCGGTTTAAATTTGTGTTTTATAAATAAAAATGGATTGGATGTTTTCATTGTTTTTATTTATTTCTTTGATTATTTTTATGTGAAAACTTTATTTGCACACGGTCAAACAGAGACACTGTCCTGCTATTTGTAGTTTTTATGACAGTGACAATAAATAATCTAATCTAAAATCCACTGAAATATGAACTTCTTCAGGCCTTTTTTTCTGATTAGAATTAGATTAACTGTCCAGATGGTTCTATGTGCAGCCTATTTAAGCCCACATGGACAAAATAAACACCAAAACTCACTGTATCTATGAGACATTCCAGGTAAAAGTCGGATTTTCATGGATCCACAGCTGAAAATGATATTATTATTCAACCTGGATGTGATCAGACCCTGAAGGATGTGTCATTTAAGTTGTGTTTGTGGTGAAATCCCAGGTTCTCTCACAAGAAAATAAGATCCTATGAAAGTGTACATAAGCTCAGAGTCAGACTTAACCCTTAAAGACCCAAATCTACACCAGTGACCACAAACACCTACTGATCTGAAATGTTTAATAACCTCAGAACCACTAATCCTATTAAAACATGTCAATAATTGGTATAAAATACAGTTTATCATCTTTTCATGGTCGTCAGATATGACCCATTTGGATGTTCAGAGGCCCCGTAGTTACCATGGAAACACTGTCATCTTCTATAACATCAATTCACCAGTAAAACCCATGGAGTTGGATCAATGACAGTGGATGGAAACACTGGGTTTATATTCAGTTAATGATAGATTTTCCCGAAAAAGTCACTTTTTCCTCAAGTTTTTTCTGTTTATGGTACGATAACCCTCAAATGTAATCTCAGCCTGAGGATTAAAGTACATGAACACTAAAATAAATACAGGAAAAGAGTGGATTTTCACTGAAAAAAAGGCAAAATACAGAGGATAATGTTATGATAAATGGTGATAAATCACTTCAGAAAGGTTAAATAGAGAGAAACGTGAATTTGGGAACTACCACAAAAGTAGCACTGGGCCAGGTCAAGGACGTCACAGATGGACCGCCCACTGCTTTTTGAACCGGACAAGTTTAAGACAAATAGTCCACATAACTGGAAAGGTCTAAATGCCATCTGAAACATATTCAAAGGGCAACATTTAGTTTCAAATGTTTTTAAATGACAAATATCAAAAACTACTGCGTCATGGATGGACAAAAAAAAATTAACATTTCTTTTTTGCAAGAAACACAAAGTTCTCCACAGTGAAGTTCCTCTGACATTTTCCTCCTCAAATGTGTTCAGTATTTACCTTAAACCCTCTATTTTTCAACCCAATAATTGGTTAGAGGAAAAAAATTTGATCAGACTTAAATGGGAAGAATTTAGAAAAATGGCAGCGTCACAGATGGACGACAAACGCAAATATCAAATTAAACATTTTATATTTCAATTATCAGTATCTACTTTTCTTTTTTTTTTTTTTACGATATTTACAACATACAAACAGCATTAACATTAAATTCAAATTACTTTGCACAGATATATGCATTTATTAGTTTTATACACTGTGTGTTTAGAATATGACATAATAGTCAAATATCAGTGTATTTGGAATAAATTTAATTTATTAGAGTTTATGAAATGAACCCAGAATGACAGCAGAAAACTGTCACTTTCCAAACATTCACACTCATAAAACTCCTCAATTTTTTTTATTTTTTTTTTTGTCTCTCATTTCGAAATACATTTTCCTGAAAATATAAGTAATCACCTACCCCAAAATAGAAGTTTGGTGTAGATTATTGTAATTACTTTTTTTTTTTTTTTTTAACCAGATGTTCACCTTCCCTTAACTTCGCCCACTGGGTCTTTATGGGTTCTAGAGCAGATCCACTTTTATTAGACCTGATGTGGTGGTTTTTTGAGGGTCTGCGTGGAGGAGATGAACGGTTTGACGCGTCAATGAGGACATTTACAGATATAAACATAAGAATATGAACCACCTGAATACTAATAACCCCCATAATAAATAAATGGACTGTAACTCCTCAGGGGGACAGACTGGGACCAGTGTGGGCTCATCGGATCCAGTCTCGGCTACAAACAGGCCTTTTGTTCCGGAATGTGGTTTGGGCCTGAAGCTCAAACTAGTCCAACAACTTCCAGCGCAGATCGTCAACGTGTAGTAAAAGATGAACACAAAGAAGATCAAAACTGGACACAAACACCAGACTCACCCGCTTTAACTCGACTCATCACAGAACCGGTCCGTGACCCGGTCCAGAACAGGCGGTTCGGCGGTGATCCAGCCCAGGTGCGTCCGCGTCCAGGTGTTCAATCCGGTCTTTACGCACAGATGAGGAAGCGGACAGAGGCACCACTCTGACGGTGTTAACGGGCACCAAAACAACACGCCTTATCAGGTGTGACGTCATTCCGCTGTAGTCCAAAGGTTACGTCCTCTACGAGTCCCAAACCTGTGGAGAGTTTATTTATTTATTTTTTTATTTATTCAATATGAACTTTAATCTCAATCATCCTGGTTCCACTGAGACAAAAAGTTAAAAGTCAACATCAGAAGTTTTACTTTGTGTAAATGTGAAGCAAAAAATATTACAAATGAAAAAGAAATAAGGTGAATTTAACATTCTTTTCTTCTTTTTTCTAATTTTGGTGTTGTTCATGCATATGTCACAAATTTTAGATTATCATCTCTTTATTTTAGAATTTCCATCTCAGCCCCTGCAGTAAGTCTAACATACACTTTACACAAATAAAAAGGACAAACACACCGTTTAACACAAAAAATGTGGCAGTGAAACCCATTCAAATCAATGTATATTATTCTATAATAGCTACGTCTTGAAAAAAAAATGCATAAAAGTCAGTGTTGCTGCTATTCACTGAGATATCCAAGGCTGTAATAATTAAACACAAAAAAAAATCAGCTTTGCATGTAGTAAACTGGAAATACATAATATTTTCTCTTTTGTTTGTTTTTTAAACCTAAAAGCATAGTAGCAGCTTGACAAAAACCTGGCATTTAAAGGGTTAAAATCTAAATTATCATTTTATATCAATAATTGGGTCAGAAAAAAACACCTCAGTGAAAGCAGAATATGATAATAATGTACAATATTTTGTAGAGCTCTCTATTAAAAAGCACTTATTTTGTGCTTAGTGGTACAAGTGGGACTAATATCACATGAGAACCCACCCAAAGGGTTAAATAAGTTAAAATAAAAACAAGATTTATGATGGTGAACCATCAAATATGAGGAAGAATCATGGTCGGAAAAAAAATCTTAAATGACTGTGACTGAACATCATTTAAACCTTTGATGAAAATAAAAAAAATAATAATAAAACTCATGATTATGTTTAATAATGAAAATAACAGCATTTACACACATAACATGAAGAGAACTCAAGTCAAATTCAAGCACTTTTCAAGCACTTTTAAGGGTCATTTTCATCTCATCGCTGTGGTGAAATACATATCTACAGGAAGAAATATACTCATGATTATTTTTTTATTTTTATCACAACGTATAAACATCTAAAATTATATTTCATAATAGCACAAAGTTTAGAAATGAACTCATAAAGACCCCGGTGACCAAAACCATCTGCTGATCTAAGCTGTTTAATACCTGTTGAGCCACTAATTCTGTCAATCCATGTAAATAATTGGTGTAAAATGCAGTTTTTCATCTCTTCATGGTCATCAGATATGACCCATTTGGACGTTCAGAGGCTCCATAGTTACCATGGAAACACCGTCATCTTCAACAACATTGATTCACCAGTAAAACCCATGGAGTTGGATCAGTGACAGTGGATGGAGACAGTTGATTTATGTTCATTTAATGATAGATTTTGCCGAAAAAGTCAGTTTTTCTTCAGTTTTCTCTGTTTTTGACATAATAACCCTCAACTTTACTCTGAGCTTTTTTGAACGTCTATATGATCAATAAATTGAATATTGGAAAATACCTGATTTTCACTGAAAAAAACACAAAAAAAAAAACACAAAATACAGAAGATAATATTATAATAAATGGTGATAAACCACTTAAAGATGGTTAAACATAGAGAAAAATTCATTTGGGAACTGCAGAAAATGTCACACTGGGTCCTTATGGGTTAAAATACAATTCAAGCACTTTTCAGACCTTGAAAACATACTGAAATTCAAGCATTTTCAAGGATTTCGAGCATCTGTACGAACCCTGATATGTGGACGTTTTCTATATGAAGTCAGTTTTGTTCTTCAGTGACAGAGAGGAAGGATTTTATGTGGAGTTCATTGAAAACACTTAAAGCCAATTAGTCTGAAATGAGCTTCTCTGTTCAACCACAGCGCAGTGATTAACAGTAACAGACCGGAGTCAATATTCTGATCCCACAGTGTCCGCTTCCTCTTACCCTGAAACAGACGCAGACACCACCTCTGGTAGAGATCGGACAGAAAAAGACCAGAACGCGACGAGCTTTTATTCTTCCAGTTCTATTTTTGGTTCAGTAACGTGTTTATTATTGGGTCCAAATCTTCTGTGTCATATTGTTTGGTGAAATTGGTGGAATTATGTAAATCTGAATGTGGGTACAAGTATTTTTGTCTATTATTTTATTATTTATTTATGATCTAAAACCAGCCTGTGTGGTACCAGTTACATAAACCAGTGTTAATTAACCCAAACCATCTACTGAGCTAAACTGTCTAATACTGTTCATCCATTCATCCTATCAATACTTGTAAATAACTGAGGTAAAATGCAGTTTCTCAGCTTTAAATCACATTCAGATTTGACCCATTTGGACGTTCAGAGGCTCCGTAGTTACCATGGAAACACCGTCACCTTCTATAACATTGATTCACCAGTAAAACCCATGGAGTTGGATCAGTGACAGTGGATGGACACACTTTTTACATTCAGATAGCAGTATCTGTGCTGGAAAAGTAACTTTTTCTTCATTTTTCTCTGTTTTAACACAATTAACTTTGAATTTACTCTGAGTTTCCATGAACATCTACATGATCTGTGAATTGGGTGCTTCTATGAAACTGGGTTCATTTTGGTATCTGGCACTTTTCCAGCTTTTTAGACCCAATAATAAAATAAATGTAGACATATTTACCCCCAGGATGAACCTAATGATGAGCTCAGATAAATGCAAAAAGATTATACTCTTGCTCTGAGCCATCCCAAAATGAATTAATTTTTAATCAAATGTTGGAGCCAAAAATAGGACCAAAATTGGGACATGAAAAAGCTACCTAGGTGTCTGAAAACATGGCTGTAAATGGTTTTATATAGACTATAAATAAAGACACTGTGTTAAATTTGAAGATCCTGGTGGTTTTTCTAATCCAAACATGTGGTTTTTTATGAATCTCAGTCTCATTCCAGGTTTCGTGGGTAACCCATCGTGTCCACTGGCGTTACATGCAGAACCTGCCCATTTAAACACATGTAAATTGTGAGTGATTTTGCAGCAGCGGTCATTTTTGTGAAACACCCTGCCTTGCATAATTAGTTTGATTCCCAAAATGTACCTGTGAGAGAATAAAAAGATATTCGAAAAAAATAGTAGCGTGCAATTTTTGTGTCCTTTTTACTGCGTTACACGCGGATTTTTGTATTTTTTTTTTTTTAAATATACAAAAAAATATAAAAATGTGTTTCATCTGAAAAATAGTTTGTCATTTATCTCAGTAAATATTTATTTTTAAAGTAGACCCAAAGTGCTTCCAAACTTGCTTACATACATTTGGTTTGAATTTTTAGCCCCTGTGTCCTGTTTTTAGGACCGGTTTCATTGAAGGACCCTTTTAAATATCAGAAAATACATGATTTACACCAAAAAATGCAAAATGCAGAGGATAAAAAAAAAATTTGATAAATCAGTTAGAAAAAGAGGAAAGATTCATTTGCAAACTGCCACAAAAGTAGCCCTGAGTCTTTATGGGTTAAAGATTAAACCAGTGGTGCAGGTGAGTTCAACACTTGTTGTGGTTTCACAGTTCAGAGTGAGTCATCTTTAAACACTGACAACCTTTGTTTGAGCTTGACTCAGGTGCATGGTGCACCCTCACCTTATCAGACTGAAGTGCAGAGGGAGGGGCCGCAAACACAACACACCTCATAATCAATGCTGATGTCAAGTCCACTGGAGGAATGTGAGTCCAGCAGTAAAAACACACATGAACTTACCTGGACTCCTACATGTTCTGCTCCACTGTATTTATCAGACAACTTCAGTTACTTTAAAGAACCATGTGTTTTAAATGTGTTATTAGTGATAAACTGGATGAAATGTTCTGCACAGATGCCTCGTTTGGACGCAAAATAGGACATGGAGCTGTTTTTAATGGGGACGCTGTCAAAGTGAGTTTAATACAATAAGTGTGAATTCATTTTCCTTATTAAGACAAATAAACACCTCACTGCTATCTTTTAATACAGGTTCTTACTGAAGCTGGAAAAGCTAGATTAACTTACAGTGCATCTGCAACGTGGAACAGCAGCAGAACAGACTGAAGATCACACTGCAAAGTTCTAACTTCAACATATTTTGTTAATTGTTCATTTCAGTTTTTTTTTAATTTATTATTATTTTATTTATCACTGAATACATGTATTTTAGTGTAATTTATGGATCCCTTAACCCAGTGTTTCTCAAACTGTGGGGCGGTGTGAAGGTTCTGGGATCACTCCTGGGTGTTTTTCTTTCTCTTCAGGGTTAAGTTCATCATGAAGCAGGTGGAACTAATGTTTTAGCGTTGGAGCACCCTGGACTCATTTAAGGGACGTACAATCCAATCTACTGCCATGGTGATCTGTGACTAGACTAGACAGTTTAGGTTTGGAGAACGGACGTGGATGGGACTGGAAAAATGTGCAGTTTCTGTTTTTGCACAGTTTGCACTTGAATGTTCTGGGATGTGCCGTGGAAACAGGCTCACTGCAGCCACTGATACTGTTCAAATGTTCATCTTTGTTACCAAAATGTGTTTGTTCTAAAAAAAAAGTAACTTTATTGTCATAGTTCTAAGACATTTGCACATTTCCTGTTTTTATTTGGAAAAGTATTGTCTTGGGGGGAGTCTTCTTGAGTTTATTTGTATTATTCAAGTAAAAAAAAAAAAAAAATCTAAGTTACTTTTAATTTGGACAAAAAAAGTATTTAAAGAAAAGCAAAAAGTATGGTTACAATATTATTTCTTTCAATAAGTTAGAATTACACCACTGTTACAATGCTGTTGGGGTTGAGGGGGGGCCTGGAGGTTTTCCATCCTCCAAAAGGGGACACAACAAAAAGACTGAGAACCACAGAACATGCTAAAAGTTATTTTTAGAGACACGTAGTTCTAATAAAAACACAGATTTGGATCATTTTATAGAATATGATGCATCATCCTTGTAGATTTATCTCCATCTTAAACAGCTAAGGCTGTAAAATCCTAATGCATTCTGATAATTCTTTTAAGGATTTTATTTAAGGCAGCTGTTTCTGTTCAGTAGCACTACATCATTTCATTCTGAGGGCTCACGTTTTCCATCTGTTAGTTGCATTTAGAACCATCAATATTACATTAACCAACAAGCGTTTTGGTTATTCATAATAAATTGAGTCTAAATTATGTGATTCTAACTCCTTAAATGTGAATATTTTCTGGTTCTTTTCCTTCTGTGATAGTAAAATGTATATATTTGGAATCCGGACCAAACGAGACATTTGGGAATATCCGCTTTTCCACCAGTTTATAAACTAAAACATGAATAGATTAATTAATGAACAAAGTAATCGTCATTTGCAGCTCTAGTAGTGTTAGAAAATTAAAGTACCAGGAATAAGAAAAAAATAGAAAAAAATGCAAACATTACACCGGGCCGTAAAAATAAAATGACAAGATCAACATTTTTATTTCAAGACTATAATCTCACAAATTATTGGCTTGATGTTTAAAACACACAAAAATCCAAATACTTAAAATAATTTGACTTCACAAAGCCAGATTTCCAAACCTCACAGCGTCCTCTGCATCATCTCACATTCTTTTACACATGATAAAATGGACACATGACAGAGACATTTTGGCAATTAAGAAACTTCAATTTTTGACCCGACCATTATGGGGTTTAGATCAGTGATAATAAAGTACAATGGATGCAGGAAGAGTCAACAATAAGGAAAAAAACAAACAAACAAACAAACAAACAAAAAAAAAACCCAAACAAACCAATCAGGTCACATGTTTTTACACAAGTTATTAAAAAGACAAGATTTTGTGGAATAAAACCAAATCACTTAAATTTAATCTCATCAAAGTTGCAGGTTATTTAAAAAAACAAACAAACAAAAAGAGCTTCACAGCTACATGTAAACATTTAGAAAAAAGAGTGAAAACTACTGCAGAAGTAAATGATATACTGTATGTAGCGGAGGAAGTTTTCATGATTTGGAGCCGAGCGGCTTTCGATTCACCCAGGAATGTATTTAACACCAGTTTATGGGACTGAGAAGCTACAAAACAACGGATGAACGGTACATTCAAAGCTTTGGCAATTAAGGCAAAACAAATATGAAGACATGGCATTGAGAGATTATTCAAAATTAAAATCCATGACATCAGACAGTATTTTACGTCCCCAGAGTTCAAATCCATATTACACACATGAGTTTGTCTTTTCGTACATTTGTCAGGACTTTTTTCTCCAAGTTCAATCCCAGAAACCTGGGACTCAACCTAATTTACAGTAAAACTGACAAACACTAAATGTGAACGCTAACTTTTAAAAAACTGGAACCATTAGTCTATAATTGTAATAAACTCTACATGCCAGTTCTAGTAAAAGACATTACGTTGGCTTACTCAGGTGACAGAATGTAGAAACAAAAATCAAGCACATAAAAACGAGTTAGTCGGGAAAAGAGGAGCTGATGAATATCTATAGCCTACTGAACTGATAAAATGTTAAAAATCTGTCTTTTCCTTGACACGAGCCTCTGTTTTAACAGCATCTCGAAGGGTGATGTTTCCTGTTTGTGCTGTGTAAAGTTCACTGTGAAGTGCCCTTTTTGGTCGAAACAGACTCCATGCCACAGCCTCAAATAGTCCGTTAAGCCTGGTTACTGACGTCAAAGCCTCCGTCTTGATCCGTGAGCATTTCCTCTGTTTTATCTCCCTCTGAGGCTTGCACCTCCTCCACCTGCTCCCCTTTAGCACCCTCGTCACCGTCAGAAGAGTCATTCTTTTCAGGTGACTCCTGGAGACGTTGTATCTCGTTGCTGGTTTTGTTTTTGTTGACGGAGCCTTTCGGTCGGCCTCTTTTCCGTGGGACGCCATCCTGTACTTTTGAAGCGCTCGGAGGACGGCCCCTTTTCCTCGGGGTTCCGTCAGTAGACAGGGAGGATGGAGACAGACCCTTTCGGAAATGAGCCCCTTTCTTAGAGTCGGACTTTCGAGGTCGGCCGCGGCTTCGGCGAGGGGCCTTGAGCGCTCCCTCTGGAGGGTCGGCCCGTGGGTATTTCCTCGGCCTCCCCAGCGGCTTCCACACTCTGGGCTTCTTCAGCTCCTCCGCCGACGGCAGAGGATACTTCCTGGGCCTTCCCCTTTTGGCTGGTTGTTTCCTCGGTCGACCACGTTTCCCCGTTTTCACCGGAATGACTGCTTCCAGTCTCGCAGGTGGGACATGTGATCTCCGTGGACGGCTGCCCTTATCGCTGTGCACCTTAAACGAAGGGGATTTCTTATTTAATGAGCCTTTAGGTCGACCCCTCCCCCTCTTCCCAGACAGGGAGCTGCCTGTAACTGCCTCTCGTTTTCCACTCACCAGTTTAGAACTTTTTTTTGGCCTCCCCCTCCGAGCTGCTTTCGAGATTCCATTTGATACACCTGTCTTTTTCGGCCGGCCTCGACCTCGTTTTACCGAGTTTAGTTTCCCGTTCGATTCCACCTCCTCCTCGCTGCTCCCCTCTCTGTCCAGCCTGGGTTTCTTATTGGAAGAGCCCTTTGGTCGACCCCTTTTCCGAGGTGTTACAGAACCACCTTCATCATCATCCTCATCACCACCACTTATACTCTCTGACTTACGTTTGGTTGCAGACCCTTTTGGACGTCCTCTTCCTCTTTTAGGTGTATCAGATCCACCATTTGGTAAATCTCCTGCTGCAACCTTCTCAAGGGTGCTTTTGTTTAACGACCCTTTGGGCCGGCCTCTTTTCTTAGGCGTGCCATCTTCATTACTGTTACTTTTCCCTGACCCTTTAGGCCTCCCTCTCCCTGCTTTTGGAGTTTGCACAGAATTTTCACCATCTACTTCTTCCTCTGCGTTTCTCTTATTTGAGAGTCTGGGGCGCCCTCTCCCTCTCTGAGGCCGTGTGGACTCACCGTTGGATATGCCTGAGACCTCCTCTGTATCATTAACGTCTGTGACAGAAACCTGCAGCTGTTTCGAGCCTTTCGGCCTCCCCCTTCCCCTTTTTGTGGGACTGTCGTTGAGCATTTCTGCGCTGGACTCTCCTTCATTGTTTGGAGCATCTTCTTGCTCGGCTGCAGCCATGACCATTTCTTCTTCCATACTATTGTCTTCAATGTGGACTACTTCAGTTAGGTTTACACCTGCAAAATAACACATTAAAAGTAGAGTTACTACTTTATAAATAACCATTTCAAATGTTAAAAAACAAAACAATCTATTTTTACATGTTGATAATGCAAAGCTACTTTTAATGCATAAATTTTGCATATTTAAATTTATTAAAATTTGTTTTTAACTCATAAAGACCCAGGACTACTTTTATATAAGTTCCCAAATTAATTTTTCTCTCTATTTAACATTCCTTAAGTGATTTATCACCATTTATTATAAAAGTTTCCTATGTATTTTGCAAGTTTCACTGTAAATCATGTATTTCCCTATATTTAATTTAGATGTTCGTGAAAACTCAGAGTAAATTCAAAGATTATTATATCAAAACAGAGAAAACTGAAGAAAAAAGTGACTTCTTCACTCAAATCTATCATTAACTGAAGATAAACCCAGTGTGTCCATCCACAGTCATTTATGAAACTATATGGGTTCTACTGGTGAATCAATGTTGTAGAAGATAACAAGGTTTCCATGGTAACTATGAAGCCTCTGAACGTCCAAATGTGTCAAATCTGATGACCATGAAAAGATAACAAACTGCATTTTACACCAATTATTTACATGGATTGATAGAATTAGCAGAAGAACAGGAATTAAACAGTTCAGATGAATAGTTGCTTTTGTTCACCAGTGGATGTTTGGGTCTTTATGGGTTAATAAGACACAAGTTTGGTTAACATGATGAGTTTGTAGGCTATACTATGAAAACTTCATACAACAAAAACATGCTGTGGTTAAATATTAACATGGTCACAACTGTTTTCTTTATATATTATATTAATTTTATCTATAAATGCAAATTTTTCAGGTCTTCTATTAAGACAGGAAATTTTAATTTGAAATAGGACACAGTTATCCACAATCGCATTGACGTTATTACGTTTTTTAAAGCATGGGGTAAAATACGATTTATGAAAAAAATCTAATGCTGCGTAACATAATGGAAAGTTTAAATATTAACTTGAAATATTAATAAATATTCTAAAAGCAAGAAACGCTGTTTCAAAATTATTGTTTAGAGGATGGGTGGTATACGGCACCGTCTATTTGCTGGGTTACAAACCTCTAACGGCGGGAAGGTGAAACACTCAGGAAGCTAGCAACATGTGCACCATTAACACTACTGCACGCAAATGCAAACCATTTTATATATTTGGACTCCATATTTAAACTTGGACACATATGTAAGTTATCTGAAAAATAATATAAACTTCAAGCATTCCCAGATGAAAATAAGTGAGTCTTCACATATATCTGAAGCTAAAAACAATTATTATGACTATGGAGCAGATTGTTTTCCAGGTAATAGTCTGCTTCAAAATCAACGGCGATGAAGAGTATCGAGCGGCACAAAGAACAAAAAATAGTGCAACTTACAGACTGCGTATCCCACCTGAAAATCCTCAGCAATATTTTAGCCTAATTTGTCATAAATTCTGCTTCATCAAACAGCCCAAAAAGTGAAAATCCGTATCTATTGTTTCTATGATGGCTGTTTAAATTTGCGACCGCTTCTGGCCGTCCGTGACGTTCCGGGGCTCGAGCTGAAACAGCAGCGTGGAGCTTTGGTTCCACCTCAGGATAGTTCCGCATTGGTCTGTTGTACCGGACCTACACATTTCACAGATTTACACCTTTTTTTTTTTTTTTTTACACCCACGGCCACGTCTGCCCACTTTTCTGTCTTTTTATTGGGACACTTTACCGGCTCTTATTTTACTGAACAGTCTGTTCATTTCTTGTCATAATTTTACATCACAAGTTTCTTAATAAAGAGAAAACCTCGAATGTCTTGTTATTATCATGATTATTATGGTTACGATCATTATAGTTAGCAAGATCTATGTGATTAAGTGAGAAATGAGGTGATTTCTATGTTCAGCATCTGAATATTGGGTGTACAGGAATGAGAACAAACCTGCAAAAGAGAAACTCGACTCAAGGCTCCAAATGAAAATGAATGAAATTAATTAAACACACACACACACACACACACACACACACACAGAGAGAGAGAGAGAGAGAGAGAGAGAGAGAGAGAGAGGTTATATGAATATAAAGTTTATTTTTGTCTTTTTTTAAACTTTTCTTCTTTTTTAATTATACATTTATAATTTAGATGCAGGGTCAGAAGATTAATTAATTAATTATAAATTGCTAGAGACACAACATCTACTGGTAAATAATTTCTTGTATGTATTTACGTACTTGGCAAACAAAGATGATTTTGATTCTGATGTAGTTTCACATTGAAAGTATACTGTTGTGCAAGGCGGAAAAGGAAAATAAAAATTGGGACATTGATGCCCTCTTCAGACCAATTTGTAAAGTGCAAGTAATACCAAGTTAAATAAAAAATGTACAAAATACACTTTTACTCGTGTTTTATCTGATAAATCTACAGAAACACTGATATATTTAAGCAGAATTTTTGGGATTTAACAGGAAAAAAATGGAAACATGAATAACTAACTAACTAAATAAAAAGGCATCTATTTTACTGTCAGTGGTGAAGGAAATTCTCAAATGCTTTAACTTATTAGAAGTAAAAGAATGAACCACAAGCAAAAGTTGTGTATTTAAAATCCATGTTGACTATACAAGTATTTACAAATATTTAGTATATAAACTCAAAGTAACTAGCTACAGCTGTAAAATATATATTTGCTGATGAGATGCAGTGGATAAACAGGATTTATCACCTCATGCAGTAACTAACAGGCTAATGCTGCGATGAAAGTCTGTGTGTTTAAATGCATATGAAAAAAATAAGAAATAAAGAATGATTAAAAATACTCGTGCGCATCCTACACCCATATAATTATGAATATGTGTAAGCAGAACCTGTAAATACCCCTTTAGCTGCTGGAGTTTTGTTTAATATTTAACGTAGATGAGACTAAAGATCAAGATCACAATGTTTTATTGGTCATAGACTTTTTATTAGCAGCTGTATTAAGGACTGTAAAGAATGTGAGGTGTGTCTTGAATATTTTATGGGAGAGGAGTAGTTAATTAAGAACTTAGAAGCTGTTTATTCTCTGACAGTTAAACCCACAGAGTTGGATCAATGACAGTGGATGGACACACTGGGTTTATGTTCAGTCAATGATAGATTTTGCTGAAAAAGTCACATTTTTTCTTCAGTTTTCATTGTTTTGATATTATTATGATATTAACCACTGAATTTAATCTAAGGTTTTATGAACATCTACATCAGGGGTGTCAAACACGCAGCAAATACAGCCCTTGGGATGAATTTGTGAAATGCAAAAATTACACTTAAGATATTCACAAAATATTTAGTTCAGGTTCCACATACAGATCAGGAAAAATATTATCACAATAACCTATAAATACTTACAGCTCCAAATTGTACTTTTTGCAAATGTAAATATTTTCATGCAGTTTTTCTGTATTTACACTAAAAAAAACTATCATTTCACAAAAAAACGTAAATATCCTGGACAAATATGAAAAACCTGAAATATCTTAAGAGATGTAAGTATAATTTTAACAATATTCTGCATGTTACTAAATGTTTTGTGCATTTGTAGATCCACTGTGATCTGTAAGTTGTAATGAACATGTGTTAAGTGATAAGCTGAGGCATAATATTGTTAAATTGCACTTATTTTTCTTAAATTTTAGGTTGTTCATGTTATTCACATTGCTTTAAAGGACAGCTTGTAGATGTAAACACTTGTATCATGTGAGGAAAGTTTGGAGTTGACATTATTTATATACATTTGGCTGAATTTGGCCCCTGAACTAAAATGACTCTGACACCCATGATCTACATGACCAGTAAATCAAATATAGGAAAATGCATCATTTTAACCCATAACGATCCAGTGTTACCTTTGTGACTCTTCCCAAATGACTTTTTCTCTCTGTTTAACCTTTCTTCAGTGATTTATCACCATTTATAATTACATTATCATCTGTATTTTGCATTTATAAATGAAATATTAGGTATTATTCTTATATTTAATTTAGTGATCATGTAGATGCTCATAATAGCTCAGATTAAAGTCGAAGGTTACTATATCAGAAACAAAGAAAACTGAAGAAAAAGTCACTTTTTCAGT
>JAPQRP010000003.1:37025058-37038699 GCA_037367295.1 Apogon hyalosoma
GGAACGAGGCTTAGGAGGCGGAGGTGGTGAGCAAGTTCAATACGGCTTGCGCTTTAGGACTTACTGATACAAAAGTCTGGGTCAATATCTGCCAACACTACAGACGGCAACACAATCAAAGCTAACTGTGAGATAAATGCATTCACGATTTTGTTTAATTTTGCTTTTTACATAATTATAAAGCCTCACCTTGCATTATGTAATTTAACTGGATATATTATAGGAAGTTTTGCATGATACATGACCTCATTTCTGCTCAAATCAGTGTGGACGGACCTGTCGATAGCCTAATCATATGAACAAATAAATATTTCCTAATCTATACCTTTAACCTGTAGCTGCAAAAGATAAGATTTCACTTTTCAGTTGTCTAAAAAATAGTCTGCATTTTGTGCATGGCATACTAAGAAAGCCCTGAAACAAACAGCTCTTGAGAGGTGCCTCTATACACTATTGGACTGAATCAAACAACAAATCAAAGCACTGCAGAGCAAGGTGAATATATTGATGTCTGGATTAGCCGGACCTCAACAGAAAACCTGATTAGTATTTCAGATGTAGTAGATTTAAAGTCGGTGCAGAAACACTTCTGCGCCATGTTTTCAAGTCAGTGTAATTAGGGGCCTGAAATCGAATTAGATTAGGGAAAACAAAGACTTGTGTTATTTGATAATAGAGGTGATCTCTGATGGAAAAAATATGCACCAGTAAAAGAACATGTTCAATAACAAGCATTCACTGATTCACCTTGGATATAAAGTTAACTAACAGCACTAACACTCTTGATGTACTTTCCTTCTGTAAGTCAGTCAGTTTCAAAACTTCCCTGTCTTTTCTGTTCATCTTCATACTCACCGCATCGAGAAGGGACTGATGACATTTCTGTGAAGTCTGGGTGACACCGCAGGGAAAGCTAGAAGGTTGTACAGTTATCTCCAGGCTGTTTATTATGCGAAACCATACAACCAACTACCTCACACTGCAGAGCACCGGAGCAGGGTCACCGACGGAGTCTCTTCTTCCTCTCGGCATCTTCTTATCTTTTCCCTCAGTTTGTGTGTCTGTCCCTGTCTGTCATCTGTCCCTCTCCTGTCTGTCAGTCATAAAACAATGAGTCAGTCAAACACAACAGCTCTGCTCTGTTTTCTAAAACCTTGTCTTCATGTTGTTTAAGGACTGGACTAAGTATAATAAATATTCAATCTTCTCCCAATCTGTGATCATAAAACTTAACTGCTATAGGAATGAAAGCTGAGAAGGGCTAATCAGGTGCATTTTTGTGGACTTGTCTCCCTCTTGTGGGTAGACAAAGAACAGAGACCCCCCCCCTCCCACTAGACTGCAAGGCAGACCTTCACTGTCTCTGAATACAAAGACGAGCACTTAACCTGCAGTTGCTCACTGTAGGCGTGTGCCTGACCTACTTCTGCAAGTGAAGCTGGTGGAATCTTCCACATCCTCAAAGACTGAGTTCAGCACTTCTAAACACACGCTGCTGTCATTCTGAGGTTCTACACCACTACTTGGTATTTTGCTTAAAACATGACTTAACCGATTAACTAATAAATTATGAAACTAGTTGGCATCGTATTTTAATTGATTCATGAAATAATCATGTCATCATTATGATAATTTATGTCTTTATATTATTTTTTCTTATTTACTTCTTCCTATTGACCGTTATTTAGAGTCAGTTTGAATGTTATTTTCATTTTCCATAGGTTTCATTTGGATACAATGATATGAAAACCACCGATTATCACACTATATGCAGAATTGGAAATAATTATTACAACAGCTATGATTTTTCTATAGAGACTGAATACAACAGCACTTCAACATGACTTTTTGACATTCTATTTTTACAACATGCAATGTTTCTAGATTGTTTTTCAATAAAATAATAGATGTTCTTTGTTAATCTCTGTCCCATTTTTGAGAAAACAGATTATTGATGTTGTTGTTAAGAAAGTATTTCATGCGTCTTTTGTCAGATTTCTGCCTCATATTTGCACACAGGAAAATACTGATGACCTTCACATTATGACAAATATTGAGTTTTCACTACTTACGCACAGTGGAGCTAGTATTATTTCCATAGTTCTATATTTGCTGATGTGTGTTACTGAGAAAAAAACAAACAAAAAAAAAA
The DNA here is from genome assembly GCA_037367295.1 of Apogon hyalosoma. Lineage (NCBI taxonomy): Eukaryota > Metazoa > Chordata > Actinopteri > Kurtiformes > Apogonidae > Apogon > Apogon hyalosoma. The sequence goes on from JAPQRP010000003.1 coordinate 37,027,211, forward strand.
AAAACAGGTGGAGAATCTCACCTGCATCTGCATTACTTTTACTACTCTACTCCCCTTTAAATTGATTTTAGTGATTTTCAAAAGTGTTTCACATGTGTTGACAGTTCAAGTTTAATTTATTCTAAATTGTCTGTTAAACTATAAACCTCCCCATTTTTATTCCTTTAGGAGTCATCATAACTCATAATACCAACAATAACATTTATGGAATACTGGACATTATCAGAGCTAGATTGTGAAAATCTCACATCATCACAATCCTTCTCAAATGTACATCTGTTCAGGTTTTAGTGCATCTCAGTAAAATATGTGGTTAACATATAGTTATTAGCATTCATACTTGCCACCTTGTGACATCTATAGCCGCTTTAGTTCAGCTCAAACAGTAGTCTGACTGCAGAAAGAGGATGTTGCATTTACTTTTATATAACTTTCTAGAGGAAATACAACATGTTCAGGTGTGTAAATGAAAGAAAAGAAACTGGATGCACTCTCTTTTTTCATTCAGAATGCTAGTTTGACCAATTTGCATGAGCACAGCTGTGTTTAACATAACTTTCACAGACTATTCGCTCATGTCTCAATACATCTTTTCACCATACCTGTAAGTGTCAACAGGAACACACAAAAACACCATTAGGCTGCGCTATAGGGACATGTTATAGAGTCCTGATGTATGACCTCTGACCTCCAACACTGTGACAATAAATAAAGGTCCTAGAAAAGTCAAACTGATTTGTGGGAATGGCTCGTCATTGGGTGTAACAGCAAGAATAACAGCAGTCATGAGCAATGCTTCACTGCCTTCAGTTCTTTACTTTAACATGAGCAAACAGTGTCACAGAGCTCCAAGGGTTTTCATTTGAATTCACAACAGTTGTATAAAAAACCCTGAGTAGAAATACTAAAAAATGAAAGAAAGACAAAAAAAAAAATCACATTTTTAATTCTTTGGAGATTCAGAAGTGTATTGATAAAGGTAAATGCAAAAAGATTTAGCAAATACTTGTGTGTGTGTGTAGATCACAAGGTAGACTGTGTATTAATTCAACAAACATAAATGCTGTATTAGATGGACGTGAACACAAAACTGCAAGAACAAATCTTAGACAAAGGCTTTGACAGAAGCTCAGGTAGTGTGTTACTGAAAAAAATTAAACACTACATTTAACTGGAAATGTGGCACAGTTTTGACCCACGAAGATGATAATAATGAATAACTAGCTACTAATATTTGTATAACAGCGGTGGATGAAAACACTGACTTTTATCCCTTTTTTGGATCCCATTCAAAACTGTTGAAATTACTCCTTTATGGTTCCAGACTGTCAACAATTAAATCAGTGTGATATTTCATATATTTATTGCTCATCTAATATCTGTTTTAATTTTCCTTCAACATAAACATAACATAAACATAATAATATTTAGAACATTTTAATTTATTAAAGATTATAATGTAAATTGTGTCTCTTAACACATGTTTAAGGGCCACCATTTATAAGCTGAGGACTGCTTCTGGGGTGTCCTATTACAAAATATATCTTGTAAACAAATTGTGGATTTTAACGGTTTGTAATAATTTTGTAATAAATTGATTGATCGATTGATAATCTCTGGGATGGTGTCGGAAATCTAGCCACATTCAAACTGAATACGACGATTTGCACTGTTTATTTATGCTAATGCTGAAGTTGGTGCATTGTAGCATAGTTTTCAGTGTAGCAAATGGAATCTAATGGGTAAGTAATTGGATGACAATTTGGAGTAATAGCACTATCCAGTCAATCTGGCTCATTATACTCCATAAATGATGGGGCGCACCCACACATTCGACATCTAGCTGAGGTGATCTCCGGCAAAAGCAGCAAATTGGCTGTTGTTAGCAGTCAATGGTTGTGTTTTGACACTCCTCCTGTGTGCCTCAAGGACTCATTGATTACTTGATAGCTGCTGCACAGATGAGTTGCTAGGCTTCCTATTCAGTTTGGTCAATGCACCAAAAATACAACCTTAAAGACTTCAACAACTGGGGCCTCCTCAACAAAGTAACATTCAAATGCTGAGGGTCATATAATTCCCCTCTAGGTAACTCACTCCCATACCTGCCAGGACTTTAAATGCACAGAAAATGTTGTGTGCTCACTTTCCATTAACAGAATAATAGCAAGTTGTAGTTTCAACTTGTAGCTCATCTGATGAGTCAAGATTTCATCGTTTTAAATGAAAGATGATCTAAGTGTTAACTTGAGGTACAGCAGTATCATATGCTTAATGGAGACAGTTTTTTTTTTTTGGACAGCTTCCAAATGCAAACCTATTTGCCTTGCCTCTTTCTACTGCCCTCTGCCATGCTAAAAGCCCACCCTCCACCTAACCTTCATTTTCTTTCTTTGGCCATCGTCCCGTCTCTTTAAGTGCCTCTTATTTGTCCTTCATCGCTGAACATTTCTGTCCTCAAAATCTTTTACAACTTTTTCCCCTTTTTTTCTCACACAATCTCTCTGTTCATACCAACTAAGTCTCCCCCCTTCATCCCCTTGATTCCACTCCTCCCCTTTAAACCTCTCTCACCATCTCATTCGCAGTCGGATCACGCATGAATGCGGCATGGTTGTGCCAATGCCAGCTCTTTGCCAATCTGCCTGGGTGTGTTTCTGTGCCAATGTGAGTCTGGTGGGAAGCCCCTGTACCGGAGGCCACGGTGGCAAATAAACCCGAAAATTTGGCTGGTGTCGGGTCAGGTAAAGCTTTGGGAGGATTACCATGGGCCCTCTTCAGTACGTGAAAACAAGTTAATCATGTTAAAACAATCTCATCTCTTGCCAAAAAATGCCAAACTGTTAATAAAGCTGAAAATTGTAGGAAACCTAGTGATCCAAGTGGATGAAGTAAATGCTTTGGCTGTGAAGATATTTCACCCTAAATACTTATAAACTCTTTTGGTTCTAATAAACTAATGACGCTCAGCAGTATAAATGTTTTCTGACACATCATACTGTAAGTGACAATTGCTTAGAGAAGAGGAACTAAAAAAGAGCAACCAAACAAAGCTAAATAGTAACATGACCATAAGGAGAAGTAGTGCTGTACCAAAATACTGCTAAAATAATTTAGCAGAACTAAAAACATGCATTACTCATCGTATGAGCCAAAAATGACTTATTAGTCATTTACTGAACGGCTCATGTCCTAAAAACTATTTTTAATTAGTTCCATCTTCCCTTTTAAAATTAGTAAACTTGAATCTGTTCATTTTCTTTAACTTGTTCATTAATTAAAGCCCACACTTTGGATCATAATTTGTTCATCTAACAGCAAGCTATTAATACACTGTTACTAAGTTATTATGTTTAAAATAACTGATATTTTGGAAAATTCAATGTACGTAAGTCAAAACAAGTTAATGCATTTATTCAAATTAAATACAAACTGTCTTACACTCTGCAAACAAAGAATAGTAAATTTATAAGACATTACAATAAACATGTTAAAGATGAAGAATAAATTTGAATGCTCAGTTGAAATTTTGATGTAACTCATATAGTAAGCCATTTAAGAAACACTACAGGTTTTGAGAAACACAAAATTTAATTTACAGTAGAAATGTGAAATCTGAAATTTTACACTGAGAAATACAGGAAAATAATATTCATATAATATAGTTAATGTGAGAATTGTACCAGTTTGTCTTCCATCTACACACTGCGTGTCTGTGTTCAGGTCCTATTGTTACAGATTAAACAATGGTTTAAGGTGACTTCCCAACCAGTCGCCTTCTTTGAGAAGTGACGCACACAGACTACGGCACCACCCAAACAATGTAGGGGCATAGTAGAGTGAAATCTGCCCAGTGACAGGAAATAAACTGTTAACCACAGCTATGAATTGCCTGGCAAGTGCCAGCTCAACTGGAATGCAGGCCTCGGACAGCGGTTCCCAAAGTCAGGGCCAACAAAGGCCACTGCGGGTCCCCTTTATTTTATAGATGGGTACATGATGGTTACATGGACATCTAATCAATCTATGTCTAAAAAAGCAATTCAGAATTAGAAAAGTAATCACAAAAGCACAAATATGCTTTAAAAATGTATATACAGCAGTGAGAGGCACTCACCATACAGCTGAGAGTGCTCTTCAATTTCCTAACGGTATTTATAAGACAGAAATAATATGATAGAATAAAATTACACACTCCTCCTCTGTTGTCCCCTTGAAAACTAGATCTGACTCTGTGGAGAGAGGGCTCAGACCTCAGATCTCCATCGATGCTAATGCATCTCTTCAGCCCAATGACAATTTGGTGCAGGGCCAGGGTTAGTATCTGCTACTTGCAAAACCATAAATTATTATCTCTCTCAAGATAGAATGAGATTCTGAAGTGCAATTTCTCCCAAACCCCCCTTTTCACTCTCCTTGTACCTTATTTACAAAGGCAGAAAGTGTTACCATGGGAACACACTACCAGGCAACCTCAGTGGCTTGGCATGATGCCCAATGGTTGCTAGGGCACTGTTGTCAATGGCTATTGGGTTGTGTGGGCCAGTTAGCGTGTGTGTTCATGTCCTGCATGTATGTGTTGCTGTGTGTGAGTAGGAGGAGCAGACAAATCATGAAAAGTGTGTTTACTGCACATGTGTGTATGTTTAAAAGTATAGCAACAATGAATGCTCTAATATGGGTCTAAAGTGTCATTATTGTGTTGCATTATGCCTTCCTTATTTATTATTTGACTCTGTGGGTGACAAATAATGGGAGGGAGCCTTTTTTTTGCAAATATGCTCCATTTTTTTTCTTTTTTATCCTCAGCTGAGCTTTGTCTGAGAGGAAAAGAGAGAGAAAATAATCAGGCAAGCAGATATACAAGGTCCCATATGCAATTATGTTGAATAACATACATGATGGCTCTTTGATTAAGTCCTTTACAACAGGTCCGATTTTGTGTTAGCTGACATTTAGGACAAGTAGTTCGTTTATAGCATCAGGGATATAGCAATTTTGTTTCAATACACACAGTTAGTAAGAGCAACCTTGTGTTATGCAGTATGAGTGTAAATAAAAGAACAGGAAGAGACTGATAGAGGCTGTCAAAGAAGAAAGAGGAGCTCAGAGATGTGGAAGTGTTTGTTTCTGCATATGCTGGGCTAAACTTTACTCTGATCTTTCTTGTAAGTCTTCTTCTTTTGGTTGAGCTGAGTTCTCCCTCTTTCATTTTAGACAGATTCAGAGAGCCTTTGTTGGCATAAGTGGGAAGAAACAGATGTTGCCGAAGCGTTTACCTCACAACCAGGATCTAGGCTGAGGTTTTTCCCATGCCGCTCTTCTCTCCAGGGGAGTTCTATGGTTGACTGTGGCATTCCTGAAATCAGCAGAGCATCATGCCGATTATTAGCATACCACAGGATTGGAAAAGGAACATCAATAAACACACCGAGCCATGAAGTTTGAATAAGAAAATAAATAAAGTCAGCCACCCAGACACAATCTCGTCTGGGCTTTTATCCAGGCCCAACAGACTAGTAGTGCCATTTTCAGCAAAAACTGCTCTGGACTCGCTTATGAAAGACTACTAAAAGATAATTAATTCATAATGGACCAGTGTCTGATTAGAGATGAAGCACTCAGTGGTACAAAGGAACGGATAGAAATGTAAGCATTTATGGCAGAGGTAGCATCAAACATCATGTGCCGGGTATGAAATGGATTAACAAAGTGGGAGATAATGGTGAGAATGAATACTGTACCATCCACAAAGCTTAAATTGGAGAAAAATACATGTACAGCGGAGACGGTTAAAGACAATAGTGATGAATAATACATTAATAATGTTGAAAAATACAATCTGACATCATAAATTAATCAGCAGTGCACCAAACAAATGCAATAATTATGGCACAGCAACACAATGAAAGACAACAGAGATGGAGATGTGCTTCTTTGTGTTAGTGTGTGCTCATTAATTCCCACGTGTACGTATATATGGGTCTGCGTGTTCCTATCTGCAAGCACTTAGGAGGGAAAGCGAGTATTGCCTGTGGTGCATCTTATCTAATATTACCAAGAGGAGATACAGCCTCTCCCCCCCGGCCCTTTGAACTCAAGCCGCCGCTGGAGATGCAGTCTGACTGAGCACAGCATGTCCTGAAACGAGGTCAGAGGGCAGGACAAACAGTCTGGCGTCATGGCAACTTGATGCCACCAACTAAAAAAGCCCAAGTGTTCGGTCCAACTGCCACAGCTCATTCAAGACCTCTCATTCAAACGACAAGCCTTAAAGCTATAACATGTATTCCTCATTAAAATAACTAAAAATGACTGGGGCTGTGTTCGGGCTGGGTTGGAAAATTATACTGATAAATATTATTTACTTTTATGTCACATACTGTATATATACTTTTCTTATGTTGTGTGAATTAATTTTGTCAGATAAAACCACTTGATGTTTAGCTGACAATAAAAAAAACTCAGAAAATGTAACTAACCTCCAAACATTAATATCCCATAACTTTAATATCGAGTGACCATTTTATTACCCGCTCAAAGATTAAATGGGCTAAATCTTACACACTTTAATAAGATGAATTAGAGAACAAATGAAAAAAGTGCTGGTTAACTGATATTATAATGATAAAGTGTTATTACACATACATATATACATTGGTTTATATACATTTATACAAAAGATTTATAAATCTACCACTAGAAATGTATTGTAATGTGCAGACAGTGTTTTGAAGTACATTTAGTAACTATGGCACAAATATTCCTTTAGAGTAAAACCCATTCTCTCATTATTTCTCACAATTTTACATTTCTATCTCTAGATGGCTGGTGGCTCCTCTGTTTAATTGTCAAATTCTGATAAAAAAAGAGTTCAAAACCACAAATAACTATCTGTTTTCACCAACTTTCACAGCCTAAGCCTATTTTGTGATTTCTGCATTTACATTATATTTAATGTTTTGAACAATGGTCAAATTCAGTGAGGTCAGTAATTTTATTCAGTTTAAAGATGCATTTCACTGTCAATGACATCAAATCCCATGGATTAACAGAAATATTAACATTACCTGTGGCTATTTCTTGTAAATCAAATAACATAATGTAAATAAACGTGACTAAACGCAATGTGAATAAAACTTGACCTCATCTGTACATTTTCATCAGCAACAGTGGTGAAAATAACCCCCATGACCCCCATGCTACTTCACTACATCATATGCTACACCATTTAATGTACATTAAATAGACTTGAATACTGTGTTCTGCGGCTGTATTGTTAAACCTGTCCTTGTTTCTTGTCTTACTTTGGATCTTTTCTGTGATGCTGTAAATTAATTTATGGTAAAGGGTGATGAGATGTAGTGTCATCATCATCAGTTAAAATACGATCTCCAGCCTGATCTCTTCTGTATCATAGACCTTGTCACAGCAGCTGAAGGAGAAAAATGACTTATCCTTTTTTGCAATATGCAATAATATGTAATATGACTGCCATAACAGCAAATTAAGCTTTTTGCTGAAGGGTTTTTATACACTATATAATTTTTTTTCTTTCTACAGTGCTCATTATGTTGGAAACCTTGCACTTGACTGACCAAATATTTTTACTTAATCATCTATTGAATAGATATGACAGTTCCAATACAGAGTGTGAAAGCTGATATGATGGGGAGAGAGTTGTAAAGTATTACTAATTTCCAGATCTTCTCTGTATTTGGGTTCTTACATTTTCACATACATAGACAAACAATCCAAAATATATAGTCATCTTTTGTAAAATTACATTTGCAATAAAGTACTCTGACACACAATACAGAATATAAAGTATAATAGCTAAAAACTCCACTTTACTTTTAAGTAGCCATTAACCTTTTTGTGAAAGATACTTCATCTGTAATCAACTTGATTTCAGTTTTAATGCCTTCCACATGCAAATCCAATCTCATTTTGAAGATCCAGAGTTCAGCAGAAATAAAGTTTTTGAGTAACCATGTCATTCTCAAATGGCATTGAATTCCTTACATTTATGGCACTAATGTTTCTGAGTATAATTCAGCAAACCTGTGAAATGAGCCACAGCTATAATCGTGTTGGCTGCCTGTGCCAGTCCAGTGTTTTCATCGCACTTTCAAGGCATTGGATCAATATGGAATCCAGGTTGCTTTGTACATCATTAGCTTGTATGATGCTTGAGCTCAGGCCTCTCCACACCTTTGTTTTCAGCCTTAAAAACCTCCCAGATCAAGAGTGCATGATAAATGTATCTATTTCTATCTGCAGCACTGATGTGTGTGTGTGTGTGTGTGTTAACCTTCAAAGCGGTTTACAATAAATACACATTTTTATCCGCCTTCTTTACATTTGAATGCATGCGTGTGTGCAGCGTGGATGGCACAGGCATGCACAGTGGCTGAACAAGTGCGTGTATGAGGTTGGTGTGCGCCTAGTGTGTGTCCTTGTGTTTGTTCAATGCGGCAGAGGGTGGAGTGGCAGATCAATAGGAAACAAATGAATTCAGATCAATATTAAGCCAGGGAATGAAGGAGAGAGAAGGAGAGATTGAAAGCAAGTGAGTGGGGTGATGCACCACAGGAGAAGGAGGAGGAGGAGAAGGAGGAGGAGGAGGAAGGGTAGGAGTGGGTTAGAGGGGCGACGTGTTACCAGCAGCACAGCGACTAACTGCACACTTGGGAAAGACTACTCATTTCTACTTCCAAAACCTCAGTGCTTTGAGGTCACTGACGGTTAAAACGGATGGTTAAGTGAGGTACAGAGAAAACAGAAAAAGAGGAGACAGCTGTGGTGCACTGGAGACAGGATGGACATTTTCTTGCAGTGGAGAGTTGGTAAAATGACAGTCGATTGCACTCTGTTTCATCAAAGTTTTATAGTTCTTATACTTGTGTGGGTGTGGGTGTGTGTGTGGGGGGGGGGGTGGGGGGGGGTGTTTAGGAGTCTTCTTTCCTTTTGGGCCCCTGGTATTGGATTGATGTTCTGTACTATAACTTGTCTCAACAGAAGTCAGTGTAATTGTAATAATATTCTGCCTGTTAGTACATGTTGTGTGTATTTGTAGATCCACTGTGATCTGTACGTTCTAACACACGTATAAATGATATACTCAGGCAGAATCTTGTTATAATTGCACTTATTTTTCTTGATAAATCTCAGGTTGTTTGTATTATTGACATTTTAAAGGATAGTTTCAACATGTAAACATTTTCATCATGTATTTAGTTGTTTTGTTTGGGTTTTTTTTAATTTTACTGGCCTGACCCACTCATATTGGGCTGAATTGGAAACCTGATTTAAAATTACTTTTACACCCCTGATGTCTTGGCTTACGTGGCTGTAAACCAGTCCAGGCCTGTGTGTGCTGGCATGAACACAGTCCTCATGTGAGCACCATGGGAAACAGTGTGATGGTTACACACAGCATTCAACTCTGGGGACTCAAGTCCTGCTCCACCACTGTTTCCACACACTCCCTTTAATCACACACACAGATTTCTATATAAAGTGATGGCATGCCACAGGTCCCAGGGGCGGGGGGTGGGGGTGGAGTCACATGGCCTGCTGCTGCACTCAGACTAACTTCTCTCCTCCTCTCTGTTCCATTTTTCTTTTTCTTTTTTCCTTCCTTCCATGGTCTGCATGTTGCTCCTTGGCCTTTGAGTTGTTTCTTTCTACCTCCTGTGGTTTGTTTTGTCCTTCCTTCTTTCTTTTGTTTCTTGTGGTTTTCTTTGCAGTCAGCACCGTCCATGAGTAGTAGGGACTGAGACAGAGCAGCGTCACGTGTCCATGACAACTGAACAAATATTCCAGTGACAGTTGAGTGCCAGGAGTAATTTAGTTTATTTCTGAATCAGCTTCACTTGTGTGATGTCTGTCCAGTCGTCAGCACACATCATCAAACCAAAGAAAACAGACTCATTACCCCAACCCCAACCCCAACCCCAACCACAACCCTATCCCCAACCACAACCCCTATCCCTATCCCTAACCCCAACCCCAACCCTATCCCTATCCCTAACCCCAACCCCAACCACAACCCCAACCACAACCCTAACCCCAACCACAACCCCTATCCCTATCCCTAACCTTAACCCCAACCCTAACCCTATCCCTAACCCCAACCCTAACCCTAACCCCAACCCTACTCCCAACCCTATCCCCAACCCCAACCCTAACCAGCACCAGACACATTTAAGACTTACTTTTTTTTTTTCAACTGGAGAAGAAAACTGTGTTAACTTTATTGTAACTATAGGTGTGTTTCCCTCTAAATGTTAGTATTGGGTTAGGGTTAGGGTTAGGTATATTTGCACATAAAAACACATTAAAATACATAATAGAGAGAAGAAGTTTTTGGAGATGCAGAAAAATTGGCATGTTGACAAACAGTTTGAAAATTTAGCTATAGTGTGTATGTTGAAGAACATCACCATGTTTGAGCTGTTATATGATCCAGACCACTTCAGTCCAGTTCAGACCAATTCAGACCAGTTCAGTGCAGTTCAGTCCAGTTCAGACTAGTTTAGTCCAGTTCAGACTAGTTCAGACCAGTTCAGACCAGTTCAGGTAGCAAAAGATGAAGCAGCTGAAGGTTTTTTGATAAAATATCTCTCATATCTATCAGCTCTGCATTCAAGGGCTCAGGTAAGTAATGGATGAAAAACTATATCTAATGGACAACATTTACCGATGATGATGATGATGATAATGTGCTAGTTAAATCCCACTATGGCGTCTACAGTTAGCAGTGTGAAGCTGGTTCCCAGCTCCTAGTTCCATTTTACTTTAATGGAACTGGGACCCAGTTCCCAGTTCTGTTTTCCATGCCCACCTTGGCCAAAACTGTTCTATGTTTTTAGAGCCTTGTATCCAGTTCCCTTCTTGCTTAAATGGAACTGGGAACCCATTCCAATATCTGGGGTAGGTTCTGGGCTGTGCTCTACGGCCTCTCCAGAAGAGTACTACTGACTAGACTGGTCTAGACTGATGAGCTGAGCCCAACTGGTGGTCTCCTTCCCCTGAGCTCCATTCATGTATTGATGATGTACCTGTAATTAAGCCCTACTCAATAAGGCTGGTTCGCCTAGAGGAGGAGAGAGGGGTAGGTTCAGTTTGACACTTTGGCTATTTTAGCTTCTATTTATCACAGATCTTTCAAAGACAAACAAACATCATCTCTGACAGACTTTTCAAATTTGTTTTATAAATGAATGGAACCCTTTTGGTCAATGGTAATAGACTTGACTGTTATTGGACTGTTATTGGACTGTTATTGGACTGTTACTGGACTGTTATTGGACTGTTATTGGACTGTTATTGGACTGTTACTGGACTGTTACTGGACTGTTACTGGACTGTTATTGGACTGTTATTGGACTGTTACTGGACTGTTATTGGACTGTTATTGGACTGTTACTGGACTGTTACTGGACTGTTATTGGACTGTTACTGGACTGTTATTGGACTGTTAC
>JAPQRP010000003.1:37050790-37062552 GCA_037367295.1 Apogon hyalosoma
GGGGGGTTATCTCTTCTAACCTTTCTCTGTCTTTCACCGGAGCTCCCAGACAGCGTACGCCTGCAAAATTTTGACATCAAAGACTGCTTCCTTCATTTTCTTGAGAACTACAGTGGAGGTCATGGAAAGGTCGAGACTGGGACGCTACTAAACAAAAGCATCCTCCCCCCGTGGCTTATCGGAATGCAGTAATCCTGCCTGTTCGTAAAATGTCATATCATTGTGTATTAATCCCATCGTTGAATGTGAATTAATTCAGCACCCACTTAAACACTGAACATTATTAAAAAACTAGGCCACTAACTGTTGTCTAACAGTCTCAGTGTTACAATTAAGCCACTTTACAACCCAATCCTGAAAATGGGTATTTGTAAAAATGCCTGCAGAACTGGACTGTTTTTACACTTACCAAAAAAAAAAAAAATGCCGTCACAGTAACGCCACTTCATTCAAACACACATGTTTGGAAAGGGATTAAACCAGACTCTGATGCCATAAACCAGCACAAACAATCCAAGCATGTTTCTGGGCTTATCATTTTAGGTAACACACCAGTAAAGACCATCAACGGCGGAGGACACACACATATATGCACTGCCCTCAGAAAGATACCACTGAACAATCTTGGATATACTGTAGATAACAACTGTGGCAAGTGTTAAAGAAAATGTGTGCAAAGATAAGAGGAGGTTATGTAAATAAAAAAAAGACAGAGCAGGTAGATATACAGCACGAGAGAGGAAAAGGGCAAGGGACGGGATGCTAGGAGATATCTGAGCCTGATACCAGAGGAAGAATAAGGTATGGAGTTCACAGTAAATGGACTTCAAATGGACAAAAGCAGAGTTTTGTTGTATCGTATGACTCGATCAGCTCCATACACAGCAGCATTATACACACTGGACTCACTGTGAAATGGTGCATCAGTATATTATGCAACTGCTAACATATTAATGTTTCAGATATGCAATAATTCTGCAGTAATAAAGCCTCCCCTTTACCTGGAACTGCAAGAGTAATCTCGACAGGAGACGCAGGTTACGAAATGAAAAAAACTTGTTGAAACTGACCCCGCTTTGTTACTTTGTTAGTCTGGAATGAAGCCGTCTTTATCGTTTGTGCATACCGAACCATATTTTGGACTGTGGGTTTTGCCTTTACAGGCGGACCAACAGACAGATTGGGGATACCCGGATGAATGGATGGAAAACGGGATAGAAAGGGGGAGAAGCATGGTGGGAGTGAAAAATGGAATAAGAAAAGAAGGGGGAAAACAGCAGAGTAATACTCACATTTTTCAGTTTCTTCTCTATTTCACCGCATTGCAGCGCATTACCTTTTGTTTCTGTGTGTTTTCGAAGTTATAACCCAGCACAATCTATCAATGAGGGTGAAACATGAAACGTGAATGTGCAAATCCACGCATGCGTAAGCGAGACTGACCACTGCCGGTTCCCTTAACTCTAAATCACACCCCTATATACTAACGCACAGACATGCACAGTCAGACACACAGATACACATGACTATTACAGACAGATACAGACACACACAAACGCACACACCCTGCCTCCTTCATGTGCTAGTCTCCCATGTATGGGCCCCCTAAAACTGGGCGCTCTCGGTGATCCCTTTCCAAAGCCCTCATCTAAATGTGAGCAGAGGTAATCCTTCAAGGAGACGCAAAGAGAACAGCGATAACCTAAGATAAAGAGGACCTGCAGGAGGAAAGAGGGAAAGACAGTGAAAGAGGGAGAGAGGTGGAGCACAAGATGGGATAGATGAACAGGATGGGGGGATTAGCAACCTAGGGAACACATTTTTCAAACAGGAAAAAAAGACGAGAGTTGAAAAATGAAGTGGGCAATATGACGGCAAGGCGGGGGGGGAGCAGATAGAGGATGCATGAGTGAAAAAGAAAAAAAGGACATGTACATATATATATTTATATATATATATACTCACAGATGAATGAGAAGGTGACCGGAGTAGTGATGAAAAACCATGGCAAAAAACTCAAATCAAAGGCAACCAAAAAGTGCAAGCCAGAGTTCGCGGAGAAGTCCAGTTTCGTCTCATTTTTTAGTTTTGTTTTTTCCTCCTTTTTCCCGCGATTTTAGCAATTCCTATCCAGTCGTCCCTCCTTCCTAAGTCTATCCCCTACTGGTCCCCCTTCTCCTCTCTCTCCCCCTCCCCGTTTTTCTTGCCAGTGCCGGTACTCTTTATCCTACCTCTCTCTCCTTCTCTGTCTTTTCTCGCTTTCTCCTGCAGACCATGCTCTCCATTTTCCCCTCATTCTTTTCCTGTTCCCCTCATCTGTCCATTCATCATACACTTTTTTTTCCTTCTCCTTCTCCCCTTCAGCTCCGGCACACAGATTTAAAAAAAAAAAAGAAAAAGGTTTATGAACAGAAGTCGAGTTTGGAATTGGCAGCAAAAAAATACTGCAGAAGGGTACGAAAACTGTTTACAGGAAAGGACAAGCGATTTGTGGCATGCATTCTAGCGCAGGGACAATCCACGGCCTGTGTTTTTCAGGGACGCCACGCTTTAGTAAGGGGGGTGAAGCGGCTGTTAAGTGCTGCCTCCACACATGAGGGCATAACCAAAATCAAAGAATGGCAGTAATAGAAAAAGAAGAAGTGAAAGCGAGATCGTTGCAGTGTGTCTCCAGCGAAAGTGGATTGTAAACGCGCGTGTGAGGGGAAGGAGTAGGAAGGAGTGTGCATGTGTGTATGAAGAGGTGGGAGGGGAAAGAAAGGAGAGCCAGCGAGAAAAGAGAGAGAGCGAGAGAGAGACTGGGGGTTCATGGAGAAATATCCGAGAGGGAGGGATAGAGGAGGAGTGTGCCGGTGGGGAGAGGAAAGAGGAGGGGGCAGGAATAGGAATACATTTTTTTTTCTTTAACCGTATTCGAGTTTGGTGCTTTCATTTTTTTATTTTTTGCAACGCTTCATTCCAAATGGCTAATACCTTCTTTTTTCTGCGTGAAGGAAATAAAGAGGAAGAGAAAGAGCTACTGTGTGCTTTGTCTCCCGCCCCTGCCGTTCCTTTTCCTGGTTGCCTTTCTGCTCCGTCTCTCCTCTATTCAGCCTATTTTCTGCACGTGCACTTGAACTCTAAATCCTGTCTGCTTTCCCCTCCCCTCTCTCGCTCTCTCTCTCTAACTGCGGATCTGTGAATCTCTGCCTCCCTCTCTCTCTCTCTTTCTCTTTCCTGGGCACGGGCTTGAAATAGAGCTAGCAGGCAGGAGAGCGCGAGCGGGAGGGAAAAGGAGAGGGCGAGGGGGACAAAAAAGGGGAGAGAGATGTTTGGGGGGGAGGGGAAGAAGCTTAGACGAGCTGACAGAGAGCACAGGGCTGCTCTATGTGTGAGAGCGCTTGCATATGAACATGTCTGCGCCTTCGTAAACACACAATCATACACTTTGGGTTGGAGGCAGTGATTCACACACTGGTGGTAACATGCATGTGATGTTTGTCAATACACCAACAATGAAATACATGACACTGGGTGGACTGAAATAATTAAACCTGCAGGTATTTCATCTAATGTTTAATAATTCATGTCCTTTTAGACCTGCACTGATTAACTGACTAGTAATAACTGTTAAATTAATAGACTTAGAACTAAGCCTTGCAGTAAAATTATATTGATAACTATTGTGTTATATTGCTATATCATAACATGATATGACTAATAATATATATTTTAATTAAAATAATATAATATATTTTCAGGTTTTATATTGTTTATGTTATCAAATGCAACACATTACCTCAGTGTTATATTAATTTACTTTGCCAATGGCCAAATATTTTATAATTTTCATTGTTTTGAGAGATCAAACTATACATTATTTGAAATGTTCTGACAATAATAAAATCTAAAGTGAAAAAAAATGCTGTGGTTTTTTCAACTTTCACTCAGGTTCAAATCTTAAACTTAAAAGAAGCAGTTACTTAATGTTTACTGTGATAACTATGAATATTGTCTGATATTAACATTTTTGGCCCTATCAACCTTTAAGGATTATATTTTCTCTTGTTTCTTTACTCATCTAAGACAGTCAGTAAGACAAGTTAGGATGCCATTGTTGTCTTTATGAAACAATGTCATTTTTTTTTTTTTACATTTGATCCAGCACTTTTGACATGATTGTACAAATCGTAAAAAAAAAATTAAAATAAATAAATAACACTAGAAAATAGCTAACCAATTAAAAATCATGTCAAAGTGTAAACACATCTTTGTTTAATTTCTTTTTGTCATTTATTAAATAAACTATTAATTTGCACAATCAGACAGAAGTCATCAGGCATTTCAAACACTGTTAATGAAAAGTAACAATTAAATATATTAGATGAAACTGTACTTCCGTGAATGCTCAGGCACCAATTAAGTTATAATTTGTGTAAAACAAACACTTGCAGATGCTGTACTGCATTTTACATCAGTTCAGAGGTTGTCTGTGAGGAGAAAGACTTAATTAATGGTTTTGGTGAAACTGTACTGAATGATTCCTGATATCGCAGAATTGTGATTAACATTGAACGAGGGAAGCATAAGAGTGTCATAAATTCTATAATGACATTTCAGACTGATGCTACATTGCATCTGATTTAGTACCGGATATTTTAAATCCAGGTTGTCAGATGCAGACAGAGGGAGTTAGGGAGGGAAGTGAAAAATGTGCTGAAAATTACCTAAATTAGGAAGTTGTTCTTGCATCATCTTGAATATTTGTGCCAAAAACAACTACTATTAAAAAAAAAAATACTGATAATGCTTGCATTTGTTCCTAGAGCAAGAGTCACCTTGGAAAACAGAGGCCTGGACAATAGATTAAACCCTACAAGTAACATGATATTTTCTTAAAAGACTTAATTTGACATATATTATCTGTGTACCCCTTTACACAGGAGTGTCAAACTCATTTTACTTCAGACACCACATGCAGTCCATATGATCTCAAGTGAGCCTGACCAGTCAAAAGACAAAAAGTAAAAGTACATTATAAAAATTCTTACATCTACAAAATACTCTTTAAAAATGTGAATAACATGAACAACCATAAACAACCTGACATTGTTTAAGGAAAATAAGTGCAATTTGAACAATATTATGTCTCAGCTTCTCATTTACACATGTGCATTTCAACTTAACAGATCAGAGTTGATCTACAAAGGCACAAAACATTTAGTAACAGGCATAATATTGTTAAAATTGCACTCATTTCGCTTAAGACATTTCAGGCTGTTCATATTTGATTGGTTTATTCACATTTTTAAAACAAAAACAAAAATTTGAAGTTGTCATTATTCATAGGTCACTGTGATAGTATATTCCTGATCTGACCCATTTGAGATCCAGTTGGGCTGTATGTGGCCCCTGAACTAAAATAATTTTGACATCCTTGATTTTTAATGTCTCAGTGTAATTTTTGAACTTCACAAATTCATCCCAGAGGCCAGACTGAACTCTCTGGTGGGCTGGTTTTGACCTGTGGGCTGTATATTTGACATTCTTGCTATTACAGGTATCATTTTGAGTCACCATTCAGGAGGCTAATAGGAAAACGTTACCTGTGTCTGCTCTGTCATTTCTGCTTCTCTGAGGGAGTAAAGGGTTACAGCCCTCCATCAGTGTTTTCCCCACGGAAGTGCTCTGTCCTGGAGCAATGCTGACTGCACCACACTCCTACTGAGGCCTCTGGCTCTGATAAAACACAGAAATGGGTCAGGGATGTGAAAAAGCCTCAACAAGGACACCCTCTGCTGGGATGAAACAGCAATCACACACATCTAACACAAACCCAATAAAAACCAGCAAATTAAACGCTAATTAACAACTGAGACAAAATGACACGGTTAAAATAAAACCAGAAATGATATATATTCGTCATCTTAGTTTCACTGCGTAAACTGCTCGGTTGCAGAGTAATTTCCTGGCTCAGAGGAGGTTAACTCAGGCTACCGTTATGCTACATCCTCCCCCCATGAGCAGCATCCCTCCTCCCTGCACCGCATCAGCATCTTCCCTTTCGAAGTTCCACCGCAATAGCTTCAACTACCCCCGGCAAACCTAAGACTAAGCGAGCTCCATCCTAAACCACCTCTCTACCAGCTTCTCTGAGGTATGCTCTGTTTTATGTGGACTCTAAGCGCTATGTTCACTCTAATGGTTACCTGACTTGCCTGCTATCAGTTACCAGGACTTTGGCTAAGCTAAGCTAGCTAGTGGCTAACATAAGCAAAAAAAAAAAAAAAAACGGCTGCGGTGGCTGGGACTTTCTAGACTTTTCCCCGAGAAAGACACTTTGAATGTCCGTGTTGAGATGTGATTTTCAGCTTACCTTTTTATCTTTCAGATGCCCAGTGTGACGGTGAAAGATGTCAACCAGCAGGAGTTTGTCAGGGCGCTGTCAGCTTTTCTTAAAAAGTAACTCAACCTTAGCTTAAATGCTAACATCACCCTGCATGGTTAGCACATAATCCACCTGTCAATCAAACATGATGAGGCAAATGAGGGCGTGACCGTTATACACTAGAAAATAATTATAAATCATTAAAATTTTGTATTCTGGAAAGGTTTTCTGCACTAATCACATAAAACTAAAATTATTAGATTTTTTTTTAATAACACCAACTGTTCATTTATGAAGATTTGCTGCAGCCCCCCCCCCAATTAATAATGGATTCCATACTTCTACAATCTGATGGCATCACCTTATTGTAATTTTATTTCATTTTACTCATCAAAGAGGAGAAAATGGTTTCAATTAAAAATGCAAAATATTAATAATAAATGCAGCTTGAGTACTGAGATAAGCTGAATGTTCAGAAGTGAAAAATGAAAATACTAAAAATTAACTGAATAATACTCATTTACAGTACTGTGCAATAACAGTCTTAGGCTTAAGTAGATATATAGAAGGCTCTGGAACAACTTTACATACTTCCCAGGTGCATGGAAAAGAGATAAAACTCCAGCAAGATTTGTATAGAGTAATTTAATTTAATTCTAATTTAATCCTGAATATAGACCATATATTTAATTCTAAATGTCTATACAACAAGTGCTGCTGGAGTTCTTGACCAAAAGTTATAGTATCCATACATTTTAAGATACAATCAGTGTACGCAGGAAAAATGTACGACATAAAAATAGGTGTCAGGATAAAAATAGCTTCTACAAATCAGTGTCATGTATTTAGCTTGCACTCAACATGTCTTTAACCCTTTTGTTCAGATGATATGGGGTTATTCCATTAATTTTCTGGTGTTCTGGTTTCTTATAGCTTGGGCTTCATTTTGTCATCTCACTGAATACTGACTGCAGCCTAGTATTTACTCCTGATTTTCTGCATGTTTATAGTACTGTGCATATATTTGCTTAATATGCTTGAATCTGAAGAGAAGAGACCGAAAAATAAATATGCATTCTCATTTCAAACCTGTAAAAACAACAGTATTTGCACAGAACTGTATGGAATTCATAAAGCGTCACACATACAGTCATCGGATCTGCCAGGTTTTATTTGACAATCAGTGGAGATCATGAAATTATGAAACCATTATTAGTGAGACCATCAGACACTTTGATGCTCATCACATGTGGTAGATGACCATTTTATTCCTTACATATGTTGGTTTTGATCATTGCATGTTTGCATTCCTTAACTACCTTTGACCATCCATAAAAGTCTATATAACATATGCTGTGATCTGCTGATGCTCATTCGGTGTACATATGATACCTGTTCGTCCTACATGCGTGTGCCATATGTCACTCTAGGCTGGATTCAGCTCATGAACCGCTAATTGATTTTTCAGGTCTGGCAAACTGAAAGTCCCAGAATGGGTCGACACCGTGAAGCTTGCCAGGCACAAAGAACTGGCTCCCTGTGATGACAACTGGTTTTACACCAGAGCAGGTGGGTTACACTGGAACCGTTTCCAATGCATTAATTCATCAGCAGCTTCTGAAACACTTAGTTAAATGATTAGTCAAGAGAGATTTCATTAGCATACATTTAAATAATTCATTAATGGTTTAAAGTCATTTAGCATGAATGAAAATGCCAGTCATTTTTTTGCTGATTTCTTTGTATTAAACTGAATTCTTTTGCATTTGAACTGTTTTCCAGAGGAAATAAGCCAATTAGTCATCTTAAGCATCTGCTTACATTTCATTTGATTTAATTCAAACATCCAACCAGCTGTTAGTTTGCGCACTGAGTGGTCTTTGTGCTTCAATTCATGAGTCAGCACTGTAAATAAATAACTACACAAATAGCTGTGAATTACTTTAACCTCAAAGACTTCTGAAATTTGACACAAAATATACAATAAGAGCATATGCACAGTCGGTCAGCTGCTGTACATGTTATCTAATCAGGTACTGTATGTCCGCACCACAGGTGTTCAGAGTATGCAGAGAAAAATGGTGTTCATTTGATAATCTGGAGTGTTTGGTTTCATGTCTTTTTGGTGAAAGTCACAGCTGATAAAACATGGACCTATTGCATCTTAACCTTCTGAGACCCAGGAAAGTAAATGTTTTGGCTTTTTTATTTTAAATAATTGTCTTATTGGAAACAGCATAATGGAATCCTTTTTTTCAGATACATTTTTTTTGTTTGGAATATCCTTTGCAGTGGAAGTGTATTTGTTTCTTTTTTTTAAGTAAAGCCATGAAACTCTTGCCCCTAGAGAAGACAAAAATGCATTGCTGAGTCTCAAGAGGAAATAGATTGTTTCTGTGTCTTTGTCAGCATCCACAGCCCGTCACCTGTACTTGCGAGGGGGTGTGGGAGTGGGCTCCATGATCAAGATCTACGGTGGGCGTCAGAGAAATGGGGTGTGCCCCGCCCACTTCAGCGTGGGGTCCAGGAACGTGGCGAGAAAGGTGCTCCAAGCTCTGGAGGGCCTCAAGATGGTGGAGAAGGACCCAAACGGGTAAGAGAGCAGGAATCATACCCCTCCTCCCTGTTTTTAAGTTGTAGCTGCTTTAGTCCTCACCTTGAATCCTTGCCCCTCCCACCAGAGAGGAATCGAGGACAGAGGAGCCAAGGAAACGGGCATCTAACAACATGAGACATCCTCACCTCAGAGGAAATAGGCATCAACTAAATATATGTTTTATGATCTCTGCAACATGGATCATCATAAAAATGTATGATGAGCTTTCATTTCAATTCACACTTTAGTATAATGTGTCAGTAGGTGATGTAGGGATCTGGCCAGTCTCCTCAGTCCACGATGTGCACTTAAGAGAACTGAGCCCTTAAAGATGATGTGCAGAGGTCAATTTCCAGGTCATTAAAAAGCTGAAGAGGTGAAAAGTAGGAGATTGAGAAGAGGCTGTAGATAAAACCATTTCCATGTCTGGTTTGCTATTGCACAATTTATTTATTTATTTATTTATTATTCTTTTTTTCTCTCTCTCTTCTTCTTCTTTCTTTCGTATTTAATTCTTATTCTAGGAAAATGTTATTGTACTTTTAGAATGTAAGCCCCTTTTTTTTTAGATTTTCCTATATCTGTCATTGTTAAATGGTTTTCTTCCAGTATTAGTACTTCATAATCCATGTGATTTTTTATTATGTTGGTCGTTTGTCCAGGACAACAAATGGAAATTAGCTTCTCAGCTAAATCTGGTGCACACATCTTGTTCTTTGCAACTATTGCCAATACACACTGTCCTGTAACTATATAAATACCAAAAATACAAAATAAAGGAGAGAAAGGAAATATCCTCCAGTGAGATGCTACCGTAACGCCGCCATTTTACTTTGGGGCAAATCACATTGGTCATTCAGTGGATGGCGGCTCCAAAACAAACCTACAGGTCCAAATCAGCTGGTTTAGATTTTTGGAAATTAATCGTAAAAGTTGAATATTTTTGCACCAGAGTCTTCCTCTATCAGCTTTTATTTCTATGAGAACCCTTGTTAGAGTTAACACTCTTCCTTGATATCATGCATGATAACTAGTGGTCAACCGATATGGGTTTTTCTAGGGCCAATGTCAATTTTTAAAAATTTGGTCAGCTGATGGCCGATATCTACAGCTGAATTTTGAGGCTGATATTTAATTACGTTTCTTTCTTTTTTTTTTTTTTTTTTTTTTTAAAGCGCATTGACCATATAAAACAATTAAAACTCAGATAATTAAGATTTTTATGCATCATTATAAATGAAATTAAATACACGTACACATAGTACTCCTTTAACATGGAACTTCAAGTGCTGCCCACACAGGTGCCTGAGCAAATATCTTACAACATTTTTCCTACTGATCAAATATTGGCTTTCAAAAAAAAATTAAGACTAATGGCCAATATTGAGAAAAATCAATATATCGCTGATATATCTGCCTACCTCTAATTATAACTGTATATAAGTTGATACTGTCTACCAGCAAAGAATCCCTTGAATGTGTCTACATACTTGATGATTCTGATTGAAACAGATGTTTTATTCATTTGTTCTTGCAGTGGACGAAGACTCACCCCTCAGGGTCAGAGAGACCTGGACAGGATCGCCGGTCAGGTGGGCTGTTGTAAACTAAAACTGAGTAACATCAATCCCAATAAGCGTGACATTCTTTTGTCAGTAAACTATAGTATTATTCCAATTAAAACAGCCGTATCACAATGTTTCATAATATATTCATGCCATTGTACGTGTCTGAAATGCTTCTTTTGACCAGTATGGATTCTTCCCTGTTTCACTCAGCTGTCCCCTGTATCCCTCCCCCCTCTTCTTTGTCTTTTTCTTATGTTTAGGTTGCCTCAGCAAACAAGAAACAGCGAAGTTTACAAAGCGCCATCTGAGGAATGCATGCAAAGAATCCAGACCAGTGATATGTAGTCATGCCTTACTGCTTATTTACTCAAGTGTGCTTGTGTCTCATATCACGCCAGTGCCCAGAGTACCACAGTACAAAAGGTATTTCATATAGATGTCCATTGTCTGCAGTATAATACAGTGAATACACATTATATATCACACGTGGTTGGTTTGTGACAGCTTTACATTCATCTTTTGTTTGTAATTCAGTCTGAAGTTCAATAAAAACAGTATCACCAGACACAGGAACACTTAAGAATGCAGTGTCACCAATCAGAAGCATGCACTGTGAAACAAAAAGTATTTAGATGCAGAAGAGTAGATTTATTCATTTATTCTCTTGATCGTACATGTTATTTATGAGATGTGGTAAACGAGCGATAACTATAACACGCAAAGTATTATATTTAAAATAAAGTTTATTTGAATACGGTGGATGAGTGTGGGTTTGTACATGGATGTGTGGGTGTTCAGTTGCTGCGCATAACGCTGCTGATCCAGCTGTTGTAGCGACACACGCGGGCGTAGACGCTGGGGTGTCCCTGCATGGCGCAGTCGTAACCCCAGGATACGACGCCCTGGAGCTGACCGTTACACACCAGAGGACCGCCAGAGTCACCCTGCAGAGACAAGGAGAGAGAATTAGACATCGTACAGGAGGAAGAGGTGAGTGCCTTCATGAAACAGATACAGATGGAGATAGAGTTAACAGTAGTGTTTGGGCTACAGAGGGTTTGACAGACTATCCTGATCGAATGAATGAAAGAATGTTTTATTTGACATATAAAGAACACTATACAACCACCAGTAGTGTATACGAAATTTAGTTCAATGGTCTATCTATCTATCTATCTATCTATCTATCTATCTATCTATCTATCTATCTATCTATCTATCTATCTATCTA
>JAPQRP010000003.1:37064711-37078021 GCA_037367295.1 Apogon hyalosoma
TATCTATCTATCTATCTATCTATCTATCTATCTATCTATCTATCTATCTATCTATCTATCTATCTATCTATCTGTATCAAGAAAAACAAATGCATCTCTTTTAAATCCTCTTTTCTTTTTCTTTGTGTACAATACACTCACAAATAACTCAAATTTCTATGCACAGCCCTAGAATACTTTTGTTATTCTCAGCATTAATTGCATTCTTTTATAACACACCAAAGCATTACATTTTACAGAACAGGCATTGAAAACAATGGATTAGTATGATTTAAGTAAGGTGAATTTTCTATGTGGAATTTTTTTGTCATGGCTGAAAACAATACTTTCTTAGCACATAAAGTAATTCAACATATGAGCTGTCTGTCATTTCATCTAGTTTTCGTTATCAGTGTTAAGTAATGTTATGTCACATTGTTGTTATATTCTAAAACTGTATTTTTCTAGAAATTCATCGGAGAAAAATAACCAGAAAAGCAGTGCCTGGTTTTCAAGTGCAATAAATTAATAATGGAAATACTGTTGAATACTGAGTATCGACCTCAGTGACTTAACATGTGAATAATATTTAAATTACAAGTCATATATTTACGTAGTATAAACGATGAGTTTATAAGATAAGATAATCTTTTAGCCTTTTAGTCCTGCACTGAAAGAATTAACAGTTTTACAGCAGTGAAGCGCAATAACTATATTAATGGTTAAAACGAAAATTTAAAAAATAATGAAAACACTAAAAAAAAAAAAATAGAAGATAAGAGCAATAATTGTAAGGGAATTAAAAACTGCAAAAGTAGTCTAATCAGCAAAAATCATATAAATAGAAGTACGTCAGATATAGACATTACAGTTGTGGGCAGTGATGAGGCTATTGCATGATGGGAGTAAAAATAAGTTGCATGTATAAAATCTCTTTAAGCTTCAGAGATACTGCATTGATAAAGTCAGATCTGTGGTGTAGCTCGTGTTTCATATGTGCCTTTCACCCTGCACTAAACCACAGATTTGTAGACCGTTTGTATTGCTGCTGCAGATGCTCCTCCAACCTTCACCCCAGCCCCACCTATCCCTTTGGGTTCTCTGTGGATTCGTCCGTCTTACCTGGCAGCTGCTGGCACCACCGGCCATGAACCCAGAGCAAAGCATGTTCTCGGTGAGGAGGTGGGGGTAGGCGTTCTTGCAGATCCTGTCGTCGATGATGGGCTGCCTCAGACACTGCAGTCTGTCAGGGAAGTTGTCTGGAGAGGAGGACGAGTGTTAGCAGAAGCAGAGTCCTCTATAGGGACACACTTTGATCTGACTCACTTGTTTTACATTCACATCATTTGTTAAAGGTTAACTTTACAGATTTGTATAGGTGGAAGAAGAATTCAGATCCTACTAAGACTACAATGAAAATATTCCACAACAAGTAAAAGTTATGCATTAAAATCCATATTTAACCCATAAAGACCCAAACATCCACTGGCGACCAAAATCATTCACTGATCTAAACTGTTTAATACCTGTTGATCCACTAATCCTGTCAGTCCATGTAAATAATTGGTGTAAAATGCAGTTTGTCATCTTTTCCTGGTCATCAGTTATGACCCATTTGCATGTTCAGAGGCTCCGTAGTTACCGTGGAAACACTGTCATCTTCTACAACATTGATTCCCCAGTAAAACCTTTGGAGTTGGATCAGTGGCAGGGATGGAGACACTGGGTTTATGTTCAGTTAATGATATATTTTAGAGAAAAAAATGATCTTTTTCTCAAGTTTTGCCTATTTTGGATATAATAACCCTCAACTTTAATCTGAGCTCTAATGAACATCTATAAAATAAGTACATTAAATAAAGGAAAATACCCCATTTACACTTAAAAATGCAAAATAAAGAGGATAATATTAGAGTAAGTGGTGATAAATCACTTAAGAAAGGGTGAAAATACAGAAAAATTCATTTGGGAGCTGACACAAAAGCAGCCAGTAAAGGTTTGTAACTATAATTAGTAGATTTTACATAAAATATGAAAAGTTAAAGTAGTCACTGTATAATAAAATGGTCTTTGTCAGTGTTGTACTATTACAAATGATGCTTTTTGGTTCATTTTACAGCTACATCAGTGTGTGTGTTGCTCTTTATACTGTTGGTAGTTTAATCTATAGCAATGCATCATATTCAAATGCAGGGATCATAAATCGTGCTCCTTGAGGTCCGCCATCCCACATGTTTTAGATACTTCCCTCTTCCAGCACGCCAGACAGTCGTTATCAGGCTTCTGCAGAACTTAATGATAGGCTGATCATTTGAATCAGGTGTGCTGGAAGAGGGATACATTTAAAACATGCAGGATACCGGGCCTCGAGGACCAGGACTGGTGACCCCCGTTCTAATGGATCATACAGTGATGGAAAAAACTATTAGCTCATCAAAAGTTATCAAAAAATAATGGTTATGCAATCAAGTACTAACGCCTGTGTGTCTCATGTGACTAAAATAGACAGGAAAGAAAACATGGCATGAATAAAAGCACTGTTTTTGTCAGTACAATGACATAGATATTGATGGAAGAACTGAAGTGATTTTGGTTATTATCAAGAAAACATGGAAAATGGATAGATATCAGCTCTGAAATTAAACTACTGTGAGCTATTTTTGTTGTTGTTATTATATTTGTCCAAACAAATGTACCTTTAGTTGGACCAGGCAGTAAAATGAACAAGAAATTGAAGAAAACAAAGGGTGGTCTAATCATTTTTCTGCAACTGTATGTTTGCACCGTTGCTGTCCTGAAAGAACCACATGCTGCCCTGTGCAAAAATCCAGGTCCAACATAAGGTTTGTTAGTTCAGTAAAGTTCTAATGACCACATATGAACTGATCAGTGTGTGCATTAAGATCCAATCTGTATATATGTAAAGTATGTACAGCAGTAAAAACAAAAGTTGCAGTGTAAAAACAGGTTCTATAAATAAAATAAAGAGGTCGTATTTAGTGTGACCTCCCTTTTAACATGTCTATAACACTTTTATTCAGACAATATGAGATTTACTTGTTTTAATTGTCTGCTGTTTTGTACCAGGTTTCATTCAACACATGCCAGATGTTTCTAATTGTTTGTGCTGGCTCAGAGGTCACACTAAATAGCTTTACAACACATTTAGTTAAGTTTTTTGGGTGTTTTTTAAGGCTGTGCACATATTTCCTGTATTTTCTTGCATCTGAGGAAAAGAGAATGGGAAATAAATATGTATGATCATTTCAACCCAAGACTTTTGCACAGAACTGTATCTATAAAAAGTTATCTTTTCACGAGGTTTGAAAAACAGACATATTTTCATCTTTATAATGACGCATTTTCAAGTGAGGAGGATTTCAGACTCATAAAGGAACACCCTCCAGTTTGTCTCAGTTGTTCAATATGTAAACATCTGGAGATGTATGGTTGTTATTGAGCAGGAGGCAGATGAAAAAATAACTCAAGAAGTAAAACTGTCTAACAGATGTGAGAAAAAGTTCAGCATTGTCTCTGAAATATAGTGGAGTAGAAGTATTAAGTAGCATAAAGTGGATTAGCCGTCCCTTATTTTTTAACCTCTTTAAGAAACTGTCTCTGTGACTGGACTCACTTCCGCTGGCGGACATGTTGCCCCACCCTGACACCATGCAGTTCTCGTCGGCCACGGGGCAACGGGACGGCAGGGACACGGTCTGGACGTAGTTGTTGAGGGTGGCGGGTCGGCTCAGCTTGATCAGCATGATGTCGTTGTCCAGGTTGTAGCTGTTGTACTGAGGGTGGCGGATCATTTTGGCGCCGTCAATCCACTGCTCGGTGCCCTCGTTCACGGCGATGTTGTGTTCGCCGAGACGGACCTGGATACGACTGGGGATGGAAAGAAAGTCAGAGAATAAATGATCAACCTAAACCATCTACTGATCTAAAATGTTTAATACCTGTTGATCCACTGATCCTATCAATCCATGTAAATAATCGGTGTAAAATGCAGTTTGTCGTCTTTTCATGGTCATCAGATATGACCCACGCGGACGTTCGGAGGCTTCGTAGTTACCATGGAAACACTGTCATCTTCTACAACATTGATTCACCAGTACAACCCATGGAGTTGGATCAGTGACAGTGGATGGACACACTGGGTTTATGTTCAGTTAACTATAGATTTTACTGGAAAAGTCCCTTTTTTCAGTTTTCTCTAAACTTTTATGAACATCTACATGATCAGTAAATTAAATATAGGAAAATACCTGATTTCACTGAAAAAACACAAATCCAGAGGATAATATTAGAATAAATGGTGATAAGTTACTTCAGGGTGGTTAAATATAAAGAAACATTCATTTGTGAACTGACACAAAAGTAACACTGGGTCCTTCTGGGTTAAACATGATGCCTCACATTTATGTTAGTATCCAAAACTGACGACTTGTACTTTCAAATAAAACACTTAAACTAATATAATTATCTAAGACGCAAAGAAAACAGATACAATTTCAGATCTTTTCCATGATTCATCAAGGGTCAGTAATAATAGATGTAATTTAGTTAATTATTGTAAGAATGACCTGTAAATCTTTGCTTTCTTCAGTTGTTGCTTTTTTCTTTCTTTTTTTTTTTAAATTCACTTCAAATTCTCAAATTTCTGTCAATACACAAATAATTTGACAGACACAGATCCATGTGGATAAAACAGTGCAAAGCATGGGAAGGTTTTCCTGCTGTATTTCACATCCACGTTGGATCTTAATACAGAGACTGAGAAATGTATAATAAACCAAAAGTTTAATAAACCAACAAACCTAATGCTGGACCAGGACTTTCTGTAAATGGTCAAACAGGAAAACACTGACAGCGAATATTTTACATTTTTCATTCATTTCTCTTTTCACATTTTCCTGATAATACACACTTTTACAAAGTCAGGCTTCAAATGCAGAGTGCTTTTAAAGTGTGCTAGTAGTACTTTAGTACTCATTTGGCTGTACTTATGAAGTTTACAGTGTGATTATCTGTACTTACGACTTGTAGCAGTGAGCAGCGGACACCACCCACTGGCTGGAGATGAGGGATCCACCACAGAAGTGGTATCCGGCGTTCAGAGACACCTGGTAGGGAACAGAGTGTCTGGGGCACTCGTATCCTCCAACAACCTTATCATCTTCAGAAGCAGCAACTGAAAATATAAGGTATATGTATTATTATTATTATTATTACTGTAATCATTGTTAATATTGATATTTTTCGTGGCTACTATTACTATTATTACACCTAATATTATTTCTGTTATTATTATTATTATTACAACCACTATTACTGTTATTATTACTACTAGTATTTCTGTTTTTATTACTGTGTTTAGAGTTATTATTGTTAGTATTATTTTCTTTTGCTTTCTTATCTTCTTATATGTGTACGTGTTGTGCTGCTACTAGAACCTTCATTTCCTGGAGAGTTCTGCCCAAGGGATCAGTAAAGTTCTATCTAATCTAATCGAATAGAAATATCTATCAAACTAAGAAAAAGTCAACAATTATTAAACAAAATAAGGAAATAAAAACTAATTAGGTTTTCTTACACGCTGCTCCGAGCAAAGCCAGGAATACGAGGGCCTTCATGGTGGCGCTGGCGGGACTGTCGGAAACACTGACCTGTCAGGGTTTATATACAGCTGTCCTGCCTGTCACCATCCTGACTTTCCCACTGCAGGAAGGTAAAAGGCAAACTCTGCACTGTTCTGGGAAACAGGCATATGGTTCAAAACAACAGCAAGACCTTGAATGATGTGGAAACTAACAGGATCAAACCTCCGATTATGGTCTTGAATTGACACTTATGTAATCAGCGGCGAAGTCTTCACAATCAGTGACGCTTCTAGTCATGAGAGGAACATAACCCACTCTTAAATCACATGGTTTTCCATATCAGGATTTAATAAAAATGGTTTGGTTTGTAAAAAGTTCTGGAATTACTTCAGTTAATTTAACTTCAGAATGTGCAGAATGGCACATAGTAGGTTCAGATTTCACCTGTTATTCAACTTCAGCAGCTATTGTTGTTTGTTTTGCAGTTGATATAAGGTGTAAATGTGACTGTGTGTATTTTTGGTCCAGAGGTCTTGTGTTTTGTTCAGATGCTGCTGTCTTGTTCTTTTTAGACGGAGAAGGTTTTTCCTGGAAACTGTGCTCAGTCTTTTTCTAATTGTACTGTCATGACCTTTGACCTTTAACATGAGGCCTGTAGAGTCGGAGGTGTGGCTCTGACTCTGAGCTTTGCGTGGTTTGACGTCCGGGTGAATTTTCAGGGCCGTCGAATCCCTGGAAGGCTAGAAACTGTCTTAATGTTTTCCACCTGTGACAAATGTTTCGAACTGTTGAAAGATTGATTTAAAATGGTTTAGTCCAGGGGTGTCAGACTC
This sequence comes from Apogon hyalosoma, assembly GCA_037367295.1. Classification (NCBI taxonomy): domain Eukaryota; kingdom Metazoa; phylum Chordata; class Actinopteri; order Kurtiformes; family Apogonidae; genus Apogon; species Apogon hyalosoma. The sequence continues at coordinate 37,071,127 of JAPQRP010000003.1, forward strand.
AGTCTAGTTCAGGGGTCACATACAGCCCAGTGTGATCTCAAGTAAACTAATCGTGTAGTAGCGACAACCCATGGAGTTGGATCAATGACAGTGGATATAATTTGTTTTTATGTTCAGTTAATGACGTCTTTGCTGAAAAAGTCACTTTTTCTTCAGTTTTCTCATGTTTTTTTTTTATATAACTCAACTTTAATCTGAGCTTTAATGAACATCTACATGATCAGTGAATTAAATATAGGAAAATACATGATTTTCACTGAAAAAACACAAAATAAAAGATAATATTACAGCAAATGGTGATAAATCACTTAAGGTTAAATATTGAGAAAAATAGCACTGGGTCTTTATGGGTTAATAAGTCAAGGTATTTTTTTCAGCAGCTATTCATTCCTATGGATGTTTTTAACACACTGCTTCTCCATTTTTTATTTTTAAAGCAGCACAATTGAATCTGTTGTGGGTTAAAAGAACAGAAGTAACATTTTTAGAAACTGAGGAGCCAGATGATTTATTATGGTGTCATTATCTGTAAAACCTGGAATTCAAAGGATCTACTTTTTTTTCATGACTACATATCTGCAGAGATTTGGAAGGAGCTGAAATTTTCTAAAATGAAACTCACTTTGAACATCTACAGCGTTCGTGCATAGGAACAGTGTTAGGTTCAGATAGCGTGGTGTCACAGTTCTTACAGTGTTTGTTCAGAAATACAGTGACTTTAGATTACCTGCACACAGGCTACAGGTGTCACTGATCTCACCTCAGCTGTGGGCGACAGAAATGTTTCTAACTAATCCATAGAAAAACCGATAAGAGCGTTTCAACATTACAACAGTAATGTGGAAAAGTCAAGGTACACGTAGGCCTGAGTCTGTTAATTTTACACATAAATAATGCATTACAATGAGCTTTCTACAGTGATAGATTATTTAATTTTATGTTTTCAGAACTGGAAAATCATTGGCAAAGGTGATACTTGAACATGTCAAACTTTAATTGAACATTTGTTTAAAAAAAAAAAAAAAAAAAAGGTTGGTAAAAAAAAATATTAAACAGGTTTAAGAGTTTATACAAGTATGTACAAGCAAGGATCTGGTGTTGGCCGATAAAACAACAGCCTGGTGTGCCAAATTCAGGTACTAGTTCTAAGAAGAAAAAATGAAACACCAGTCATACATCCACAATCATACAGCTCAACCTATTCTTACAATGTAATCACAGGCATGAGAGGAAGTCAGTGTTTTCTAGTACTGATGATTTTTGTAACATTTAATCCTTTGACTGAGCAACGAGGAAACAGCTTATGTTGTGTAATGAAATGAAATGTTTCTGTGAATATTTGAGGTAGTGTTCCTGTAGAAATCTAACAAAAACAAACGACAAAACAAACTTAGAAGAACCTGTATTAGCCTTCACTTACAAATAGGAAGTAGGTTAAAAGTTCAACACATTTATTTCCATCGGTTTGTTGAATATACATTTATTGTTCAAATATACAAAAATACAAAAACAAGAGACTGTGCAGAGAATCGTCATTATATTCACTTTGAGCCCTGCGCCAAACACCGCTCCCTCATAGACCTTTAAATACACGAACAACAAACACAAATGGACAAAGAGAACGGTCAAAGTGGAATAAAAGCATCAGATACAAATAAAAACTGAAACTTTCAACCAATTCAATGAGAAAAAGGGTCGTCTGACTGTGTTAAATCTAGCTTTTTTTTTTTTTTTTTTTTTTTTTTGGGGGGGGACACGTCACCAGCACCTTCATAAAAGAACAGGTTAATATCAGAATCCCTGCTCGTGACACTCGTGGTTTCCAGAGTGAAGTTAAAATGTAGCTGCACTACAGTGAGGTGTTCGGAGTCAAGCGTGTGTTTTGTTCTGTGATAAAACTCGCCCTGTGTGCTGTGTACGCCGGTGCTGGCAGAGGAGATTACAGTCTGTAAGGTGCAAAATAAATTCTCCTCGTCCTTCTTTGTGACTGTTTTCACGAAGACCGTTTGTCCCTAAGACAATAGTGAATCCTTCTTCACACAGAGCAATCTGAGAGTGAACTGCACCGTTAATGTTGGCCTCCCAGCAGTGGTGTCACCTATCCTCCAGCAGAGGATAATTCATTAATGTAAAACTGAAATAAGGGGATTTTTTTTTTTTTTTTTTTTAAAGGATGGTTAAAGAGTAGATAAAGTCAAAAGATGCTGAGGCTTCCATTCATTCAACTACCTGCTCGATCCAGCAGAAACTAAATAAATAGTCTTCATCCAAATGTTTGACAGTTATGGCTCTAACAGGTTTCTGTGACTGTTAACTGCAGTTCAGAGAAACTCCAGGACAGAAATGAACAACTGCAGCCTGCCCTCGCCCTCCGCCTCCACCGCTCAATAAATTAAGATTTCAACAAAGTGAAGACGTTCAGTAGATGTGGTCTATGTGCATCAGCGGCTTCGCTTTTATGGCTACGTCGCAACATTCGCATTCATCCTTTCGCTCTGCGTCCTGATGTTACTGTTCTTACTAGTGCGTAAGTGGTTTGTACTAGTTCAGGAAGCGCCGGCAGCGTCTGGCGCCGCAGTTGCAGTGCAGCTTGTTGCTCTCGTCCTCGATGGGGAACTTGTAGTCGTACGTCAGCTCCTCCCCGCGGTAGATCTTCCTCAGGGCGAAAATGACAATGTGTTTGCGGCCGTCCACGTTGATGACACGCGAGTAGCAGTTGGGCTCGCACGAGTGGTTGATGAAACGGGCCGCGTTGCCTTGCATCGTCGCGTCCACCACGTCGAAATCGTCGATGCGGAACATGTAACAGCCGATGCCCTGGAGGAGACGGTTAAATATCACTGTTAGCGATTGGTTTCACAGCCACAGTTTGGAGGTTTTGCTTTACAGGAAGAAGGTCAAGGTTATTTATAGAGTATGTTTACAACTATGCAAAGGGCCCAGCGCGCTGTACAAAGATATAGGTGAAAATACAAGATAAAACTAGAGAAAATATACAGATATACTAAAACTGATAAAAACAGATGCACAATAATACGATAAATAGCATCTAAAAACACAACCAGACAAAAATAAAAGTCACACACTTGGATTAAAAGCCGGTGCAAATCGGTGCACCACCTTTTAAGGAGGAACATTCTTAAAAGAAAATCATCATCCTTTATTTTCTGATGCTCTCTAGAATCATCAGCCAAATCCGAAGATTAAAATGTCACCACTGAATGATAACGATAACCTCAGTGTAATTTAGCCTTAAAGGATCCACTACTTCACTGATTTTCATCAACAGGTTGGAGGTGGTTTAAGTAGATGAAAGAAAACCAAAGAGGAATTTTCATCCTGTAAATTTGTAAGATTCGGTTCAGATTAAAATTTTAGGTTAAATAGGATTAGGAACAGATTCTGGTTTGTCTTAAATACAATGAGTCTTTTTACATCTTTACGTATGTCTACAGAGTTTTATCATTTACTATTTTGTCAGATTTTCTTGCGCTTTATCCTGTTGCTGCCTTGACCAGTGAATTCCCCTTTGTAGGATCAATAAAGTTCCATCTATCTATTTATTTATCCCTCTTGCAGATATAATTAAACACTGACACCATCAATGACATCTTTTACCCAGTGCCTGAAGACAACCCTGAAGTTAGATATTATGAGCTGTTATATCCTCATGATATTCCCTTAAAAAACTAAAACTACCATGAACATTTAGAAAAACCAACACTGGTATACACCTCTTTAGAAATACCAGCATTTGCATATTCATTTTAATCTGTTGGTTGGGTCAGCTTAACTCAAAGGTGTGGACTGCAGTTCATATCAGTAAAATGATCTTTACCAGGAATAAACATTTAAAGTAAGGCCGACATGCTCCCATGTCAACTGGAATTAACAAAAGGTGGTGTTCCTTGTGCATACGAACCTTGCCATCATAATACTTCTCCCGTTTATCTGTGAGGACGGCGCGGATGACGGTGCCGGCGTATTCAATCACCATCTCCCCAGCCTCGATGTTCCTTTTGCAGAAAAGGCCTCGGCCATGAATCGCAGATCTAAGATTGCACAACAGGAAATGAGAAAATGCACCCGTGCACTGGTTATAAATTTGTTTTGTGCAATTAAAATGTATAAAAGTATTATGTCTGCCCTTACCTGTAAACTCCAACCGCCTCTTTGGAGATTTTCTCCAGGTGTCTGAACCTCATTGCCATGGGAAGCTCGCTGCTGGTGGCTCGTCTGTTGGAGCAGGACAAAGAAAACGTGGCATCACTCAGTACGTTTACATACACAACTGCAGCTCCACTAAATCGGTTAATTCTGTTGTCTTTGTCCCAGTCTAGATGCACAGGAGTGTAATTGATTTATTGCTGAAATCATGTCGCCTTTGCTACGATATGTGGTGATATGCACCCGTTTGCCTTGTTAACGTATGCCGTCACAGACAACAGTAGTCATCAACCCAGAAGAAAACTGGTACGACACTGGACAACTGTGTAAATTTATACATAGTGTAATTTTTGTCTGCTCTACTTTTTGTGCAGATGAGATGCATGATGTACGACTTCCAGGCCAGGATTTGGTGCAGAACACCTGGTCCCATTGCAGTCCAATGGGTCTGTTCTAGGTGTGTTAGTCTGACTAGTAAAACTTTGATTTCAGTTGAGCCAACACTTTTCCAGGCACTTTTAAAATCTGGTTTTAGGGTTAGGGTTGAGGTCAGACTAACACAGTAATATGTTTTTTAAAGTGTAAACCCCCTGAGTGGGCACAGAACATGACATTAGGAATCTGAGAATAAAGAATAAGGAACAACGTGGCAAAACTGAAATGCATTTACCTGGAAGATTTCAGTGGAAATTCATCATCCTCTTCATCAAATGGACCAACTATGTCTGGCAGCTCTCTGTGCTGCGACGCCAGGAAGTTAAACATATCAAATGTTGCTTTCCTAATCAGGAAGAGACAAAGAAGGAAATTAACTTGACAGGATAAAAGAAAAAACAAAGCAACAGTATGTACAGATGTAAAATTTTAAAACCAAAATCACTGACAAAAAAAGCTGATTTTATACCGTGTGTAGACTTCAGCACGAGCGCAGCCACTTGGGTTGAGAGGAAGCTCCTCCTCGATGTTATCACAGCGGTGGAAGCGGAAGCGGTGGTGTTTGCAGCTGGCAGCTCCCTGCAGCTGTTCCAGCAGGAAGATGACAGCATCATGGACGATACCGAGCACCCGCGGGCCGCTCATCCCACCCAGCGGCAGCTGCTTCAGGTGGAACCCTGCCCGCGCTTCAAGGACGCCGTCAATCACTGCACGCCACGCAACTGAGGAAGAGGTAACATGAGAAAACTGTGTTTAGATATTTCTCATTTCATTGCCTTTTGCATGTGTTAATGCAAATTTCCATCAATGGCCTAATCTCTAATGCTACCCAACATTCGGTGTTTATACAGTGGTGACAAAAACACTCCACTGGACACTCATTTGAAATATTACATTAAGAATCACTTTTAAGTCAGTGAACTCTGCCAAGTATTGTTCCATGCTCCAAACACGTATGCTCCTTTCTGCACATGCTGTTCCATCAAGGTCAAAACTGGATGTTTTAGTAAGATAATGAAACACATCCAGGTCATGACATGTTAAAACTGTCAAGAATTTAGTTATTTTTTCGTGTTAATAAACAAAAATATTATCTGCATGTGTTTGTCTGATGCAGCCACACCTTTTAAAACACAAAAAAGATTTTTCTTCAAATATTTCACAATAATATTTCAGATTATGTAAAATTTTAATGGTGTCCATAAATTCTTATCCACTACCATTTATTGCAACAGGCTAATAAATAAACATCTGTTACCTTCTATACTGTTTGCTTTGACGCTGAAACCGTCGTCGCTGGTGATTTCAAAGCGCAGGTGCGGCTGGTTCATGTACGTCCTCCTTCTGTGTTTAGGTACAGGAGCATCGTCTTCTGAACTGAATCCTACAAAATTACATTTCAAATGGAAAATGGGATTAGGTAAGGAACGATTTCTGGAAAGAAGCAATATTGGATTCTCCTCAGTACAGACCTGAATAAGGGCCCCATTCAGAGAGGTCTCCATGTCGAGCGCTGATCCACCTGTGTGTTTGACCCTGAATGTCCACGGCGCTTTGACTGTATGACTGTGGACTTTCATCCTGATAATGTCTGAACAGGAAAGACAAGTGATTAAAAACGGTCACTGATATTTAACTCTATGTACCTGGGAGTAAACATTAGCTAATTAACCGTAGACATTTTCTTCTACAATGCACAGTATGTTACCCTGTAAAATACTAAAAACTGCTCTGAAAATGAGTTCCTGTCAGATTTACAAACCTGCTGGGTGTAGGCGGTGGTGGAGCTGTAATCCTCCCCAGCTGCTCAGGACCAGATATATTCTCCTGGTCCAGATCAAGGATATCCTTCAGAGATGGAGCTTTCATTCTTACGCCACTTGGCCTGCTGGAAGAACACAACACATTTAAGCTTTTATGTTTTTAGTCACGAGCTGGGTTCCTCAGAGGCCATTTTCCTTCACGTTCAGACTCAAACCTACTGCAATGACTTTTCTGTCTCTGAAACTGGGAACAGTTTGTACACACAAATGTAGCTGCATATGGGCTTGAAAATGAAAGTACATGAGAATAGATGAATGAAATACAGTAGATATAAGGTTTTTAAAAGAGGTGGAAGGCAGCTGCGCACCAGAACACACTTAGGACTAAATCAACCAAAGAATCAACAGACTGTATCACTCATTAAATAAAGTAAAAGATCATTGTTTACACACATCTGTATTATAGCATCAAGTTTTCCTCTTCAAACTAAAATTCATCACTACTTATTTTGAGTCAGTAGAAACAACAC
>JAPQRP010000003.1:37098356-37118765 GCA_037367295.1 Apogon hyalosoma
CCACCCCCATTTACACAGTGTGGAAGTTGGAAAAGCTGCATTCAAGTAAAAATTATTTACTGTTGTAAACGGCTTAAATATTGTGTGTGCATTATTCTCATGTAAACACCCATCAGCACTTGGTGGTTAAAGATGAGGATGCTCCTGAGTGGCAGGAGTGGAACCCCAGTCTGAACCAGGATCAGGAGGTCCCAGAAGCCCCCCACTTTAAAGAAGAAGAGGAGGGACTGTGGACCAACAAGGAAGATGATATCACCCAGTTTCTGTCCACTCCTGTCCCTGTGAAGAGTGAAGATGATGAAGAGGAAGCCCAGTCCTCACAGCTTCATCACAGACAAACTAAGACCAGAGAGGAACCAGGTGGAGAGGACTGTAGAGGATCAGAACCAGCCAGATAACCATCTACAAACACACACTATGGACCTGAACCTTCAGAGTCTGTTGATTCTCAGAGTGTGGACAGTGCAGACAGTGATTTTGTAAAGAAAACTGGAAGCGTTCAGTAAAAACTTTGTCTGAGGCTAATTTTGGAATGAATTTAGAGCCAGATAGACATTTACAAATATATACTGAAGACAAGACATATGCCTCTTCTAAATTTGAATCTAGAATGAGTGGTGATGATTTGAAAGTGACACAATGGATGGACACAAATTTAAATGATAAAGTTACTGAAGGTCATACAGAGTGTAATAACTGCATAACATATTCGTGCTCTGTGTGTGGAAAAATATTTACTTTGAAGTTCTATCTGAAGACACACCTGAGAACTCACATGAAATGTTTAGTGTGAAAGAGAAAGTGTAGTGACTATTTGTCATCAAAATTAAACCAACTTAACAATGACTGAACTTAAGACTTTAACATAACTTAAATAACTACTAGATTCACCATGGGTTTGTGGTTTACGCAGTCAAAAACACAATGTCTATACCATAGATGTATTTCAGTTGTTTCATTCTCAGGTTTTGCAGGCAAACAACAATTAAGGCCTATTTGCTGCCTCTGCCGCTCATCCTGTCATCCTGGCTGACTGACTGTCTGACTGGTAAAAAAACAAAAAACAAAAACAAAAACCCATAGGCCCACCCAGGTGCATGCTGGTCTCCCTTGGGGCCCAGGTTCCCACTGTCTAAACCAATAAGAAAAACAAAACAAAGGGTGCTAAATACTGAAGAATGAAAGTAATAACGATGGAAGTAAAAAATATATTCTAAATATTAAACAAACAAAAAGGCAAACAATCAAAAATAAACAATTAGCAAAAAATACTAAATTAGTAAATAAAAAAGTAAATTAACTTCGAACAAAAAACAAAATAGACAAATTGCTCTTACAAGAAGTTTCTCATGGAGTCAACATTTAACTGTTCATTTGCTGTCTAATATTTCCAACCTAGTGAAAGGTACCGGAATAAAATAATATTCAATCAATATTTACACTAGTCACAATTTTATAACCGATCGGCGCAGAATATGACACACGTCAGCTTTTATTTTGAAAGTGACCCGGACGTGATGGATGCGAGTCGCTCCTGTCGGAAACTTAATAAAGCCAACAGACCGCGGAACTGCTGTCCGTTAAACGTCAGAAGAGCTGTTTTTATCCTTTAATAAACATGTCGGAGCTGCAGAGTCTGAAGGTGTTCGTGAACCAGAGGCTAACTGCAGCCGTGGACGAAATATTTGGACAGTTTGAGAAAACCATCACCGAGTATGAAGAGAAGATGGAGAGACAAAGTAAACTACTGGATGTGATTCTGAAACCTGAAATAAGGCTGCAGCGAGCAGGTTTGGGTCTCGACTGATGGTAACATGAGATGTTTCATGAGTCTAAAAAATTCGTACAGAGTTTATAGTATTTAGGAAAACTGCAAAGCGTTTAACATCTAGTGAAGCTCTTATTACATTTTAGATGTCTATTATATCACGAGTATGTCTAATGAAAGTCTACAGCGGAATCACTCAAAATTCATTTATTTAAGATCTCAAGTATCAAGTAACTATCATTGTTTTAATATTCATTGATGAGACACATACTAATAATCTTTGTTATTTAATTCTTGTATCTCAAAATGTACATTTCAAATATTCATAACAACAAAGAGTCATGGAAGAGAAAATCCTCTGTTGCGTTTTTTTTTTTTTTTTCAAAGGTTTTTCTGTGAGTTCTGTAGTTTTTCCTCACTCCATTTATATTGTATATATTCTAAAGCACTTTATGTAAAACCCTTATTAGTAATATTGGGCTACATAAATACAAAAAAAAAAAAAAAAATTGACAGAATTTTTACACTAGTCACATAGACCTGAAAACTGTTGACCACTGGCAAATTGTTAGAGCCCTAAAAGTATCTGGGCCAGCACTACTATCTATATTTTAAAAGCCAAGTGGTCTCTGTGTGCGTGTGCGTCTGGGGATTCACACAAAATCCGGAAATAGCTGACTGATGCAGTTTCTCATACTTATGTATTTTTGGTCAAGGAACAGACTAGCGAAAACGGCAAGTTGATAGGACCAATATTTTGGGAGATATTAGTAATTTTGGAGCACAGTAGCCTTACAATCATGTTGCTAAACCCAGAACGCTTTGGCAGTGACTGCTGGACAAATGTGGTACAGCATGCACAAATACACAACAGCATAAAAACTACCACATTCAGAACCCTTGGATCTCCATGGGTCAACACACTAGTTATGTTGATTAGACTGACAGATTAACTATTTGTTTCCTTAACAGAAACAAATAGAATACAATACAATACAATACAATACTTATGGTTCTGATATACTCTGTGCATTCACAGTTACAGCACTGATTTCTGTGTCATGCAACTTTTATGGAGTTTAGCTTCAAGTTGAGAACAGCCACAAGTTTTGTTCCAAGTATCTGGTTGTGTGCCACCTGAGGGAGGCCCTCCTTGACCCATGTACTACTGCAGCATTTTGCCACTTTCTGTGAGAGGAAAATGGAAGACACAGTTTTTGGAGATGACCTTCCAATCTCTGGTGTCATTCATGGAGCTTCTGGGTCCAGCCATCTTTGCAAAGCTAGACCTCATGTGGAGTAACATCCTACATTGTAAAAAGGTGAAAGACTATCTCTCTTGTCAGGAGATAGACGCTCTGTGAAATGAAATGCAGTAGCTTAAAGTGTTATTTCCTGTCCACCACTTGAGGGGTAGGTGGGAGAGGTGGATGTTATAACACATTGAGCATCATACTCTTAGTTTTAAGGAGTGAGCCTGTGATTGTAGAGGCTAAGAATGGTTCAGAGATTTCCTTTAGGGGCTCCTTCAGGGGGAGGGACTGACCCTGTTCACTGCAAGAAACACTGTGCAATGATACTTGCTTTGTGGGCAACCTGTTTTTGGAATGGAGGGAATATGGCAGGTGCTGTGTGTCTCAGGATGAGCTAAATGCAAGGACTGAATTTCCCCAGAGGGATAAGGTGAGTTAACCTTATATGGATGTATAGTGACACCGTGGCCAAAAATATTTTTCCTTCCTGGTGTTTTATCCACCAGATTCCACTCTCATCTATTGGAAGAACTGAAGCCCTGCAGGGCAGAGTGTGAAGAAACATGTCCACATTGTATATTGTTGCCCTCAGTTGTCCAGATGCATGTCATAGTACTTTCATGGCTACTCACATCATACAGCTAGTGTGACTTTTCTATGTCTGTTCACTTAAAAATAGTATTCTAATATTTGAGATTCTGTTATTATTATAGTGTATATTAATATTCAGTTACTACAGGAAGCCACAATGTCTCAGTTGCATCAGTTAATTCAACCGTCCATTCATCAATCCATCTTTTGTTTTGTTTTTGTTTTTTTTTTACTTACCTGTGACTAGATAATTTGAAGAAGATAAATGAATACATGATTTACTTTCATGGCTAAAACCTCAACTTCCTCGAAGGACTAAAAAAACACTGTTGTTTAATGTTCACTGTACTGTAAATGGTACTTGAGTCCAAATCAGCTGCTTTTTTACATCATAATATTTAGGGGATTAGCACATGAGAATATAGGATGTGTTGTTGATCAGTTACCTAAGTGTTTCTACACATTGTGTAAGTGATGTTGTTGACATAAACATTCAGATTTGGCTCTATTGGCTCCGTAATGTTTGTTTCCACCATTCCCTGTCTCACAGATGTCCAGCAGCTGCCAGTGGTAAAAGAGGAGGTTCAGCATGAGTGGATCCCCAGTCTGGACCAGGAACAACCAGAGTCACACAACATTATGGAAGAACAGAAGGAACTGTGGACCAATCAGGAGGGAGAACAGTATCAAGCAATAGAAGAGGCTGATTTCACTAAGTTCCTGTTCACTGTGAAAAGTGAAAATGATGAAGACAAAGTTCAGTTCTCACAGCTTCATCAAACACAAACTGAGGACAGCGTGGAAACAGACTGTGTAGGATCAGAATCAGCCAGCAGCCTCCGTCTACATAGACAGATATGTGCTAATGAACAAACTGAAGACACTGGATGTAAACGTCAGTCAGGTTTAAACAGTCAAGTTAGTAAAAATCCCACACAAGGCAAAACCTGCACAAGTTTTAAATGTTCTGTCTGTGGAAAGAGATTTGGGTCCAAGGCATACCTGAAAGCACACATGAGATCTCACACAGGTGAAAGGCCTTTTAAATGTTCAGTGTGTAAGAAAAGTTTCTCATGGAGTGCACGTTTATATCAACACATAAAAATCCACACAGGGGAGAAACCATTTAGCTGCTCAGTGTGCGGTAAAGGTTTCATTGAAAGTGGGAATCTGAAGGTACACATGAGAATACATACAGGAGAGAAACCATATACTTGTTCAGTTTGTGGTAAAAAATATTCTCAACTGGGGAATTTAAAACAACACATGGCATGTCACAAGGGGGAGAAAATATTCAGTTGCCAGTTTTGTGACAAAAGATTCATCTGGCAGTGTCAACTCAGAAACCATAAATGTAGCAGTAACTCTTCATATCGTCAAAGACGAGCTGTGATCAATCAGGCGAAGCTTTTATCCAACAGCTCAACTGTACAGGTAAAAACTGAACCTAATGAAGAGGTCTATGGAGGATTACAACCGGCAAGAACCTCAGATCCAACATCTACTGAAGACAGAACATTGCACTATTTTCAAAATGCGACTGATTATGAAAGCAGAACATCAGAATGTAATTTAACCAACAACACAAATAATAAAAAAGCAGATGGAGCTTGTACAGGAAGGAAACCATTTAACTGCTCTATATGTAAGAAAAACTTTCAGTCTAATGCATGTCTGATCGCACACATGAGATGCCACACGGGAGAGAAACCCTTTAGGTGTTCGATTTGTAAGAAGTGTTTCACCCAGAGCGGACGTTTACGGATGCATATGAGGACCCACACGGGCGAGAGGCCGTTCAGTTGCACAGTGTGCGGCAAAGGTTTCTCTGAAAGTGGAAATCTGAAGGTACACATGAGAATTCATACAGGGGAGAAACCATTTGTTTGCTCATTTTGTGGTAAAGAATACAGACAGAGCGGAGGTCTGAAGAGGCACCTGGAATTCCATAAAGAAGAGAAATGAGCAGTGTTTGTGGACAACACAATGTTCAGTCCTATAGTACCTTTGGGAATGTGTATCTGAATTTGTAGCCTATTGTATTTACCAAAACAACCAAATTATTATTATTATTTAAGCATTTTTATTTATTTTGAGTCTTTTGCTTGCTTTTCTGATTTCAGTTTAGTTTAAGTTAGTTTTACAGATGCAGAAGTGGTTTGAGTTTTATTTAGATGAAGGGAGTAGATGTCATTGAATTTTACTGTTCGTGTGTCAAGTACAGGGTGTCCCAAAAAAACTGACATCATTTGAGATGTCCATATTGGAGTGACTACATACTCAGGAGAAATGATACTTAATAGGATTTATTTTGGACATAAAATGTTTTATTCTACAAATTTCAAACAAAAAATTCTTGGGGATGGTAATTTTATAATGTTCTAAAGTTATTACAAATGTTCAGTGTGTGCACCACTTGTGACGCACGTTCACATTTGATTGAGTTTGTTCGTACTTTAATAGACAGAACGCCTTTTCTGTTGCAAACAGCATGTCTATTCCTGAAAGCAGAGCAATACAAATGATTACACTTTTTTGAGCAAAAAGAGCAAACAAATTTTAGACAAATTATTAGGTGATGAAATGTTGTCGAATTTTTTGGGACACCCTGTATTATGAAGGAAGTTTTGATTTGTAGAAGCTGAAAACAGATTGCATGACATCGAGAATATAAAACCATTGTTCCATTTTCTGCACCAGTATGTCTGTATGTGCTTGCTGTTTGATGCTGGACATGTAGTATGTTTCACAGTCAAAAAGAGAAATTGGAAAAGAAAATAAAGGTTTTGCAGATTTGTTAAAAGTCCAGTGTTGTTTCGACACTACACATGAAACTGATATATTATTGATCCACTATTAGTTTTGGCAGCTCCTTTTAGGGGTCGCCACAGCAAATCATCTGCTTCCATCTGATTGTTGCTCCTTCATCCTCTGCCTTCATGTCTTCATTCCCCATATCCATTAATCTTCCTCTTTGCCTCTTGCCTGGTGGAGAACATCATCATCCTTCTACCAATGTATTCACTACCCCCCCCCCCACACACACACACACACATGTCCAGTCATCTCAATGTGGACTTTCTATTTGTCCACAACACATCCAACCTGAGTTGTCCCTCTTATGTGCTCCCTCCTAATCCTGTCCTTGTCCCTGTTAAAGACCATCTCAACACGTTTATGAATTACTTGGTTAATTTAGCTGATGTTTTACCCTGGATGACATTTCTGATGCAACCCTCTCCATTTTTCTGGACTTGGGAAACTGAACCAGAACTAGGACTAAACCCAAAACTGGAACCAGTGGCTGAATTAGAATATTACTGATATGTTCTTATAATAATTAAAAGATTTCAGTTCACGGAGAAACAGGACTCCAGACAGAGTAAGTAGGGATGGTTGAATTGGTTTTGGATAAAATAATAGATTGTCTTTATTAAATTTCATTTGCAGGAAATGTTACTTTCTGAGTTCCTTCTCTTATTGTAGAGCAGCTTTAAGGAGTATTAGTTCTGCCCTCTGTTATTGTTTGTCCAGTATTACACGAAATCCTCCTTCTTCATCTGATAATTTCTGAAGTCTTGAAAAACCTTTATTCCTTACATTCAAGGAACCTAATGCATTTATCTTAATGCAAAGTTGGTTTCATTGTATGTTCAAAGGGATACTGAACAGTAAAATGTGCTTTTGGAGCTGAATTATGTGATAAACAGGTTCCATTTGGGTTTTTATAAGTCTTTAACATCTTATACGGGAGGAATTGGTTGTTTAATTAATTTCTAATAGTCTTAATGGTATTTTATCCCCACCAGTGGCATAGTCTGAAATTAAAACTCACAGAATTACAAATGCTTAGTGGTAAATGTTTGTATTCAACTAGTGCTGGGATAAAAACCTCAGGCTCTACTGGGTTTTGTGTTATTTACAGGCACAATGAAAGTAGCAGCAGCACAGTAACAACAGTATCTTTCCTTTTAGAAATATTTCATAAGTTTTACAATTAAACGTGTTTGTCTGAAGTGCTCCAGATAAGCAAACCTTATGCGTCTGAAATAATGTTAGATTTAGCTGGCTCCTTGCTTATCTGGAGTACTGGGAGAGACAAAAATGACTGTACCCCCATTTATATTATCTTGCTCTTGCATTTTTGTGCATGCCAGCATCTTCTGTACCATGTGAAGGGGTGTTTTCAAAGGCCAGAGAGGTTGTGTCAAAAAAAGAATCACTTAAAATCAAAAACTGTTGAGAAACTTATTTCTGAATAAAAATAAAATCTCCCCTATCCTGTACATCATTGTCCAAGTTACACGAGCATGTTCAGTGCCCTTTCTCGAACCAATTGGCTCAAGTGGTTCGATGCCTCGTGAAGCTTCATCTCACCATTAACATTATCCAAACTCTGAACTGGCCACAACCCTCCATCAAAAACCCACATTTTGCACTTATCACAATTATGTCAAAATACCAAATTTAGAACAGTGCACTGCGCATGTGCTGCAGCCATATTGGATTCAGACAAACAACCAGTGCAGCGTAGTGATGGTGAGATGAAGCCTCATAAGGCAATGAACCACTTGAGCCAAATGGTTCAAGAAAGGGTTCATTTCTCGAAGCTTCATGTGCACACGAAACCACCTACCGGCCAGGAGTATATTCACAGGCAGCTGTATCTGAACCACAGAATGTGTGATGCAATGAATTTTTGTGTCTGTTATGGCTCTTAGGAATGACTATGAATAACAAAATGTATGACCAAATAATTTCTCCACATAAATTATCACATATGTGTATAATAAAATATTTTTGAATGTATTCACTGTGTGTAAATTTCCCCCAAATGGTAGTATGATATATGGGAGGTTGTGTTACGTTTTTCTATCACTTTAGGAAAATGGCATGGACTTAAACAGGCAGAGGACAGTGAAAGAGCTTGTGGAACTAGGAAGAGGAAACTGAATATGCTTGTGGAACTTGCACAATGATATCGAGAACAGGGGAGATTTTTATTCATTTTTATTCATAAATAACAGTTGCTCAACAGTTTTTGGTTTGAAGTTTTTTGGACACAACATCTCTGGCCTTTGAAAACACCCCTTCACATGGTACAGAAGATGCTGGCATGCACAAAAACAAAAATTGGGGTACAGTCATTTTTGTCTCTCACAGTACTCCAGACAAACCTTTTGCATCTGAACTAATGTTAGGTTTAGTTGACCTTATTAGGAGTTATCAAATCAAAATGTTCCCACAGGGGAAATCCTCTTCTTCCGAGCTGGCTCCATCCTCTTACCCATCCTTCTGCCCTCACTCTCCTAAATCTTCAAATAATCTCTCTCTCTCTCAACTTTCTAATACTATCTTCAAACTATCCAAACTCTGCACTGCCTGCAGCTCTCAATCAAAAACCCACATTCTGAATGGAGCCTGGGGGTTTATATTGCTGTCAAACCTCGCGGAAAAATCTGAATCACGTTCCGAAGCAGTCACGTGGTACAACCGGCCAGAGAGGCTTCGGACGTTCTCATCTTTGGCCCCGCCCCTAAATGAAGCAAGCCGATACGCGCTTCATGGAAACGAACCCCTGCTTCGAATCCTCTGCACATCTAACATCACTAGTGCAGCGCGGTGGAGTGTCTGCTGTGTCCTTCTACGACATCAGACTTCTGGCTCGTAATTGTATCTTAAACATCGCTTTATCGTCAGTATTATGGTAACAACTAAACACTGCTGCTTTGGTGTGTGCCGGAGTGACTCGCGCTATGGTCATCGTGATCACATGAAGGGAGTTTTTTTTGTTGCTTTTCCTAAGCCCGGAAGGGATCCCGACAAATGCCAACGTTGGGTACGAGCTTGTAAGCGAGAAGGATTTACAGTTGAAAATGTGACCAAAGACACCTACATGTGTTCTCTGCATTTCGTTGGTGGAAAGGGGCCAACAGTTGAAAATCCAGACCCAATACCAGCGACTGCAGCGTCTGCGCAGGTAGGTTTATTTGGCTTTTTTTTTTTTTTTTCTCAGCGGAATGAAAACGTAAACATGCAGTTGTACATGGCATCCCTCATCATAAAAGTACAAACCAACACACGGCGCAATGCAAGATATTCAGACCGTGAAGCTGAACTCTGGAGGCCACTGGCGCTTATATGTCTGTTCAGGTTCTAAGGAAAGAGTCAGCTTTGGGATATAATGTTCTGAATTCACCGTTACCATGGAGATTCACCATGTTTTTTGGTGCAAATCAACATGTCCACAGACTAACATGAGGTAAAACAGCGTAAAAAGTAGAGTAAAAAGGCGAGGAACAGCTCAGTTAGCTGCAGTCACTACTATAAATACATCTAACACACTGTACTATTTAAATGTTTTAACAAGAATGCCAATATTTTACATTTTAAAATCTCCATAGGTTTACTATGTAAAAAGCTCCACATATAATATTGTAGTTGGCATAAATATTCGTACACCACAGCTAGTTAGATGTATTTATAGTAATGACTCCACAGTGAATGAAGTTTCACCACGGTACTTTTATTTACTTTTTATATTATTTTTAGTTAATGTTAGTCTATGGAAAATGTTGACTTGCATCCAAGACTTGGCGGATCTCCATTGTGCTGACTTTGAGGCCTCCACATACCAACCATCGTTTTAAGTTGTTTTACATTGTGCTTCTCGATTGAATCATATTGAAATGAAGCTCCCGGGACGTCGTTTTCATCCAATATTATACGTGCTACAGCAGGTACGGACGCCATTTCAATGTGTTTGTTTGTCCGAACATTCGGGCAACCAGAGCTCATGAATATTAATGAACAAATTTGACGTCATTTAAAATAATCTCTAACAGAGCCTGAAGGGTTTCACCTCGCAGCATAATCTGAACCGCTTCCTGAAGCAGTCACGTGGTACAACCGGGCATCGTTTTCGGCTCCTCCCATAAATTACGCGTGTTTAGATACGCGCTTGGTGGAAACGCCCTCTCATTCGACACACACCTCCAAGGATCACTTGCTTTCGTACAGTCACTTGCAGTTGGCTACTGTTGGACGAAAATAAGTTTTAGTCATGGGAACTACGTGTTGTGTGGTCGGATGTAATGTCCGATCACACGATCACCGAGGCAAAAAAAGTGACGGCAGACTCTCTTTTTTTGGTTTTCCCACTTGGAAAAAGAACCAAGGGAGTCGAGTTTCGGATGTTACCAAGCGGAGGCGGACTGCCTGGGTCTCCGCAATACGAAGGACGGAGGTACAGTTTGACAACATCCCACGATCGTTTAAAGTGTGTTCCAGGCATTTTCATTCGGGTAAGTGTACACTTTTCAGCTGGCGAATGGCTGAGTCCTCTGCTTGTTTTGTGAGCAGTTGTAGGTGCCTCTGCATGTTGTAACTGAGCATGGATTCGCGCTGTTGTTATTGTAGCAAAGTAGGCTAGCTTAGCAAGGCTAGCTCAACGCGACTGCATAAGTGTTAACCTGAACAAATCACTCTGCTGAACTACTCAGACATTAGAAGCAACAGGTAACTTTGTCTGAAATAGAGACTGTTTTTGGGTGGATTCACACCTACTTCGTTTGGTCCGTTTACCTGGAAAGTCCGGACTTTTTTAGGAGTGAATATAAACATGCAAACTCTGATTCGACTCAAACAAGCGAACTCTGGACCGGTTCGCTTCTGTTGTGAATATAACCGGCCTCGAGCCGAATCCAACCCCGGAACCATGCGTCTTTTTGTGCTTAACTGGCCACCGTAGCCGCTGGAAGTGGCCGAGCCGCATGGGTCTGAGCGCCAATGGCAACAGACGTGGAGCAATGAGGAGACTGAATGTCTCATTGGCATTTGGTTAGATGTCCATATTACGAAACTGGCTCCGAATGAGCTGTTCTTGACATTTAACATTATCTTCGTAAATTTGTGGGTTTAAAAATTCAATACATATTCCCAAAACGATAACTGCACCTAGGACCTCCATGTTTGTTTTCATCAACACCCGCCGTCTCTAACTCACCCCGCCCCCGACTGTTCTGTCCAATGACAGCGCAGTTCGTCACATGTGTGCTTCTGTTACCAAATCTTGGTCCATTAGCAAAAACCATGTGGAAAAACTGCAATGAGAAGTCACCCAAACGAAAAAAAAAAGTCGGCTGTTGCTATTGGTCCGGGCCCGGACCCATGTCGCTGCTAGCTATTTGTCCGGCACTTCCTGTGTCATGTCAATTGTAAGACTTCTGTGTTGTCATATGTGCCCTATTGTCTTTCAAAGTAATTATCCCTCTGGGGATGAGTAAAGGATATTGAATTGTAACAGTATGGTTTGTCATATAAATTAAGTTTGAAATGAAGTGCTACTGCCCACTGATGACTGCAATCCTTTATTTCATCGTGGATACTTTTGTCTTCCTGAAGGTAAACCAGCATACGAGATGGATGAAGCTCATCCAGACTGGGCTCCAAGCCTTCATTTGGGCTACTCTGACGTGGCAGCCACATCCAGGGATAATCAGTCTACGTCACTCCCCACTCCACTGCGCAAGTCGATTGCAGAAAGAAGAGCCGCTTCCACGTCTTGTTGTGCTGCTGGTTGCACAAACCGATTTGACAAGAATAACAAAACACGCAAGTTTTACAGAATACCATCAACTCGTACCCATTTCAAGAGACGTCTTTGGTTGCAAGCCGTCAGAGGAAGCGATTGGAGCAAGCACATGATTAAAAATGCAACAATCTGCAGCGATCACTTCATATCAGGTAAGCCTTGGGTAACAAGCTAATCAACATCGCTGGTTTTATAATAAACACAATTATTGAGTCCTACACATACATAACAATGTTAATAATGAATGATGTTAAGTAATAGAGTAACTGTTCAAATTGGAGTACAACTACATTACAAGCTAATGAACCTTGGTTCATTCAGTTTTACTAAGTTTCATTGCTAAATTTTGTTGTAACTGATATAAATATAGATATAGCCCACATGCTAGGCTGGTGACCTCTGGCCAACCATGAGGTTTTAGCATTATTGTAAGTCACTGGAATACGCTTTATCTGTACAGGAGAGGCCTCTGATGACTACGACAGTCCTGACTTTGTCCCGTCTATCTTCCCTTACTCAACCCAGTCCGGCAAAGACGACAATGCAAAATTTGAACGGTAAGTATGATCACTTCCATATGATTTGTTGTTGACTAATCAACCAGCATGACTCAACATAGTATGACTGGAAGTGCAGAGAAGAAATGTTGAGTGATTTAGTGTAGCTATATTTGTTATCAGGGTTATCTGTCAGGCCATATAGTATCGGTTATGTCTACATTATCTCATGAAGCTCATTGAGACGTGGTCAGTGATTTATACTTACTCGAATAGGCTCTGTACACCAGCTTTGTGACGTACTTCGATCTTGACAGTGGAGCAGCAAGTCAGTGTCTGGTTAACTTCCTGCTGAGAAATGGAAGGGCAGAAAAACTTGAGCACTTCAACAGTTTGAAAAATGAGTAAATCTAATGTGAGGGATACTTTTCAGTTCCAGAGAATGGTGGGTGGCTCAAATGAACATTGCTGTGTGCTCCTTTGCACCAGATCACGTTGCTATAATAGTGAAATTAGGGACACCCTAAAGAGGATGAAAGTAGTCATTCTGGTACGGTACAATAACTGCTCCCTTGTCCTTTGGTTTATTCTAGTGATGGGCAGATGAAGCTTCGTGAAGCACTGAAGCCTTTCATGAAACTGGTTCACTCCAGTGCAAAGCATTTTGAGGCTTCATTTGCTCTACTAGGTCATCTACTGGACAAACAATTTATAACAGGCAACAGGGGCAGGGGGTGGCCGCCTGCTGGTGAGGCTTCGGCAGAGTCGTACAAAAGAATTACAACATGATTTGATGTAGCTGCTCCAGTGATCACATTGTTCATGTTTTTAACCTACTCTTAAACATAGAGATGGTGTCCGCCTCCTGGACCGAGGTAGGGAGGTGGTAATTAGCACATGACCTCAGCTGATCAATTTAACCAACACCACCAGGTTCAGCAAAACAACTAAAGTAAAACCTGCTGATAACTAAATTTGTACTAACATTACCTTATTTTAAAAACCCTAAAAGGAGAATGCAAAGGTATGACATGGCTCTAAAAAGAAAGAAGCTAAATGAGCAGCAAGAAGTTGACAAGGCCCTCCTAAATAATAATAATAATAATAATAATAATAATAAAAATGGATTCGATTTCTATAGTGCTTTCCAAGGGACCCAAATGTGTCAGAGACTCCGATGGATGAAGCTAATTTTCAAAGTGAGAGAATGATCTGTAAATTTGTGATGGCTGGCCCTATGGCAGATGAGGAAAAATTGTCCACAAATCAACAATCCTCTGCAGAATGTGAAGCTTTGTTATGTGTTCAGGCGAGGCAGGAATGTCATCAATTGAGAACAGAAAATCTTGAGCAAGGCAGATAGTGAAGGACTCAAAAATTAGTGTGAATTATTTCAGGAATGATAATAAGATGGTACATATCTACACTGGACAACCTATTTTCATCACACTGATGAATGTCATTCATTTTGTGCAAAGTTTTATTCCTGACAGTAGCTGCATTGCTCTCACAAGTTTTCAAAAATTTATTTTGGCTCTAATAAAACTTAGGCTTAATTCACCTATACAAGACCTGGCATATACAGCATCTACAACATTCCTAAGTGTTATTCATGTTCTCTATGTCAGACTAAAACAATTTATATATTAACCAGGAAGAGAAGAATTACATTTATCTATGCCAATGGAATTTAGAAAGAACTTCAGACTCAAGACTGCTGTGGTCATTGACTGTTCAAAATTTTTACAGAAAGACCTTCAAATCTATTGGCACAGGCAAAACCCTCATTCACATATAAACACTATAATACCATAAAATGCCTCACTGGTGTTACACCTGAAGGTTCTATTTCCTTTTTATCAAAGGCATGGGGTGGCTGCAGCAGTGACAAATACATCACTGAACATAATGGGTTATTAGACAAATGTCTTCCAGGGGACTTTGTACTTGCAGACAGAGGATTTAAGATACAGGAAAGTGTTGCTCTAATGTGTGCTGAGATGAAAATTCCTAGTTTTGTGAAAGGCAGGAAATCATTGCCAGCTCTAGAGGTTGAGAGTGTATGTGTTCGCATCCATGTAGAACTTGTAATAGGTCTGGCTCTCAACAAATATACTGTTTTATTTGGTACACTGCCTATTGATGATGTTTTGAGTGTTCCCAATGATATCCCAGCTGTAGATAAAATTGTTACTGTCTGTTGTTTGACAAACGTACAAATCTATGCTTCCTTTTAACTAAGAAAAACTAAGAAATTGTAATAATGGGGGACATGAAATGTCATTGGGCCAGATCAAGCGGTGCCACAGGGACACATTTCATGTTCAGTAAGCTCTATGTTGAAAACTAAATAACTGATCTCCATGTTTAATACTGGTATGAATAGGTCTCGGTAAGTACTTTCACATGACATGTTACAATTTACAGAAATAAAATTTGGGGGTAAAAATACTTTAATTACTTCTGCATGACACGGAGACTCAAAATGAACATAATTTTTTTTTCACTTTATGCAAATGTACAAAACATGCTGTTCTCATAAGAAATTGATACTAAATGAAACATGGGGCTTTAGCTCTGATGTCAAACTACAATTGTGCTCAATATTGGATAAAAATGTTTAAATGATAAGTTCTTAGGAACACAAATATGTTGTGACACGGGGACATCAGTTTGTCACTGTCTTCAGTAGTTATAATAAAAGACTTTGCTAGAACTAAGACACTACAAATATGCCAATAAACCTTTATTGAACATACATATTACAACTGAAGTGCTTTATACAGCTAATAGCAGAGCATATTTAACAACTGATTGTACGTAATCATTCTGTATTCTTGTACTGTTGAATAATTACTTTCTACAGATTCACAGACTTAAAATATCACTTCTACAAGCAAGAAAAATATTATTAAAATTAATAGTGCATTTACATATGTCAGAAGTATAACTTTACATAATTAGTTATATTTTTTTTCTACAAGTGATACTGAAATTTTGTAAACAGTTTAATCTAATAGTGTAAAATACAGTTCTTATGCTAAAAAATGTGCCTATTTGAGAAATGACAGGTGAAACTTAAATGTTTGACACTGATGTGCACTTGATCTGGCCCCATTACATTTATTAATTTACTGGAGCATGTGATGGATGTACATGTAACTTGAATCTCTTCATACAGCAACTAAATCATGTGTTACCGAAAATATTCAGTTTCCAGAAATTTAAAGTAAAATGTTCCCACCCCAAGCTGAGTTTGTGCACCTTTGCTGGCCTGTGGTCTCACTGATTTGTTATGATGTGCAGAATAATAATGCTAATACATCAGTTTCCATGATAGTAACCTATAATTCAGATGGTAAAATGTAATTTCTACATAGGAATCCTTTACTATATGTAATACAGTTTATGATAAGAAATGCAGACAAAAAAAACATATAATTTTTACTGGCATCTTATGACACTCAAAACAATACCATGTGCCTTTTGGGTTACGTGTCAGGTTAATACATTTAAAATGTAACCACATATAACACCAGCAGTAAGACACAGGCCGGTGCTTGGGAGGGCCGGACTTGCCTGTCAAGTCCAGAACCTGCCCCATTGGAGACTGAGGAGGAGATTGCCGAAGCTATGGTCTCTGCTTGTGGACCACGACTACAGAACCAGTCGCACTGTGTGTGTTGACCAGGAACAGTATGAGAACATGCAAGAAGAAATCGAGACGCTGAGACAGCAGGTTTCACTCTTATAGTGACTCAATCCGGTGCAAAGTGACACACAGCAATATTCATTTGAGCCATCCACTGTTCTCTGAAGCTTAAAAATTTCCCTCATATTAGATTTACTCCTTTTTCTGACAGTTGAAGCGCTCAAGTTTTTCTGCCCGTCCATTTCCCTGCTGTTAACTTGACTTGCCGATCACTGTCGAGATAGGAAGTACGTCACAGAGCTCATGCACGGAGCGTATTGGTCCAATCCCAATTCACCCCTTGGCCCGCCCCCTTACCCCTACCCCTCCATTTTGCACATTCACGTGAAGGGGTAGGGGTGTCCTGATTCTCGATGAGTTGGAGGGGGAGGGCTGTTTGGCCCTCGGAACAGAGGTTTTTCAGGACCACACTACTAATGAAGGGGTACGATAAATCTCCCATAGTTCTCTTCAAATCATCAGTAAGATGGAGGTAAACACAGCAAAAAGTGCAGCAGTGTGATGAAAGAAACACACAAATTTACGTATTTTTTGTAAACAACTTAATCATTTGATCGACCGTTTAATGCCATTTCAGTGTGTTATAGATCGCATTTCTGCAGTTTGTGGTTGACAGCAAAAAGATGACCAAAGCCCATGCAGTAGAGACGGTTACAGCTGCTGATGGCATGATGAATTCTTTCAGAAACAAAGTTGTCGCATGTGTTTATAGCGGCATCAATGACTGCTGATGACGTAACCGGTCTCGAATGGTTGTCTCATTTCATAGGGGAATGTTTCAACCCCTTCCACTTGCAACTCTGTTTCAAGGGGTAGTGCTAAATGCAAGGGGTAGGGGTAAGGGGGAGAGCCAAGGGGTGAATTTGGCTGTAATAAACCTGTGGTTAACCAAGTAAAGGAAATGCTTTCTTTGTATTAAATAATTGCTCTCTTCTGTGCATTTCAGATACAAGAGAAAAAGACTAAGGGCTGAGTCCCCCCGCAAATGTGCAGTCAATGGACATGAGTCCACACCCACTTCCAACTCTCCAAATGATTGTGGAATGGAGCCTGGCACTGATCTTTGTACTGGTAAGAACCCTTAACACTAACCCGACCAAGACGGTCTGTGAACCTGTTTGGGTTTTATAAAGGAAAGCACCTCTTTAAATAAAAACTACAAGCCTCTCAGCCCATGACTTTTTCTGAGCATGTTTTTTTTTATTTATTTATTTATTTTTTTATGTTAACATCTTAATTATTGTAGAGTGGGGCATTTCTTCTGGGGGTGGGGTTACGTCCTGCGTCACTGATGTGTTTGATGGGGGTTCTTGTGTCTGAGCGGTGTCATAATCCAGTTATCCCCTAACACGTACAACTTAACCCTGCCTCTGGGCGAAATACATACAACGATATGCCCCAAAAAATTGGTGTGACCGTTTTCACAACTTCATATTTTTTAAATACGCAATCCTCGCAGAATTGTACTTCCTCGTCTATCAGGGCAACTATGGTGCAAGTGAAGAACAAGAGTTTTAGTAGCGTTCCAGGTTGCTCTTGTTATGCCCAGCCGTATCTGTCTTTTCACTCTTTTCTTGTGAACAGTGAGGTTAGGCGGAAATGGATTCAGGCGATCTGGTAGATGAGGGAACAAAGTTTGTGATTAAAAAAAGAGTAGTCCATTTGTCTGCAGCAGACATTTCACATCCGAAGATTACGTGCTGGGAATCACTGTCTGCTGCTTGAAACCCAGGTCTGTTCCTAGCCTTTTCTCATGGAACGGCTTCATTTCTGTTCAGAAAAGGGACTCTGTTTACGAACAGTGCCAGAAACCTCAGTTGATACTATCTTTGGGGGATCATATCTACAAATAAAAAATGAGATGAGATCCACACAACCTGTGAGCTCCCAAGGAGATGTTTATTCACTACAGTGACGTTTCAGGCATCAGCCCTTCATCAGACATGAAACAGGTCATGACACAGCTGCTTAGGGGGCAATAAATGAAATAGTGTTCTGTGTGTTTTTCCCTGCCCATCAGAATGCAGTAACAGGTCCACAGCATTATTGCACTACATACATATTTACAAAATGTACATATTTGTAGCAGTGTACCTGTCACATATCTGATAAAGGGCCGATGCCTGAAACGTCACTGTGGTGAATAAACATCTCTTTAGGAGCTCACAGGTTGTGTTATTTCATTTTTAATTCTCTGTTCTTTTGGATCATGCACATGTTTTTAGTTACTGGATGTGTGTCTCTTTACTTCTTTCTACAGATCATATAAACGAAACGGCAATGAAGGCTGTGAAACTCGACCACGATTATGCAGCACCACCGCCCACAGGTAAGAATTTCACCTCCTGTAGAGTATGTTTTTGTAGTAGATATCATGTTGCATTGCCTCCTTCAATCACTAACAGCTTGTCAATTTCATTTCACCACAGCTAACTTATAGGGTTTAAAAGCATTTCTTATCTCATATCACTGTGCCTTCTCTGTCTGTGTTCCTGTGTGTGTAGCTTACTTTGTAAAACATAATCTTACTCATCGTACTTGATTTTGTTCTTTTTGGTTATGGAGTTTTCTTCAACAAACCTTGCAACATTGGTAAATGTAACTGGCAAATCGGCAGTGTTGTTGCATCTTTTCCATGTCTTTCACTCACAACTTAACTGATTTTGTTCATTTTTCTTTTAATTAATTCTTGCTGAACTTTATTTTCAGCTATGGAATATATAGTAATAATAGTAATAATTCATTATTATTTAGCAGCTGACTTGCTAGATATTTTATCCATCAAGCTATCCGTTATCTCTCTATGTCTGTTTGTTTCTAAGTAATGTATTTATTTTCTAACTAACTTACTACTTACCAAGCTCAGTATTGTACAGCCAGGGCCAGTATTTGGCCTCTGTCAGCCAAGCTGGATCAAAACCAGTTTTTCAGTGGTGACTTGACTGAGGCTACGTTTAGACGGTAATGATCTGAACCGAAAACCCAAAAGTGGCGTTGCGTTCTCACTTTTCATTCTGCATTTAGACGTACATTTTGGGGGATACGCAAAAGTGTGTGAAATTTTCTATGTATCAATGTAGTATGCACGCTAGGTCATTGACACCTGCAGCCATTCGTCCGTACATTCTGTGCGTACTGAGTGACATTAGGGAGAGAGAGATAGACAATGATACATATAGACACGTAACTGGGAGCTGATGGAGAACCTCACTCGGAACTGGATGCGAGGTCCAAGGGGCTGTTCTTGGCTGTGAGCCACTGGCTGGGACTGTGCATTCTGCATTCTTGGGGGGGCGGGAGGTGCCGTTGAAGGGGATGGGGCACCCCCTAATACAACTTTAGGGGAAACACTTGAGTACTTTTGTTTCTAAATACAGGGCGATTCTGTTTTTCAAGGAAGGGTTGGCAACCGTAGTGTGGACATCTCTAGTCATACCCACTTTCACCTCTGCAAAAATCAAAACAACAATCCTAATTTTATGGCTGTTGTCCAAGTTGAGCCTTTTCCTCTCCATAAGTACACATTATAAGAGAAAAAGCTTAACGTAGCTTAATGTCTGAAAACAGCGGTCGATCCTCACCAAATTATGTATGTGTACATAAATAGCA
Source organism: Apogon hyalosoma (assembly GCA_037367295.1). Lineage (NCBI taxonomy): Eukaryota > Metazoa > Chordata > Actinopteri > Kurtiformes > Apogonidae > Apogon > Apogon hyalosoma. Next base: position 37,118,380 of record JAPQRP010000003.1, read on the forward strand.
TGTAACCCTTGGTCTTTTGTCCATTTCAAGCAGCCAAAGGCTTTTGGTTCTGTAGAAGCCTTTATTTTACTATTAACTGAGTTTTACCATTGACTTGAAATACACCCGTGGTCAAAATAGTTGGTCCCCCTCTGTTAATGAAAGAAAAGCCCATAATGGTCACAGAAATAACTTCAATCTGACTAAGTAATAAATAAAAATTCCATGAAAATTAAATAATGAAAATCAGACATTGCTTTTGAATTTTGGTTCAACAGAATTATTTTAAAAAACAAACTCTTGAAACAGGCCTGGACAAAAATGATGGTACCCCTAGAAAAGATTGAAAATAATGTCCCCATGGGGACATGTTCATCCAAGGTGTGTCCTCTAATGATCATCACAGG
>JAPQRP010000003.1:37118865-37130213 GCA_037367295.1 Apogon hyalosoma
ACCAGAGACAAAGACAAATACTGGACTGTGTTTGGAATCCCAGAGTCCTGATACACAAAACAGGTTTGAACATGTTTATGTCTAGTTTAGACAAAGGACTTAATAGAAATGAAACAGCTTGTATTCATTTTAGTTGTTTAAGCTTTATATACTTACAACTATTTTGTCATGACTTTGATTGATGATTTGATGAACTCCGACCATGAGGAGGCCTGGGGTCATTCAGGAATGACCGGGCCTTATTCAAAGTTCTGTCCTTATGCAGGTGTATAAGGTCATTCATGGTCTGTCCTGCGTTTCTGCTGCATACCTTCACAATTCCCTGGAGTCTGTTTTTATTTTTGATGTTAAGTAGACCAAACCAGCAGGTAAAAGAAAAGGTTAAAACTGACTCAATGAAAGAAGAGTAAAAAAATCTTCATAAATGTCCTGTCGACATTAAAACACTGGAGCTTTGGATAAAAGTACATGCACTGATGTGCTTTTTTAAAAACAGCATCTACGATGGCTTCAAAGGACAGATTGTTATCAGTGAATGTGCCAAGATATTTGCACTATTCAGCCGCTTCAACAGTCTTACCATTAATCAGAACAGGAGAGATGACAGTGGGATTCTTCCTGAAATCCACTGTCATCTCCTTGGTCTTAAACATATTTATGCCCAGAAATGTCACTTTACATCAGTTGGTGAATTCATCAACCACAGGGCCATGATCAGGCCCTGATCATCACAGTTTGTCATCAGAGCTGTTTGTTTTTACTGTACTGTCTGGCATTCTCTCTTACTCTTCTTTGAAACTTGCCTTAAAGTGTTGTTCAGATGTTTTAAATAATGATATTAAAAGTAATAATAACATCTTTATCCTAAATCTGTCTGGGGCATGACATTTAACTGCATCCACCTACTCCCTTGTAGGTTGAGTTGCTAGTAAGTTGAGTTACTAGTTAGTCAGGAGGCTAATATCATCCATTATCATCTCTGATAAACAGAAATCTAAATGATTAAGTGATGTTTAAGGTGTGTTGTTTCTGAAGACCAACATGAGGTTGTTAACAATCATTAGTTACTAGCTTAACTGGGATGCTAATAAAATGCGGTTAAATGCCCCCCCTAGGACTTCTGCCTATGGACAGGACACAACCCTGTGGTGATCCAGTGGAAGAAGTAAGAGTGTCAGGCATGACATTATTGATCCTTACACATTGTGATCTTTTTGTAAGGAAATCCATCAGCCAACAGATCGGTCCTTTTTTGGCACAGGGACAATTGTTGAGGTTTTCCTATTGTTTTCATTTAGTGCTCGTATAGATGTCAATAAAACTCAGAGTAAATTTGCAGGTTATTTTATAAAAGCAAGAAAATTTGAGTTTTTCTCAGCAAAATTTACTGAACAAAATTAGATAAAAACTGAACAAAATTAATAAAATTAACTGAACAAAAACAAGTGTCCATCCACTGTCATTTATCAAACTCCATGGACTTTACCTGTGACTCAATGTTGTAGAGGATCGGGGTGTTTCCACATTCAGTACGGAGCCTCTGAATGTCCAAATGGGTCATATCTGATGACCATGAAAAGACGACAAACTGAATTTTACATCAATTGTTTACATGCTTTGATAGGATTAGTTGATCAACAGGTATTAATCATTTTTGATCAGTAGACGATTTTGGATTTTTAGGCTTTTAAGGGTTAGCATAGGATATTTTCATTTCCTACAGTAACAGTTTTTTGTTTTTTTTTTTTTACAAACAATTTGAAATCTAAGCCATGACATGTATTTAATAAGTGAAAACTGATTGTTCCATTTACAAAAGTACATGCAGGTCTAGATCACACTTTTCCTGAGGTTTTAGGAGTATGTATCATTTTGATCGATCTAATCAATACACTTGTTATCTTTATCACTACTCTTTTCTCACTGATTCCTGTTCTTTACTAAAGGTTTAGGTTTTTATAGGCTGATAATTTACTTCACCATTTCAAACACTTACAGTAGAACTAACAGTATTATCACCAAAATCGAACTAACTGAAAAGTCTAACTGTATTTCCTCATATCCTACAGACGTCCAGCAGCTGTCGGTGGTTAAAGAAGAGGTTCCTCCAGAGCAGCAGGAATGGAATCCCATTGTGGTCCAGGAGGAACAAGAACCAGGGCCCCCACACATTAAAGAGGAACAGGAGGAACTGTGGACCAGCCAGGAAGTGAATATCACCAAGTTCCCATCCACTCCTGTCCCTGTGAAGAGTAAAGATGATGATGATGAGGAGAAAGTTATGTGCCCACAGCTTAATCAAACACAAACTGAGGAGAACAAAATGGAAACCAATAAAGTGGACTGTGGAGGATCAGAACCAGCCAGCAGCTTCAATCTGTATAGACATTTACAAAGAAAAACTGATGAGCAAAATGAAGACTCTGAGGAAACCGAGGACAGCGATGAAGACCAGACCCTGAACCACAAACCTGAGTCAAAGCTTCCAACAAACAACTCAACTGAACAGATGGAAACAGAAACTGATGGAGACGACGGTGAAGGATCAGAGCCACACATTAACCTGGTCCACATGGAGAACGTAAAGGGAAGAACCTTTGACAGTAAGAGTTTACTGGAGGAACACATGGACACTCACACAGGACAGAAACTGGTTGGTTCTTCTGAATGTGAAGCAACATTTTCTCAGAAGAAAAACACAACACAGGAAACAAACTCACCCAGAGACATGAATACTGACTTGGCGCTAAGTGATGTGGGATGTGACAAAAACTTGTACCACTGCTCTGTGTGCTCGAAAACATTCTGCCGGAAGTCAAATTTAAAACGTCACAAGGTAGTCCACACTGGAGAGAAACCTTTGAGTTATGTAGTTTGTCAGAAACAGTTAACACGTCAACATCATGTTCAAATACATATGAAGATCCACACCACGAGAGCAGAGTACGAGGAGGGACTTTCTCGAACTAAAGAAAAAATGGAAATGGCAGAAAATGAGAGTGATGTTGTGGCTACTTTACTAGCGTCGCCTTTTTCAAGGCGAACGTTCATAGAAAAACTTCAAATAATAAAAAAAGGAAGGCCAACTCCAGAACTGGACTTGAAGGAAAAGGTAGATAAAGTGGAAAGGCATTTCAAGACTGAAAATTATCAGCGCTATCCTTGGATGACCGGCTGTAAGAAAACAAACAGACTGTTCTGTTGGAGTTGTTTGCTTTTTACAAGTGACAAGTCATCCACCTGGGTCAGCAGTGGATTCGTTAGCCTTTCAAATCTGACAAAGTCAGCCCATCGTCATCAAAATTCTGCAACACACCTGCAAGCAACAGTGTGTTTGAAAACTTTCGGAGACAGTAGTGTTGATCTTCAGCTAGATGAGCAGCGCTGTAATTATATAGCAGCCCACAACAACAATGTCAGGCAAAACAGAGAGATCCTTAAACGTCTCATCAATGTCGTCACATTTCTTGGAAAGCAAGAGCTGGCTTTTCAAGAACATGATGCAAGTAAAGATTCTGAAAACAAGGGGAACTACTTGGAGTTACTGGAGTTTTTGGCAGAATATGATAGCCCTCTGCGCTGCCATCTGGATATGGCCACTGTGTTCATTGGCACTTCCAGCAAAATTCAGAATAACCTGATTCAAGCAGTGGCAGATGTAATGACCGAAGCCATGAAAGCGGAGGTGAGGAAAACACCATTTGTTTCTGTTATGGTCAACGAGACAACTGATGTAAGCAATACCACTCAGATGTCATATGTCCTGCGTTACACCACTGACAGCGATGTGAAGGAGAGGTTTTTCCAGTTTAGTGATGTTAGTGGTAATAAGTGTGCAGAAGCCATAGCTGCTCAGGTTTTGGAGTTTCTGGAGGACTGTGGCTGCACCGATAAAGTTATTGCCCAATGTTACGATGGAGCCACTGTCATGGCCTCTGGACTGAATGGAGTGCAAGCTAAAATAAAGGAAAAATTACCCCAAGCTCTCTTTGTTCACTGCCATGCGCATTCTCTGAACCTCATCATGTCCCAAGGTGCTGCTAAAATTAAAGAGTGCAAAATTTTTTTCTCTCATCTAAATGGCTTAGCAGCCTTTTTCTCCAAATCAGCCAAACGCATGAAACTACTGGATGAAATATGCCAGCGAAGACTGCCAAGAGCGACCCCCACACGGTGGAACTTTTCATCACGTTTGGTTTGCACTGTGTATGAGCGGAGAGAGGAACTCTTGGAGTTCTTTGAATTCATTGTTGACAACCCCAGTGATTTTGATGATGATGCTGTACACAGCGCTGATGGATACATGACATTGCTGTCGGACTTCGAGTTCTGCTTTCTACTCGCCATATTCAACTCATTGTTTGCCTACTCCAACGTGCTATTTGGGATCTTGAGCAATAATGAGTTTGACATGCAGTTTTGTTTGTCTAGCATTAATGACTTTTGCAGCACCACAGAGAAAGAAAAGGCCAGTTTTGACTCCATCTATGAGGACACTGTGCACAAAGTCGGGGATAAATGCAGGCGCAGGGCATGGAGAGTTGGAGATGTGCGTGCAGTGTACCAGCAGCTGCACAGTGAAATTTTGAACAATATCCTCACTCAACTGAGGAACAGGTTCGAGGATCATGAAAAGCTGTTATTCCTTGCCCTTTTAGACCCAAAGAAGTTTGCCTCATATAGACAAAATTTCCCCAACTCTGAGTTTGAAAGCCTTGCTGCAAACTACGGGCTGCACTTTGACCTTCCCAGGCTCAAGACTGAACTGACGGTCATGTACAGCATGTCAAACTTTGAGGCAAAGAGTCCATCAGACCTGTACCACTTTCTGACCGTTAAAGAGCTGACCGAGAGCATGCAGCAGCTGTTTCGCCTCACCTCTCTGGTACTGACCATACCCGTGTCCACCTCCTGTGTTGAGCGGTCTTTCTCGGCCCTGAAGCGCATCAAAATGCACACCAGGAACTGTACCGGACAGGATCGCCTGGGAGCTTTGGCACTGATGTCAATAGAGAGAGGACTTCTTTTGGAGCTCAAGGCAAAAGATAAACTTCATGACACTGCCATTGCCCACTTCATGAAGAAAGATCAACGGATGGACTTTGTTTTCATGCAGTAAGGTAGGCGTTTGTTGTAAGACAGCTTGATTATTATTCACACTTGATTATTATTATTATTATTATTATTATTACTACGCTGGGGCATCCAATATTTTTGTGACAGTCTTTTATTTGACATAGGTGTTTAATGAAATAATCATTGCACAGTGCATAATTATTGCGCATGGAGACTTATTTGGACTTATATTACTAGCCTTGTGTGTAACCTTTGGCGTATTGTGCATTTGAAATGGGATTTTGGTTTGATGATGCTCATGAATTTGACTTGGTCAGTGTCTGTGTCATTTACAGTGTGCAGTGATTTCATAGTGCTGTCTATGGTGAGTAAATGAGCCCTTGTCTCCTTGTAAGAGTAGCATGATGTTGGCCTTGGAGGATGTTTATGCAATTTATATTTGTAGCCTAAATGATCTCCAGTTTTTGTGAAGTTTATATAGAGCAGGTCGGTCGTTGTGGAGAGTTGTTGACGTCCTCATGATTGTTAATTAGAGAATTACAGCTATTGAGTGCTTTCAATTCATCGTACTATTGTTTTGTTTTGGTTTGGTTTTTTTGTCAGTGAAGACGTCTTTGCAGTGATTGCCCAGCTGAAGGCGTGGCAGTAGTGCTCACAGTTCACCACTGTGGTTCTATGACCAAAATCTAACTGTATTTCCTCGTATCCTGCAGACGTCCAGCAGCTGTCAGTGGTTAAAGAAGAGGTTCCTCCTGAGCAGCAGGAGTGGAATCCCATTGTGGACCAGGAGGAACCAGAGCCCCCACATATTAAAGATGAACAGGAGGAACTGTGGACCAGCCAGGAAGCTAATACCACCAAGTTCCCATCCACTCGTGTCCTTGTATAGAGTGAATATTATGATGAGGAGAAAGTTAAGTCCTCACAGCTTAATCAAACACAAACTGAAGTGAACAAAGTGGAAGCAAATAAAGTGGACTGTGGAGGATTAGAACCAGCCAGCAGCTTCCATCCACATAGACATGTACAACAAAAACCAATGAGCAGAATGAAGACTGTGAGGAAACCGAGGACAGCAGTGAAGACCAGACCGTGAACCACGAACTTAATTCAAAGCTTCCAACAAACAGCTCAACTGAACAGATGGAAACAGAAACTGATGGAGATGATGGTGGAGGATCAGGCCAGATATTAACCTGGTCCACATGGAGAGCATAAAGAGAAGAACCTTTGACAGTAAGAGTTTACTGGAGGAACACATGGACACTCACACAGGACAGAAACTGGTTGGTTCTTCTGAATGTGAAGCAACATTTTCTCCGCAGAAGAACAGGACACAGGAAACAAACTCACCCAGAGACATGATGACAAATACTGACTTGTCACTAAGTGATGTGGGATGTGAAAAGAAACTATTTCACTGTTCTGTGTGTTTGAAAACATTCTGCTGGAAGTCAAAGTTAGAAATCCATATGACATCCCACACGAGAGAAAAGGAATTCAAATGTTCACTTTGTCACAAATGTTTGGGACAAAGGAGTAACGTCAAGAGACACGAGTCCACACAGGAGAAAGACCATTCAGTTGTTCAGTTTGTGAGAAAAGATTTACCTGTTATTCATGTTTAACTACTCACATGAAGTTCTTCTTGGGTCAGCTGCCACTGGTTTAGATCTTTTGAAAATGTTTTGTCTCTCATCCAACAGACTTCTTCAGTTCTGAAGTTCAGAAGAACAATAACCTGGGCAAATGAGAACCTACACAGACATACTCACATAAAGGTCTGCAATGGTGAGAAACCATTAAGCTGTTCAGAATGCGCTAAAAGATTTACTCTGAAGATAATTTTGGAGCGTCACATGAGGTTCCACACTGGTGAGAAACAATTTAGCTCTTCAGAATGTAGTAAAAGATTTATGCAGAAGACAGGTTTGGAATGTCACATGAAGGTCCACATCAGTGAGAAGCTATTTAGCTGTTCAGAATGCGCAAAAAGATTTACTCAGAAGACAGATTTGGGGCAACACATGAGGCTCCACATGGGGGAGAGACCTTTCAGCTTTGTAGTTTGTCAGAAACTCTTCACACATAAATATCATCTTCAGACATGTGAAGATCCACACAAGAGAATAGACAGAATGACATTCACAGGAATCAGACCTAGAGAGAATAAAGTGGGGTACACACCTAAAGATAATCGGGCTGTTTTTGTTCTGATTTCCCCCCTTCCTGTCCAAGGACGGCAAACACCAGATTATTTTTTGTCTTTTAAGATTGTCCTATAAGATTATCCTGTGGTCTGAGGTGTGTTAAGAGTGCATTTGACCTGATAATCAGCTCTGAAATGGGTCGGGGCCGACGATCGTAAATATTTAACTTGTTCAATATTTATGACCAAAAATCTTCATGTGTGTGGGGAAAGCCGACGACTCCCAAGTCATGACTCTGTGAATTGTGACATGAACAGAATATAGCCAAGCAAGAAGCGAGCTGCCTGAAGAAGGAAGCAGGCGTAAATAAAAACAAGCATGGCCGACCTGAAATGTAAAGTTCGATTAACCTATGAAACTCGATATTTTTCCGTCAAAAATAGTCCCAAGAACACCATCATTCCCTCCTTTCATATCTCCACTTCCATGTTGCATGTTGTGTTTTCCGGTTGTTGCTATGTTTCTTCATTTTTGTTAGACCACATTTGATCACACGCGATTTCTGGCTTGGAGGACTAGATTCTAGCTATGTGGTGGGAAAGAATCATCATGTGTGGTGTGCTGTGTTGAGATTATCGGAGCATACCACACACAGTACAGTCACAATTGTTCAATGCCTGATTTTTTTTATCTTCATGTGTGGGGTCTGTAACATAAAAAAAATCTCATCAGATTTAGAAAATCCTTATGTGTGTATCCCATGTAAAGAGCATGAAGAATAACAAAACAGGAACATTATAGATTATAATCTGCATAAATAATTTCAGGTCCTTTTTTCCTGTGAATTTCTTTTAAATATTTTCTCAGTGATGACTTTTTTTATTAAATTAATATAAATACATCCTTTGTTTGTTCTCGTCTTTTTGTTACTAGAAGATTTTTATTTTTTTTTTAACTGAGATGAGCAGTTGAAGAGTCAGACTAACAGGATCCAAATGATCAAATCAGCCAAGAACTAGAGGTGAAAGGTTAAAGCCAACACAATAAAAACAACTGTCGATAGTTCCCACCATGTCCTTCCCAAACTTACCCAGAAATTACATTATTCATGTCTGAAATTCATCTTTAACTCTATAATAAACATGTTGAGAATTATGTGTATATCAAAGTGATAAGTACATAACTTCTAAATCTACATAACTGAACATCAAACTCAATGTAATGAATGAGTAAACACGGAACGGAATACAGGGAAAAAAAAGTCTTCTACAGAAAGAAAAAGTCCCATCTCGACTAAATCACACTGAATTAAAAACCTGAAATCAGAATTTGTCAGAATCACATCAGGATGTAGAGTTCCACTATTCAGACAAAAGTGTTGGGACACCTTGAATTTGGATGTTTCAATAATAATGGGGGCGGGGCTGTAAAACGATGACTAATGTTTTAATATTTCATATTTAAAATAAATATTTGTATTTCATCTTTAGAGCTAATTTTGTTTACATTGCTGTCTACATGTGCAAAATGCAGACTTTGCTTTTATTTTAATGTTGAAATGTTTTCATCTTATAATTGTTTTAAATGTTTTACCTCTAGAAAATCTGTGCGAAATCACTTACCATCACTTACTTCACCCAAACTGAAGGAAAAAGTCACAATGTGAGTGGAGGAAATGGATTTTAGAGATATTCCACAGTTCATCTGTTTGTCTGCTTGTATCAGATTTCAGATTTGGAATTAATGGATCTGATTGAGGTAGAAACAAAATACATTTTCCCCAATTTGCAAAATTGTTGTTTATCAGTGACATCAAGCTAATTGTAAAAAAAATAAATTAATTAAAAAAAAAATGATGCTTGCAATTTATAACTTTTGAGCTCTTATTTTCCTGTCATTTATCTACCACCAGCACCAGCTTCTGTCAATAATACCAGTAGTCTGTGCTTAACAAATGTATCAGACCACCTTTACCAATTTGAGTCCATCCACCATCATGAAGTCTTTTAAAGCGGACTCTTTCGTTTTCAGTGAGCTTTTGACATTTTATCATTTTCAGCAGGAATATTCATATATTAGCCATTACTGAGACATTAAAAATTATTTTGGAAATTATCAGCGTTAATAATCTACAACAGCTTCACATTGGGTGGGGGTCTAATGCATTAATGTTATTCTGACAATGTAACAAACCGAAAATGTCAACTCAATAGTGCTGCGTTTTAACGAATTAATGGATTTTTGGTTGCTCCTGATCATCTGCAGTCTTATTTTGTAGGAGCTATCATGGCGTCACAAATGCACTCTGACCCCGGAAGCACTTCAGCGTCTCTACCCTTAGGGTTTATTTCTAATAAACGTCCCCCGTTTTCTCCTGTGTAGTGTTTGTTAAAGTGCAGCCGAACGAGCAGAACCTCTCTATCCGGATGAAACCGGACTTTGTTCTGTTCACATTCCGTGTTTATTTTATTCCTGATTAATCTTTTATTAGCTCAGTGATGCTAAAGTTAGCTTAGCTCACTAGCTGCTAACAGACCTGCCAGTGTGTGATGGAGACAAACTGTTTCTGAAGGAGTTTGTGTGAAGAAAAAGTGAAAAATGTCCCTAAAAGTGCAGATTCTGAGGTCACTGGTGGAGCAGAGACTAACTGCAGCTGCTGAAGAGATATTTGGTCTGTTTGAAAGAACCATAGCAGAGTACGAGGAGGAACTGTGTCGAACTAAAGAAGAAAACCAGAGACAAAGACAAATACTGGACTGTGTTTGGAATCCCAGAGTCCTGATACACAAAACAGGTTTGAACATGTTTGTCTGTAGTTTAGACAAAGGTCTTAATGGAAATGAAACGGCATACATTTTAATTTTTTAAAGCTTTAAATACCTACAATTATTTTTTTGGTGTCTGCCAAATTGTTTTTTTTTTCTCTACATTTCACCGTTTCTAGGTAATTTATTACAATTTATTATATTATTCTCTGTGTTTTTTTATTTTTCAGTGAAAATCAAGTATATTTCTCTATTTAATGTACTGCTCATGTTTTTAAAACCCAGAGTAAATTCATTTATACACATATATTTTTAAATCAAAGCAGGGAAAACTTAAGAAAATTAGACTTTTTTTTCTTAGCAGAATATTCCTTTAATTGAACGTATAACAAGTGTCTTCATCCACTGTCATTTGTCAAACTCCATGGGTTTTACTGGTTGTAGAAGATTTTACAGTGTTGTAGAAGATGACAGTGTTTCCATGTTCACTATGGAGCCTCTGAACATCCAAATGGGTCATATCTGATGACTGTGAAAAGATGACAAACAACACTTTACACCAATTATTTACATGTATTGATAGAATCAGTGGATCAACAGATATTAGACATTTTGGATTTATAGATGCTTTTGGATGTTCAGGATTTTAAGAGTTATATAAATATAAAGATAAAAATATAAGATATTTTCATTTTCAAGTATAATACTTAGTTTTACAAATATTATGGAATGTTAAATGTAACATGTATTTCATAAAAGAAAATCTGAAAGTTCTGTTTACAAAAATATTACCTTTTCCTACATGCAGGTCTAAATCACAGTTTTCTGATATTTTAATAGTGCCATTATTATTTTATCTAATCAAGACGCTTATTATCTTTATCACTACTCTTTTCTCACTGAGTGCTGTTTATTACTAAATAATTAGGTTTTTGTAGGCTGATAATTTACCTCAAGGTTAAAAAAATATACGTAAATTTTCTCCAATGGGGGGGGGTTCTTTATGTCAGAGGTGTTTAAACTCTTACAATAGAACTGACAATATTATCACCAAAATCTAACTAACTGAACTGTCTAACTGTATTTCCTCATATCCTACAGACGTCCAGCAGCTGTTGGTGGTTAAAGAAGAGGTTCCTCCAGAGCAGCAGGAGTGGAATCCCATTGTGGACCAGGAGGAACCAGAACTAGAACCCCCACATATTATAGAGGAACTGTGGACGAGCCAGGAAGTTAATATCACCAAGTTCCCATTCACTCCTGTCCCTGTAAAGAGTGAAGATGATGATGAGGAGAAAGTTAAGTCCTCACAGCTTAATCAAACACAAACTGAGGAGAACAAAGTGGAAGCAAATAA
>JAPQRP010000003.1:37130313-37147834 GCA_037367295.1 Apogon hyalosoma
TTTACTGGAGGAACACATGGACACTCACACAGGACAGAAACTGGTTGGTTCTTCTGAATGTGAAGCAACATTTTCTCTGAAAAAAAATATGTCACAGGAAACAAACTCACCCAGATACATGATTAAGAAAAATTACTTGCCTCTAAGTGATGTGGGATGTGAAAAGAAAGTATACCATTGTTTTTTTTGCTCCAAAACATTCTGCTGGAAGTCACATTTAGAAATTCACATGAGAATCCACTCTGGTGAGAAACCATTCAGCTGTTCAGAATGCGTTAAAAGATTTACTTGGAAGATAGATCTGCAGCGTCACATGAGAGTCCACACAGGAGAGAGACCTTTCAGCTGTGTAGTTTGTCAGAAACGCTTTACACGTAAACATCATCTTCAGACACATATGAAGATACACACGAGAGAACACAGTCGCAGAAAAAATTATTAGACCACACTTGTTTTCCTCAATTTCTTGTTCATTTTAATGCCTGGTACAACTAAAGGTACATTTGTTTGGACAAATATAATTATAAAAAATAGCTCAGAAGAGTTTAATTTAAGAGCTAATATCTAGCCGTTTTCTAGATAATAATCAAAATCACTTCAGTTCTTCCATCAATATCTATGTCATTGTACTGACAAAAACAGTGCTTTGATTCATTCCATGTTTACTTTCCTGTCTGTTTGTCATGATACACACACAGGAGTTAGTACTTGATTGCATAATCATTGTTTTGAATGACTTTTGATGGTCTAATAATTTGTCCAAGACTGTAGACAGAATGACACATTCACAGGATGTGTCAAAAAAAGAGACTAAAGGACATGAAGAATAATGATACAGTAACATTTTAGAGGAAAATCTGCATAAATACTTTCAACTGATTCATTTTTCATGTTTTTATTTTTCTTAATTATTTTCTCAATTGTGCCTTTTTTTAAATTAAATGCATGTAAATATGTCTTTCATGTATTCTCTTCTTTTTGTCATTAATGGACTTTTTTTTTTTACTGAGATAGCAGTTGAAGAGTCTGACAAACAGGATACAAATGATCACAGGTGAGAACTAGAGGTGAAAGAGGTTAAAGCAACACAATAAAAACATTTGTCGATAGTTTCCACCATGTTCCTCCCAAACTTACCTAGAAATCACATTATTCATGTCTGAAATTCATTTTTAACTGTATAATAAGCAGAATTGTTGAAAGTATAGGGTGTCACAAAAAAAAAAGACATTTGAGATTTCCATATCAAGGTGATGACACGGTCAGGAGAAATGATGCTTAATAGGGTTTATTTTGGACATAAAATGTTTTATTCTCCAAATTTTTAATGAAAAATTCTGGGGATGGTAATTTTATAATGTTCCAAAGTTATTACAAATGTTCAGTGTGTGCACCGCTTGTGATGCAACACACATCCAGTTGGTAGTGGAGTTCTTGCCACACTCGCTGCAGCATGTGGTGTGTAATATTCTCCAGAGCCTCAGTGATTCTCCTCATGAGTTCCTCTACACGTGGGAAGTGGTGGGACGTAGACCAGTCCTTTCACTAAACCCCACAGAAAGAAATGGCACGGTGGTTAGGTCAGGTGAGCATGGGGGCCATTTCAATCCCACATTGTCTCCATCATTAGCACGTCCAATCCATCTTCCTGGCAGATTCTCAAACAAATTTTAAACAAATTATTGGATGATGAAGTGATGTAACATTTTTTGGGACACCCTGTAATGTGTAAATCAAGGTAATAAATACGTAACTTCTAAATCTACATAACTGAACATCAGACTCAATGTATTGAATCAGTAAATGTGGAACTGAACACAGGACAAACAAACAAAACAAAACAGCTTTTTTGTCTTCTCCAGAAAAAAAGGTTCCAATCTTGACTAAATCACACTCAATCCAAAACCTGAAATCAGAATTTGTCAGAATCACATCAGGTTGTTGAGTGACACTATTCAGACAAAGGTATTGGGACACATTGAATTCAGGTGTTTGAATAGTAAAAGGGGGCGGGGCTATAAAACAATCACTAATGTCTTTATGTTGTTTCATATTAACAGAAATATTTGTATTTCATCTTTAGAGCTAATTTTGTTTACATTGTCATCTACATGTACAAAATGCAGACTTTGCTTTTATTTAATTTTACTTAATATTGACATTTTTTCATCATTATAATTGTTTTAAATGTTTTACCTCTAGAAAATCTGAGTGAAATCATTTATCATCACTTACTTCACCCAAACAAGGAAAGAGTCAAGATGTGAGTGGAGGAAATGGAATTTAAGGATATTCCACAGTTCATCAGTTCATCTGCTTGTGTCAGACATCATAGACAGCAGAACAGAACATGTTTAACCACATGTATCAGTGAGTCTCAGTCTGTTAATTCTAGAGTCTGAACTTTGAAGAGAATTCAGATCACAAATGTGTTCTCCAATCTGGATACAATGGAAAGTCCAGATTTCTGCTTTGTGTCATTTTGGACTGAACCAAATATTTGGCTATATACTGACTTGTCTTTAACATCCTGATGGGCTGAAGGAGTTCAGATTTGGAATTAGTGAATCTTATTGAGGTAAAACCAGATATTTTTCAACAGTTGGAAAAATCATTGTTTGTAGTGATGTTACAAGATGTGCTGAGGGTTTGGACCATGTCGAGTAACGGAGGGGGCCTTTCCGCGAAGTGTTTATCGAGGCTTGCTTCATTTAGGGGAGGTGCCAAAAATGATGATGTCCATAATCTTGCTCTTTTGTTTTTGTGCATGTCAGCATCTTCTGTACCATGTGAAAGGGTGTTTTCAAAGGCCGGAGACATGTCAAAAAAAACCTTCAAACCAAAAACTGTTGAGCAACTGTTATTTCTGAATAAAAATTAATAAAATCTCCCCTGTCCTCTAGATCACTGTCCCAGTTCCACAAGCATATTCAGTGCCTTCTTCCTAGTTCCACAAGCTCTTTCACTGTCCTCTGCCTGTTTAAGTCCATGCCATTTTCCTAAAGTGATAGAACAACATTACACAGCCTCCCATATATCATACTACCATTTGGGGGAAATTTACACACAGTGAATACATTCAAAAATATTTTATTATACATATATGTGATAATTTATGTGGAGAAATTATTTGGTCATACATTTTTTGTTATTCATAGTCATTCCTAAGAGCCATAACAGACACAAAAAGTCATTGCATCACACATTCTGTGTGTGTATTTCCAGCTACCTGTGAATATACTCCTGGACGGTAGGTGGTTTCGTGTGCACATGAAGTTTCGAGAAATTAAACCCTTTCTTGAACCATTTGGCTCAAATGGTTCGATGCTTCATGAGGCTTCATCTCACCATCACTAATTGTTTGTTAGTGACATCAAACTAATTGTACTAACAGAACTAACAGAAAATGTCCACTCAATACTAATACTTTTCCATGAATTAATAGTTTCCTGTTTCCTTCTCTTCACCTGTAGTCTCTTTTTCTCCCCGATCATCTCCAGTCTTTTATTTTGAAGGAGCTTTAATAACATCCGAATGTAGTTTGACCCCGGAAGTGCTTTATTTCAAATGAACGCCGCCACTTTCTCCTGTATAGTGTTTGTTGAAATACTAACGAACCAGTACAACCTCTGTATTCGGATGAAACCGACTGATTGGACTTTCCTCTGTTCACATTCTGTGTCTATTTTACTCCTGATTTATCTGTTATTAGCTCAATGTTGCAAAAGTTATCTTAAGTCACTAGCAACTAACCGACCCGCAGAGTGTAACGAAGACAAACTGTTTCTGAAGGAGTTTGTGTGAAGAAAAAGTGAAAAATGTCCCAAAAAGTGCAGATTCTGAGGTCACTGGTGGAGCAGAGACTAACTGTAGCTGCTGAAGAGATATTTGGTCTGTTTGAAAGAACCATAGCAGAGTACGAGGAGGAACTGTGTCGAACTAAAGAAGAAAACCAGAGACAAAAACAAATACTGGACTGTGTTTGGAATCCGAGAGTCCTGATACACAAAACAGGTTTGAACATGTTTGTCTGTAGTTTAGACAAAGGTCTTGATGAAAATCAAATGGCATACATTTTTATTTTTTGAGCTTTAAATACCCACAACTATTTTTGTGGTAACTGCCAAATATTTTTTTTAATCTGCATTTTACCCTTTCAAGGTGATGTATTACCATTTATTATATTATCCTCTGTGTTTTTCTTTTTTTCTTTTTTCTTTTTTTTTTGGTGAAAATCAAGTATATTTCTATATTCAACGTACTGTCCATGTAGACTTTCATAAAACCCAGAGGAATTTCAGTTTTTTTTCAAAGCAGAGAAAACTGGAGAGGTAGATTTTTTTTTTCAGCAAAATATTTCATGAACTGTACACAAACCCACTGTCTCCATCCACTGTCATTTATCAAAATCCATGGGTTTTACTATTGAATCAATGTTATAGAAGATGACAGTGTTTCTATGCTCACTACGGAGTCTCTGAACGTCCAAATGGGTCATACGTGATGACCTTGAATAGACGACAAACTGCATTTTACACCAGTTATTTAAATGTATTGATAGAATTAATGGATCAGTGGGTATTAGACATTTTAGATCAGTAGATACTTTTGGATGTTCAGGCTTTTAAGAATGAATGTAGGATATTTTCATTTCCAAGTATGATTCTTTAGTTTTACAAATATTATGAAATGCTTCATGTAAAATGTATTTAATAAATGAAAATGTGATAGTTCTCTTTACAAAACTATTACCTTTCCTTTCATACAGGTCTAAATCACAGTTTTCTGAGGTTTTAGGAGTGTATATCATGATGATTTATCTAATTAACACATTTATTAGCTTTATCATGACTCTTTTCTTATTGATTTCTGTTCATTACTAAAGTGTTAGGATTTTATAGGCTGATAATTTACTTGAAGGTCAAAAACTACTTTATTTCTCCAAGGTGGGTATTCTTGATGTCAGAGTTGTTTAAACTCTTATAATAGAACTGACAGTATTATCACCAAAATCTATCTGTGACTGAAAAGGCTAACTGTATTTCCACGTATCCTACAGATGTCCAGCAGCTGTCGATGGATAAAGAAGAAGTTCCTCCTGAGCAGCAGGAGTTAAATCCCTTTGTGGACCAGGAGAACACAGAACCAGAGCCCCCACACATTAAAGATGAACAGGAGGAACTATGGACCAGCCAGGGAATTAATATCACCAAGTTCCCATCCACTCCTGTCCCTGAGAGTGAAGATGAAGTTAAGTCCTCACAGCTGAATCAAACACAAACTGAGGAGAACAAAGTGGAAGCAAATAAAGTGGACTGTGGAGGATCAGAACCAGCCAGGAGCTTCCATCCACATAGACATTTACAAACAAAAACCGATGAGCAGAATGAAGACTGTAAGGAAACTGAGGACAGCGATGAAGACCAGACCCTGAAGCACAAACCTGAGTCAAAGCTTCCAGCAAACAGCTCAGCTGAACAGATGGAAACAGAAACTGATGGAGACGACGGTGGAGGATCAGAGCCAGACATTAACCTGGTCCACATGAAGAGTGGAAAGAGAAGAACCTTTGACAGTAAGAGTTTACTGGAGGAACACATGGACACTCACACAGGACAGAAACTGGTCTGTTCTTCTGAATATGAAGCAACATTTTCTCTGAGGAATAACACGACACAGGAAACAAACTCACCCAGAGACATGATGAAGAACACTGACTGGACTTTCAGTGATGGGGGATGTAAAAAGAAACTATACCCCTGCTCTGTGTGCTCAAAAACATTCTACTGGAAGTCAACGTTAGAAATCCACATGAGAACCCACACTGGAGAGAAGCCATTTTGTTGTTCAGTTTGTGGAAGCAGATTCAGACACAAGTCAGGTTTACACAGTCACATGATATCCCACACAGGAGAAAAACAATTCAAATGTTCACTGTGTCACAAATATCTTCGAGACAAAAATGTAGTAAGGACACACATGAAAATCCACACTGGTGAGAAACCATTCAGTTGTTCACTGTGTCACAAATGTTTTAGAGACCGAAGTGAGGTCAAGAGACACATGAGAGTCCACACTGGTGAGAAACCATTCAGCTGTTCAGAATGCAGTAAAAGATTTTCTTGGAAGCTGGATCTGGAGCGTCATATGATGCTTCACACAGGAGAGAGACCTTTTAGCTGTGTAGTTTGTCAGAAACGCTTCACACGTAAATATAATCTTCAGACACATATGAAGATCCACACAAGAGAAGAGACAGAATGATTTATTCACAGGAATCAGACCAACAGAGACTAAAGAACATGAAGAAAAATGATACAGGAATGTTATGGAGTATAATCTGCATAAATAATTTTAACTAATTTATTTTTCCTATGTTTACTTTTCTCGTGTATTTTTACAATGGTGCCTTTTTTTATTGAATTAATGTAAATACATCCTTCGTCTGTTCTCTTCTTTTTGTAATTGGAAAACTCTTTTATTTTCTTTGTCATTTCTGAAGCCAAATTGCATTTTACATCAATTATTTAGATGTATTGATAGGATTAGTGGATCAGTGGGTATTAAACATTTTAGATCAGTAGACGTTTTTGGATGTTCAGGCTTTTATGAGTTTATATAGGATATTTTCATTTCTAAGTATAATACTTTAGTTTTACAAATAATATGAAATTTTAACTATCGTGCATTTAATGAAAAACTTACTGTTCTGTAAAAGTATTAGCTCTCCCTACATACAGGTCTAAATTACAGTTTTCTTGAAGGTTAAGGAGTGTGTGTCATTATGATGTATTTAATCAATACACTTATTATCTTTATCACTACTCTTATTTCACTGACTCCTGTTCTTTACTAAAGATTTAGGTGTTAATAGACTTATGATTTTCTTTAAGGTCAAGAAATATTCATTATATCCAAGGGGGGTATTCTTCATGTCAGCCCTTCTTAAACTCTTACAGTAGAACTGACAGTATTATCACCAAAATCTAACTAACTGAAAAGTCCAATTGTGTTTCCTCGTATCCTACAGGTGTCCATCAGCTGTCGGTGGTGAAAGAAGAGGTTCCTCCTGAGCAGCAGCCCCCACACATTAAAGATGAACAGGAGGAACTATGGACCAGCCAGGAAGTAAATATCACTAAATTCCCATCCACTCCTGTCCCTGTGAAGAGTGAAGATGATGATAAACTTAATCAAACACAAACTGAAGAGAACAAAGTGGAAGCAAATAAAGTGGACTGTGGAGGATCAGAACCATCCAGCAGCTTCCATCCACACAGACATTTACAAAGAAGAACCGATGAGCAGAATGAAGACTGTGAGGAAACTGAGGACAGCAATGAAGACCAGACCCTGAACCACAAACCTGAGTCAAAGCTTCCAACAAACAGCTCAACTGAACAGATGGAGACAGAAACTGATGGAGACGACAGTGGAGGATCAGAGCCAGACATTATCCTGGTCCACATGGAGAGTGGAAAGAGAAGAACCTTTGACAGTAAGAGTTTACTGGAGGAACACATGGACACTCACACAGGACAGAAACTGGTTGGTTCTTCTAAATGTGAAGCAACATTTTCTCAAAAGAAAAACACGACACAGGAAACAAACTCATCCAGAGACATGATGATGAATACTGACTTGATGCTAAGGGATGTTGGATGTGAAAAGAAACTGTACCCCTGCTCTGTGTGCTCGAAAACATTCATCTGGAAGTCAAAGTTACAAATCCACATGAGAACCCACACTGGAGAGAAGCCATTTTGTTGTTCACTTTGTGGAAGCAGATTCACACAGAAGTCAAGTTTATGCAGTCACATGACATCCCACACGGGAGAAAAACCATTAAGATGTTCACTGAGTCACAAATGTTTTAGAGACAAACATGAGGTTAGGAGACACATGAACGTTCACACAGGGGAAAGGTCAGTTGATTGTTCGGTTTGTGTGAGAAGATTTACCAATACGTCTAACTTAAGTGCTCACACAAGGCTCCACACTGGTGAGAAACGATTCAGCTGTTCAGAATGCAGTAAAAGATTTACTAAGAAGATAGATCTGGTACGTCACATCAGAGTCCACACAGGAGAGAGACCTTTCAGCTGTGTAGTTTGTCAGAAACGCTTTACACGTAAACATCATCTTCAGATGCATATGAAGATTCACACGAGAGAATAGACAGAATGACACATTCACAGGAATCAGACCAACAAAGACTAAAGAAGATGAAGAATAATGATACAGGAATATTGTAAAGTATAATCTGCATGAATAATTTCAGCTGAGTTCTTGTTAATTTTTCTTATTTTCTCAATGGTGACATTTTTTATTTCATGAATGTAAATGCATCCTTTATCTGTACTTTTCTCTTTATAATTAGAAGACAAGAATGATGTGGTTTTACTGAGATCAGCAGTTGAAGAGTCAGACTAACAGGATCTACATTATCACATCAGGTGAGAACTAGAGGTGAAAGGGGTTAAAGCCAACACAATAAAAACATTTGTTGATAGATTCCACCATGTCCCTCACAAACTTACCTAGAAATGACATTATTCATGTCTGAAATTCATCTTTAACTGTAATGAACAGAATTGTTGAAAATGTGTAAATCACAGTAATAAATACATAACTTCTAAATCTACATAAGTGAACAGACTCAATGTATTGAATCAGTAAAGGTGGAACGAAACATAGGAACATTTTTTCTACAGAAAGAAAAAGTTCCAATCTTGACTAAATCACACTGAATTAAAAACCTGAAAGCAGAAAATGTCAGAATCACATCAGGATGTCTAATCACACTATTCATAGAAAACGTACTGGGACAAATTGAATTCAGGTGTTTGAATAGTAATAGGGGGCGGTGCTATAAAACAGTCACTAATGTCTTCATATAATTTCATATTAAATAAATATTTATATTTAATCTTCAGAGCTATTTTTGTTTACATTGTTATCTACATGTAGAAAATACTGACTTTGCTTTAAGTTTTTGTGGCTCAGGAGGTAGAGCAGGTCATCCAATTACTGAAGAGTTGGCAGTTCGAATCCCGCTCTGTCCTAGTCAGTCCGTTGTGTCCCTGGGTAAGACACTTCACCCTCCTTGCCTCCAGTGTCACTCACACTTGTGTATGAATGTGTATGTTCAGCGATGGTTGGAGGGGCTGTTTGGTGTGAACTGGCAGCCACGCTTCCATCAGTCTGCCCCAGGGCAGCTGTGGCTACAGATATAGTTTACCACCACCAGAGTGAGAATGTGAGAGTGAATGAATAATGGATCAATAATTTAAAGCGCTTTGGGGGCCTTGAAAAGCGCTATAGAAATCTAATCCATTATTATTTATTTTTACTTAATGTTGACATTTTTTCATCATTATAATTGTTTTAAATGTTTTACCTCTAGAAAATGCGGGTGAAGTCATTTACCATCACTTACTTCACCCAAACAAGAAGAAAGTCAAGATGTGAGTGCAGGAAATGGAATTCAGAGATATTCCACAATTCATCTGTTCGTCTGCTTGTATCAGACTTCATAGACCAGGGGTATCCAGTCCTGGTCCTCGAAGGCCATTGTCCTGCATGTTTTAGATGTTTCCCTCTTTCAGCACACCTGATGGTTGTTATCAGGCTTCTGCAGAGCTTGATGATAGGCTTGTCATGTGAATCAGGTGTGTTGGAAGAGGGAGACATCTAAAACATGCAGGATACCAGCCCGCAAAGACCAGGATTGGACACCCCTGTCACAGACAGCAGAACAGAACATGTTTAACCACATGTATCAGTGAGTCTCAGTCTGTTAATTCTAGTGTCTGAACTTTGAAGAGAATACAGATCACAAATGTTTTCTCCAATCTGA
Organism: Apogon hyalosoma; assembly: GCA_037367295.1. Taxonomy (NCBI): domain Eukaryota; kingdom Metazoa; phylum Chordata; class Actinopteri; order Kurtiformes; family Apogonidae; genus Apogon; species Apogon hyalosoma. The sequence continues at coordinate 37,140,173 of JAPQRP010000003.1, forward strand.
ATACAATGGAAAGTCCAGATTTTAGGTTTGTGTCATTTTGGACTGAACCAAATATTTGGCTATATACTGACTTGTCTTTGACATCCTGATGGGCTGAAGAAGTTCAGATTTGGAATTAGTGCATCTTATTGAGGTAAAACCAGATATTTTTCATCAATTAGCAAAGTTGTTGTTTGTCAGTGACATCAAACTAACTGTATTAACAGAAAATGTCTACTCAGTATTGATACGTTGTAATGAATTAATAGTTTTCTGGTTCATCTTGATCATCTGTACTCTCTTTTTTTCCCCTGATCATCGGCAGTCTTTTATTTTGTAGGAGCTATCCTGACGTCAGAACGCACTCTGATCCCGGAAGCGCTAAAAGCGTCTTTAACTTATTTGTAATGAATGTCCTCCGCTTTCTCCTATAGCAAGTGCACTTAGAATCAGAAGAGTCAGTCTGTTGATGGCATGCTGGGTTACAGTTCAGGGACATAAAAGTTCACATCCAGTTAAGGAAGCTCTGAAAGATTGTTGGGAACGTAAGTCTAATTTCAGAAGTTTTGGATGGTTTGGTCAAACTAAAGTAGAAAGTTTGGGTTGGTGCAATTTTAGGTACTTCTAGGCCCTTCTATTCCTATGTCAAGCATACCTCCTTGGCTTTTTAAAACATTGTGTAAAGACCTAAATCTGCATCAGGTAATTAAACAAAAAACACATAAGGTACATACTCAAGTAATAGTTCAGAGATATATTGAACAGCACTATATGGAGAAAACTCTCATATACATGGATGGATCAAAAGAACCGGATTCAGGGAAAACAGTAGCAGCAGTCTTTATTCCTTGTTATAATGTATCTATTAAAGAAAGGACATCGGATCATTTAACAGTATTTACTGTAGAGCTTTTGGCAATAAGGTTAGCATTACAGTGGGCAGAAGGAAATTCAGAACAAGGTGTTATGGTATCAGACAGCCTCTCAGCTCTTTCTAGTGTTAAAAGTGGAAAGTCAGCATGTAGGCAGGATATTCTGTTTGAAGTTCTGAGTGAAATATATCACCTTCAAATGAGAGATTTTGAAATAATTGGGCTCCTGCTCATGTAAGGGTAGAAGGAAATAAGAAGATAGATAAGCTGGCCAAACGAGCAGTGAAAAATAAGGATATAGGCTTACAGACTCCTGTTAGTAAGACTGAAATGAATGGTTACATTAAGACACAAATGTATAAAGTCTTGCAAGAATATTGGGATAGGAGTGAAACGGTAAGGCATCTTTATAACATAAATACACAGGTAGGAAAAGATGGAATTGGAGAATGGAATCGACAAAATGAAAGTATCATAACTCGACTTCGGATAGATCATAGTGGGTTAAATCAGTCATTACACAGAATAGGGAAGCATCCAACAGGATTATGCCTCAAGTGCAATGAGTGTGAAACTGTTAAACATGTAATACTGGAGTGCAAGGCATATACTGAGCAACATGAGAAATTATTTACATCACTTAAGAGAGTGAAACATGCTGATTTTTCTTTACATGGTCTTCCAGGGAAACAGATTGGAAGCACATATAGATATATTCTAAATTTCTGAAGGGATATTAATATTATTGTAAGGATTTTTTTTTTTCTCTGCCAAGCTTTTGATCCATACTCCGGTCCAGCTGGTGGCGGTAATGCTCCATTAAACTGGCTTGCCAACCGCAAATAAACTTCAAGAACAAGAACATCTGCACTCTTTTATTTTGTAGGAGCTTTGGTGACGTCATGAATACGCGCTAAACCCTGGAAATGCTAAGGAGTCTCTAACGTTACATCGTTTATTTCTAATGAACGTTCGCCGTTTTCTGCTGTATAGTGTTTGTTGAAATGCAACCGAACCAGCAGAACCTCTGTATCCGATGAAACCGACTGACTGGACTTTGTTCTGTTCACATTCTGTGTCTATTTTACTCCGGATTTATCTTTTATTAGCTTCGTGATGCTAAAGTTAGCTTAGCTCGCTAGCTGCTAACAGACCTGTCAGTGTGTGATGAAGACAAACTGTTTCTGAAGGAGTTTCTGTCAAGGAAAGGTGAAAATGTGCCCAAAAGTACAGATGCTGAGGTTACTGGTGGAGCAGAGACTAACTGCAGCTGCTGAAGAGATATTTGGTCTGTTTGAAAGAACCATAGCAGAGTACGAGGAGGAACTGTGTCGAACTAAAGAAGAAAACCAGAGACAAAGACAAATTTGGGAGTCTTTTTGGAATCCGAGAGTCCTGATACACAAAACAGGTTTGAACATGTTTGTCTCTAGGTTAGATAAAGGTTTTAATGAAAAGAAACAACATTTATGCATTTTAGTTATTTAAGCTTTACGTATCCATGACTAATTTTGCGGTGACTGCTAAATTCTATTTTTTTTCCTCTACATTTGACCTTTTCTAGGTGATTTATCAGCATTTAGTATTTTATCCTCTGTGTTTTGTAATTTTCAGTGAAAATCAAGTATATTTCTACATTTAATGTACTGCTCATTTAGATCTTGATAAAACCCAGAGTAAATTCAAAGGGTTTTTTTTGTTTGTTTGTTTGTTTGTTTTCTTTTAATCAAAGCAGAGAAAACTGGAGAAAATAAGACTTTCTTTTTCTCACCATAAAATTCCTTTAACTGATTGGAAAACAAGTGTCTCCATCCATTGTCATTTGTCAAATTACATGGGTTTTACTGGTGACTCAATGTTTTAGAAGATGATGGCGTTTCCACGTTCACTACAGAACCTCTGAACATTCAAATAGGTCATATCTGAAAACCATGAAAAGATGACAAACTGCATTTTACACCAATTATTTACATGTATAGATAGAATTGGTGGATCAACAGGTATTAAAATTTTAGATCAGTAGATGCTTTTGGACATTAAGGCTTTTAAGATTTAATATAGTTTCTTTTCCAAGTATAATAGTATTTTTTGTAAAGCACTGTGAATTGCCCTGTGTATGAATTGTGCTATACATATAAATGTGATTTGTGTAATACTTTAGTTCTACAAATATTATGAAATATTAAATACAACATGTATTTAATAAATGAAAATCTTACTCTGTGTACAAAAGTATTAGCTACCTCTCCCTACATACAGGTCGAAATCACAGTTTTCTGAGGTTTTAGGAGTATGTGTCATCACAATTTATCTAATCAATACACTTACTATCTTTGTCACTACTATTTTCTCAATGATTCCTGTTCATTATTAAAGCATTACATTATTATAGGGTGTTAAATTACTTAAAGTTCTAAAAATGTTTATTATCTCCAAGGGGGGATTTTTCATGTCAGAGCTGTTTAAACTCTTACAGTAGAACTGACCATATTATCACCAAAATCTAACTCTAACTGAAACGTATAACTGTATTTCCTTGTATCCTACAGATGTCCAGCAGCTGTCAGTGGTTAAAGAAGAGTTCCCTCCTGAGCAGCAGGAGTGGAATCCCTTTGTGGACCAGGAGGAACCAGAACCAGAGCCACAACACATTAAAGAGGAACAGGAGGAACTTTGGACCAGTCAGGAAGTGAACATCACCAGGTTCCCATCCACTCCTGTCCTTGTGAAGAGTGAAGATGATGATGAGGAGAAAGTTAAGTCCTCACAGCTTAATCAAACACAAACTGAGGAGAACGAAGAGGAAGAAAATAAAGTGGACTGTAGAGGATCAGAACCAGCCAGCCGTTTCCATCCATATAGACATTTAGAAAGAAAAACTGATGAGCAGAATGAAGACTGTGAGGACACCGAGGACAGGGATGAAGACCAGACCCTGAGGCACAAACCTGAGTCAAAGCTTCCAACAAACAGCTCAACTGAACAGATGGAAACAGAAACTGATGGAGACGACAGTGGAGGATCAGAGCCAGACATTAACCTGGTCCACATGGAGAGTGTAAAGAGAAGAACCTTTGACAGTAAGAGTTTACTGGAGGAACACATGGACACTCACACAGGACAGAAACTGGTTGGTTCTTCTGAATATGAAGCAACATTTTTTCAGAAGAAATACATGACACAGGAAACCAACTCACCCAGAGACATGATGACAAATAATGACCTGACTCCAAGTGATGTGGGATGTGAAAAGAAACTATACCCCTGCTCTGTGTGCTCAAAAACATTCTGCCAGAAGTCACATTTAGAAATCCACATGACATCCCACATGGGAGAACAGCTATTCAAATATTCACTGTGTCACAAATGTTTTAGAGACAGGAGTACTGCCAAGAAACACATGAGAGCCCACACAGGAGAAAAACAATTTGATTGTCCAGTTTGTCAAAAAAGTTTTACCTGTAATGCAACTTTAACTGGTCACATGATCATCCACGGTGGTGAGAAAGCATTTAGCTGTTCAGAATGTGGTAAAAGATTTACTTGGAAGATAGTTTTGGAGCGTCATATGAGGCTCCACACTGGTAAGAAACCATTTAGTTGTTCAGAATGCGGTAAAAGATTTACTCGGAAGATGGGTTTGGAGCGTCACATGAACCTCCACACTGATAAGAAACCATTTAGTTGTTCAGAATGTGGTAAAACATTTACTCGGAAGATGAGTTTGCAGCGTCACATGACACTCCACACTGGTGAGAAACCATTTAGTTGTTCAGAATGTGATAAAAGATTTACTCAGAAGATTGGTTTGGAGCGTCACATGGTGCTCCACACAGGAGAGAGACCTTTCAGCTGTGTAGTTTGTCAGAAACGTTTCAAACAGAAACCGCATGTTCAGAAACATATGAAGATCCACACAAGAGAATAGACAGAATTTGAGTGACAGAATCAGACCTACAGAGACAAAAGAACATGAATAATGATAGAAGAGCATTTAGAGTGTAATCTGCATGACTAATTTCATGTAATTTTTTTTTAAATTTGTGTATTCCTTTTTCTCCATTATTTTCTCTATGGTACCACTTTTTTATTAAATGCAATAAAAGAAAATAAAATACATCCTTCATCTTCTCCTTGTAAGTAGAAGAAAATAATATTTTTTTATCACTGAGATCAGCAGTTGAAGAGTCAGACTAACAGGATCCAAATTATCGCATCAGCTGAGAACCAGGGGTGAAAAGTTAAAGCAACACAAATGTTTTCTGATAGTTTCCACCATATCTCTCAGAAGCTTGCATTAAAATCACATACATGTTTGAAATGAATCTTTGACTGTAATGAACATAATTGTTGAAAGTAAGTCAAAAATAAATATATAACTTAGAACTCAATGTAACTGAACATTAGACTCAATGTAATGAATCATTAAATGTAGAACTGAACGCTGAACAACGAAACAAAGCTTTTCATCTGCTACTGAAGGATAAACATCCGTTCTTGACTAAATCAGGCTGACTCAAAAACCTGAAATCAGAATTTTTTTCAGAATCACAGGAAATTGATTTTAGAAATATTCTACAGCCCATCTGTTCATCTACTTGTATCAGACATTATAAAGAACAGAACATTTTGCACCACCTGTACAAATGAATCTCTGTCTTTCATTTCACCATGAAGTGCTTTAAAGTGGACTCTTTCATTTTCATTGAGTTTTTGACATTTTACCGTTTTCAGTAGTAATCAGGAATGATCATGTATTAACCATTACAGAAACATTAAAATTTATTTGGTACATATCAGTGTTAATAATCTAGAGCAGCTGTGGCACAAACTTCACACTGCGTGATGGTGTAATACATTAATGTTACTCTGACAATGGAACTAACCGAAAATGTCAACTAAAAACTGCTACATTTCAAACAATGTCTAGTTCCTCCTGATCACCCATTGTCTTTTATTTTATAGGAGCTGTCATGACGTCATAAATGCGCTCTAACACTGGAAGCGCTAAGGAGTCTCTAAATTTACATCGTTTTTTTTTTTTTTTTAACGAACGCCCGCCGTTTTCTTCTGTATAGTGTTTAAGTCCAACCGAACCAGTGGAACCTCTGTATACGAATGAAACCGACTGACTGGACTTTGTTCTGTTCACATTCTGTGTCTGTTTCACTCCTTATTTACCTGTTATTAGCTCAGTGATGCTAAAGTTAGCTTAGCTCGCTAGCTGCTAACAGACCTGCCAGAGTGTGACGAAGACAAACTTTCTGAAGGAGTTTGTGTGAAGAAAAAGGGAAAAATGTCCCCAAAAGTGCAGATTCTGAGGTCACTGGTGGAGCAGAGACTAACTGCAGCTGCTGAAGAGATATTTGGTCTGTTTGAAAGAACCATAGCAGAGTACGAGGAGGAACTGTGTCGAACTAAAGAAGAAAACCAGAGACAAAGACAAATACTGGACTGTGTTTGGAATCCGAGAGTCCTGATACACAAAACAGGTTTGAACATGTTTATGTCTAGTTTAGACAAAGATCATAATGAAATGAAACAGCATATATACATTTTAGTTATATAAGCTTTACATACCAATAACTATTTTTTGTGGTGGCTGCGAAATTGTTTTTCCTCTAGATTTGACCTTTTCTTGGTTATTTATCACCTTTTTTTATTTTATCTTCTGTGTTTTGCAATTTTCAGTGAAGATCAAGTATATTTCTATATTTAATTTACTGCTCATGCAGATCTTGATAAAACCCAGAGTAATTTTTTTTTTTTAATCAAAACAGAAAACTGAAGAAAATTAGACTTTTTACTCAGCAGAAAATTTCTCTTACTGAACATGAAACAAGTGTCTCCATCCACTGTCATTGATCCAACTCCATGGATTTTACTGGTGGCTCAATGTTGTAGAAGATGACGGTGTTCCCACGTTCAGTACGGAGCCTCTGAACATCCAAATGGGTCATATCTGATGACCATGAAAAGATGAACAACTGTATTTTACATCAATTATTTACCTGTATTGATAGGATTAATGGATCAACAGGTATTAGACATTTTAGATCAGTAGATGCTTTTGGACATTCAGACTTTTAAGAGTTAATATAGGATATTTTCATTTCCAAGTATTAGTGTTTTTTATTTTTTTTGTAAAGCACTGTGAATTGCCCTGTGTATGAATTGTGCTATACATATAAATTTGACTTGCATAATACTTTACTTTTACAAATATTATGAAATGTTAAATGTAACATGCATTTAATAAAGGAAAATCTTATTCTGTGTACAGAAGTATTACCTTTCCCTTCATACAGGTCTTAATCATAGTTTTCTGAGGTTTTAGGTGTATCATTGTAATTTATGTAATCAATACTCTTGTTTTTTTGTCATTACTGTTATCTCGCTGATTCCTGTTCATTCCTAAAGCGTTAGGTTGTTATAGGGTAATAATTTACTTCAAAGTCAAAAAAATATTTATTATCTCCATTGGGGGGTTCATGTCAAAGCTTTTTAAGCTCTTAAAATAGAACTGACAGTATTATCACCAAAATCTAACTAACTGAAAAGTCTATAATTGTATTTCCTCATATCCTACAGATGTCCAGCAGCTGTCAGTGGTTAAAGAAGAGGCTCCTCCTGAGCAGCAGGAGTGGAATCCCACTGTAGATCAGGAGGAACCAGAACCAGAGCCCCCACACATTAAAGAGGAACAGGAGGAACTTTGGACCAGCCAGGAAGTTAATATCACCAAGTTCCCATCCACTCCTGTCCCTGTGAAGAGTGAAGATGATGATGAGGAGAAAGTTAAGTCCTCACA
>JAPQRP010000003.1:37172525-37187004 GCA_037367295.1 Apogon hyalosoma
CCTGACCTTTGACCCCTGCTGAGGGATGGATTTCATGTAGAAACTGAGTCTCGTGATTTTCAGCTCTACTTTATTATTGCAAATGAAAAAGTAGAGTTCAGGTTACTGACACTGCATCCAAAGTTCATTTTATTTCATAAAATAAAATAATAAATGAGAAAAGAAAAACACAATGCGGATAAAAAACACTTGAAGTAAAAGATAACATGTGAACTGAGGGCATTAACTATTAAACTTTTACATGGAATTTCTGTTCTATTCTTACTGTTGACAAGACATCGATTGTTCAACAGTCGACTGTCATCATGTTGTATATGGAATTTATTTATTTGTACTTTTGTCAGGAAAAATATGCTTAAGGAAATTTACAAACCACAAATCTTGTTTTTTTTTGTTTTTTTTTTAGAAAACTATTGTTAATTATTATGATGACTATTTCAAATCATTATAATTATTATTTAGAAAATGTGACAACAAAGTTCAGAGTATAGGAGATGCACCTGAATGCACCATGACTTCCCTGTCACTATTTGTGTTTTAGACAGAAATCGTTGTAGATTCAGCAGAGGTGTTATTGTCATTAACTCAACAAACATCTATATCATAATCAGATATTTTTATCTGGCCAATTTGGTACCTACACTGGAAAAAAAATCTAAATCTTACCAAGAGCATTTTTCTCATTTCTAGTCCAAATATCTCATCACACTTAAATCAGACAGAATCACCTAAAGGGTAACTTTTCAGTGACATATAAGAACTGATTTATAGACAATAGATCTGGAAAATCTTATTTCAAGAAATCTTACTGAGATAATTTTCACTTGTTCCATTGGCAGAAGTTTTTGCTTGAATTAAGCAAAAAATAAAAAAGTTGAATTAAGCAAAAAAAAAAAAAAAAAAATCTGCCAATGGAACAAGTGAAAATTATCTTGGTCAGATTTCTTGAAATCAGATTTTCCAGATCTATTGTCTAAAAATAAGTTCTTATATCTCACTGAAAAGTTCCTCTTTAGGTGATTTTATTTTAAGTTTTATTTTATTTTTTATTTACTTATTTTAAGTGTGATGAGATATTTTGATGAGAAATGAGAAAAATATACTTGGTAAGATTTGTTTTTTTTTTTCCCAGTGAACAGTTGAGGAACAGTCCCATCTCCACATTAAATATCTCTGCAAGTTGGTAGGACCAATATTTTGGGAGATACTCGTCATTTTGGAATACAATAGCCTGACAGTCACGTTGCTCAGTTGACCAGAAGCCCACTACCACGCTGCATGATGGAAAATGGAGTTAAAAACAAAATGATGCATTTACTAACTTCAGTCCCTAGTATTAATATGACCCAAGGGAAACTAGTAAAGTACATATTTGTCATTCACTGTGTGTTAATTTTGGACTGTTCACATATCACACAGTGGTGTTTTTTTTTTTCTTTATATGTTTTACTTTGTCCGCTGCTGACAAAATAAAAAGAGTGTAAAGCCCCAGAGTTGATCTATGAGGAACTCCCTTACTTGTCTCAGTGGTCCTTGTCTCCTGCAGGTTTATGGGGACTGGGTTCTGGTCTGGGCCGTCAGTAATCATCCCATCGGTCATCAAGTGCTGCCAAACTTGAACAGCTCCTATGTCGAGCTGAAACCTCAACCTGACAACAAAACCCTGGAGTTCATCGAAAGGAACGTACACATGTGAGCAGGAAACTGAATCTTCATAGCATGAAGTAACTGCCTGTAAAATAAAATGGAGTCTTGTTACTGGAACCTGTAAAACACAACTACAATCAAGCTGCCTGTCGTAGTAAAATAAGTGTGTTTTGTCCAGTAAGCACATCCTCTGAAAGGCTGACTGTTGTAAAGTGAGCTGTCAATCACAACTGCCGGTCAAAGCCTAACACAGTACCAACCCTTCTGATCCACTGGAGATCATATTTAACAGACCAGACCACTTACTGGAGGATCCAAATAAAAGGGATAGACCACAAAAATATATGGATTTATTAGTTTTAGAGAAAAGTTTCATGTAAGTCTATGGGAGCAGCATCTAGTGGCCGTCAGTGGTATTACACTTGAACGTACTAAAGCAGTAGCTTCATTCTGGATGTGAGGTCCTCGCCCTGTGGGTTTAATGCATTAAGACCAGATTTTTACTTTTATGACTGTTCACTGCAGCGAATGCTCACAAATGTGTCAAGTTTTTCAGAAAATCCTCAGGTTTTAGGATCCTGTTTCCAAACTGTGCTTTGCTCTCAGGGTTAACAGGTCAGTTCATTCACTCAGTGTGTGTTGTTTTCAGAGGACAGTGCATTACCTACACTGTCAACATGACGGTGCCCTCTGACGATGACGAACACCACTCTCTGACGGTCGAAAACGGCAGTGAGTCACACATTACACTTTACTTTATTTTGCTGTTGTTGATGTTGTTGTTTCTGTAGTGACGAGTGTTTTTTCTGCCTCATAGTTGAGGAAAATGACGGAGTCAGGAAACCGTTCAACGACTCAGCAGAATTGAATTTCCTTGAGAGCTGTGACAACTGTATGACAATGTTGTACAACAGCAAGACGATTGGACGATTCCTGATGATCTACAGTAAACAGACACACAAACAAATAAACAACAGCAGGGACAGTGGCCCACGCTGACACATACATAAACAAGTGGTTCCAGACACAACAAACCCCGCCCTTTTCACATATTGTAGCTTATTTTAGTATCAATCCAGCTGATGTCATCATTTCCATGCATGTGCTGTTGTCTGCCTGTCAATTGCCTCTATATATGTGCCAAGTTTGAAGTAAATTGAAACAAAATTGATGTTTTTATAGATGTGAAATTTCACCCATTATAAGTAAAAAGGAGAAGAAAATAGACTTTAAAAATTCATAAGAAATTTTAACTTTGACCTACTTTTCTCAAAATGTAATCACATCTATTCTACATCACTGGCAATCTATAAACCAAATCTGGTATGAATCTGGATCCATTTCCTGCTTGGTGTGGATCCTGAGTTGCACTGAGTTGTACTTCGTTTGTGATCAGGTCAAGTTAAAATTAAATTCATAAAAATGTGACTGAAAAGAATCCTGACTTATTCTTGGAGCTACCAACAAAAGAACACGTTAACAGTCCAATCTGTGTTTTATCTCTGTATATTTTTGTGTGCATTTTCTATGTGTGTTTTTATGTCTGTTTTACATTTTGTTTTTTGTGTTTCAGAGCGTGATGGGCATCATCGTGATGTTGATCAGATGAAAGCTGCTCACGCTGACCATGAGAAACAGGCCAAGTGTTTTGGTTTCCACATTGAACACGTGTTCATCTACGATGGAACGGCAGGTCAGTGACTCACCTGTTGGTTGCTGTTTGTTTACTAAACATCCAAACAATTTACAAAAACATCTAAACAAAAAGGACCAAATCACGGATGCTAAGTTCTGTTCTTACAGATTTCTGCCATAAGAAGTCGGCTCCAGAGGAGGAAACTGCAGCACACTGAGACAAACAACAAAAAAAACCCACAAAAATAAAGTCAGATGTGACACTTTGAGTTGTGTTGTTTTTGTCAAATAGTAAAAGTACTGCTAAATGCCACTACATGTATCTAATTTATTGGGTTCTTTAAAGTTCATGAGTCTGAAAAGGAAGATTAAGTCAAACTAAATGATTTAAGAAGAACTTAATGGACTTCTGTAAAGCAGTAAATGTTTCAGGGACTTTTCAGAGTAAATTTTCTGTTTGATTAAAAATCAAAAATCAAACAGATTTACCACAAATAGAAGTTATATTTCATTCTTGTATCTAGTGTTTCATCATTTTGTTTGTTTCATTTTACATTGCTTTTATTTCATTTTGTTTTATCTTTTAATCGTCACACTTATCTTATTTAGAGGTTTTATTTAGTGCTGTTTAACAATTATTTTAATTTTCTCTGGGCGTCTCTTTCACGTCATTACGTCACGTCGACTACTCGCACATGAAGACGCCCTGTCGTCACTTCCGGTAGTATCCAACATGGAGTCGTGTGGAGTTAAGCTGAATTTCTGGGAGAATGGACCGAAGCCGGGAGAGTTTTACTCTTTCTCTGGTGCCAGCGGCAGCAGCGCCGGACTGGCTACAGCCTCCGGACCGGTCAGACATACTCTGTGAGTTATCCACTCGGATTGAACCGGTGCTCTTCGGAAGCTTTCGGTTTTACCTCTGCGGTGCTGCATCATCATGGAGAAACATTAGCCGATTCATGCTAAGCTAACTTTTAGCATCAGTTAAATTCAAGCCAAATTTGTACAGTTTGGGATCAAGTTATTCACCTTCAATAAGCAATCAGAGCTTCGATTGCTTAGTGGAAAACAAAAAGTCATAATTTATTATTTGGAAAACTGTTTTGGTGACAGATGTTAGCCGCGTTAGCTTGTTAGCTCGGAAACACTTTACTTTTGATTTTGGGGACTGGAAAAAAACGGTAAAAAAGCAAAAAAGTAAAATATAACATTTACCTATGAACTCATTTCATTAGTTTTACCATTTAACAACTACTGTTAAATTGTGATAAATGTCATAGACTGATTGTGTACTGCAGATTAGTAGAAATATAATTATTAATAACTTTTATATTGAGTCTTTCTGTTCCATTCAGTCCATTGGTGACTGACCTAGAATGACACATACTTAACTCTGTTTTTATTAGCCAGTTACAAGATTTTAATTATTATGTTTTTTGTTGTATCATCACCAACTGCGGTAATGTCATTTGTTGTGTTCTGTGTTCATTGGCCTCCACTAAAACCTGCACTGATGGTTCACAGAGTATTTTACCCAAACCCTTAAATGAAAGTAGACAGGCTGTTGATGAAGTTCACGTCTATTGTGAAAGTATACAGAAGAGGGATGTCACTTCAAACCTGTGTGCGTGCATCTGTTTTTCTGTGTATTTTTTCCCCTTAATGTATTTCTAGTTTAGAAAAACATAACACTGAAATTCACTGAAAGAAAATTTTTAAAAACAAAACGTTTTCACAGCAGTTAAAACAAATATTCACGTAGTTACATTAATTCACTAATTAATGTAACTGAAAAGTGTTTTGGTAATCCACTGTAACATGTCATTCTTTTATTCTCTTTGTGCTGCTTCTGAAATGTGAATATTTTCTTATTTATCTCCTTGGGGGCTGTAAACTGAAGATACCTGGGTTGTTTAAAAAAAAAAAGACATTTGTGGATGCTGCCTTGGGTTTTGTAAAACACTTTTCCATCATTTACTGAAAATTTTTAGGTCAAACAATAATTTCTATTCATTGAGGTAACCATGGAAAGATTAAAAGATGGTGATAACAATTGTTAGTTGGGTTTTGTACACAAGCAGATACAACTCATTAGTCATTAGTCATACAGTCTGTGGTAAATATTTGCTGTAGGCTTGTTTGTGTCCACAGGTCCTAAGTTGTATTTCACTGTGTAGATGCTTTGGCATAAACACACTTTTGATGAAATACCCCTCTCTGTCTCTCTCTCCCTCTCTCTCTCTCTCTCTCTTTCTCTCTCTCAGTAACCCAATGGTAACTGGCACATCTGTTCTCGGTGTGAAGTTCACCGGCGGTGTCATCATTGCAGCAGACATGTTGGGTTCATACGGTTCTCTGGCTCGATTCAGGAACATCTCTCGCCTTATGAAGGTAACACAGCACCACTACAGGCTGTAGATGAATGTGGGGGTGTGGCTGATCTGAGATCAGTAATGTCTGTGTGTGTTTCAGGTGAACAACAACACCATCCTGGGAGCTTCAGGAGACTACGCTGACTACCAGTACCTGAAACAGATCATCGATCAGATGGTGTAAGAACCACACAACGTTGAGTACAATACAGCAGAACTGACGGAACAAACTGAATTACGGAAAACCTCAGTGAAATCCAAAAGCGTAGTTTTCATTGTGCATCTGGTGTGTCTTCAGGATCGATGAAGAGTTACTTGGTGACGGTCACAGCTACAGCCCGAAGGCGGTCCACTCGTGGCTCACCAGAGTGATGTACAACCGGCGCAGCAGGATGAACCCACTGTGGAACACTGTGGTGATTGGGGGCTTCTACAACGGAGAAAGGTCAGAGGTCACCACTTACTCTTCTTTAGCTTCACATTGCACAGATGTTAGATAATGTTTGTGTTGAACTTTATGCAGTGTTCCAGGAGCATAAAGCCTTCTCTCTGTCTGTAGTTTCTTAGGTTATGTGGATAAATTGGGCGTGGCCTATGAGGCTCCCACAGTGGCCACTGGCTTTGGAGCGTACCTGGCTCAGGTGAGTCCACTGCAGAACCACATCATATGGTTTAACAACTTAACAACACAAATGCACAAACATAGGAAAGACACGGCACCACTAGGCCTGTGTGTTTCTGTAAAATGTGACTGTGCTGAGTGTCATTTACTGCAAGCAATAACGTGGCTTCAAAACATCCAACCTATACCATTATAACGTATATGGGTAAAGACATGGTAGCTTATATATAGACAATGTGTCAGGTGCATCCACATGTTCAAATTCAGGTGGGTTGTTTTCATTCATCAAACCCTCAGTTTTTCACATCTACATATAAGGAGGTTTGTAGAAAATGTCACCTCCACCTGTTTGTGTGATTGAGTTTTGTTGACAATGAGTGTGAAAGTTTGAAAAACTACAAAAGATTCAAGGCCATTCTGTTGTGCTGGTCAACTTCTAGCTGTTTTTTTGTTTGTTTGTGTCGATGTGAACACACCACTTATATTCTGTATCTTATATGTGTTGCATAACTTACAGCCATTGATGAGGGAGGTGGTGGAGAACAAAGTGGAGATCACCAAACAGGAAGCTCGGGAGCTGGTGGAGCGCTGCCTCAAAGTGCTGTACTACAGAGACGCTCGCTCATACAACAGGGTGAGCGTTTGACACTCGATGAAGCTCTCAGTCACGCCGGTCTGTGTTATTAGAACAGCGACTGCGGTGATGCCATCAAACTCCAAAGAGATCCATTTTATTGTCCAAAAAAAGATTGATTATTTAAAACTCACTCACTATATGGAGTAGTGATATACTTAAAATCTATTTTTGGGGCGTTACTAGCAGTTTTACCCCGCTCTAAATAACATATCCATGGTTTGTAGACATGAAAATGGATTCACTTTGATTTTTTTTATTTTGCTAAAAATGAACATGCAATTGAAGTTTTTCCATTATTCAGTCAGTTTAAATGAATGTGTAAAGACGTTCCTGCCTTTTAAAGATTTTGACACTAAAAATAAAAGACCATAAGAGTCTGATGTCAGATTTGTCTGTTTGTTTTTAGCATGAGATCGCCATAGTAACAGAAGAGGGTGTGGAGATTATTGGTCCTCTGTCTTCTGAAACCAACTGGGACATTGCTCACATGGTCAGGTAAGGTCAAAGGTCACACATGGCTCCACTGAAGAAAGCAAAGAATTGAAAGACTGGTTTGCTGTGATATCAACCAGAATGTTGACCCCAAAAATACAAACATATTATGCAAAAAAAAACCTTTATCTTTGCCTAAGTCATACTAAGAGAAAATAAATGAATAAATCTGAATCACTTGAAATAAATGAAATTAGTAAAAAGGTTGAAAAAGAATTGTCAACAAAATGATTAGTTTTATTGAAATTTATTTACATCATCAATTGTAAAATTAAAACAAACAGATTAACAGAAGTTAGAGCTTGAATTTCCTCTGAACATACTGGAAGAGCTGCCATCCTAATATTCAGAGGTGGTATGGACCACAGTTTAGTGCGTCTGCTGTTTTATTTTAATATTTTTAGAAAAATGAAAGTCATTTCTATCAATGACTTTGTTTTAAAAATTGTCACATGACCAACTGACTCCAAATCTGTGGTAGTGAACAAAAAACACATATTTTGTTAGATATAAACACTTCCTCTGTTTTATTATGTACTTTGGTGTGTTAAATCAGTATATATATATTTTTTTATTTGATTCCATGTTACATAGTGACGATTGCTAACCTGGCCATATTTACCAGATCCTGATGTCACAGTCAAAGATAGTTTAACAAAATGACAAGATTTATGGAGTGAATTATGACCGCTTGATGTTGTTTGTTTTTACATGAAGGCATCTGTCTTCTGTCTTGAATGAATTGCACTTCCATACATTGTTTTATTCTAAATGTCTGAGGCTTGATTCCCGTGTAATTGCTCTGTGTTTACATCTGTTTCTTCTGTTTTTCTGCAGTGGGTTTGAATAAAGATGAACTACAATGGGCGCCATTTCTCTGCTTCAAGAAATTCAACGCCTTTCATCCTCCTTTTGCATCCCAATGTAGTTTCTTTTCTGATGTTCAGTGTCACTTTTGTATAATGGAATATAATAAATCTGACAAATACAAATGACGTTTGACACATTTTATTTCTGAATATGGTCTGGCTTGCAAACTTATGAGTGAAAATTTAATGATTATGGTAAATGGACTGCACTTATATAGTGCTTTTCCACACCTTCATGGTGCCCAAAGCACTTCACAAAGCCTCACATTCACACATTCATACATCAATGGTCAGCTGCCGCATGTCAAGGCACTGCCATTATTATTGTGGTTATGATTGTTTTAATAAACTATTTTTTCCCATGATAATTACAAGTTATTTTTTAGTACAACTTTGCTAAACATAATAAGAAAGCCTTGATTTACAGTTGCTGGAAACTAGGAAATATGATTTAAAATATATTTAGAAAAAAGTTGAAGTTATTTGTTACCATTTTGTAGATTTATTTCAGGTCAAAATGCAAATGTTAGGCGTAAAATATTTTTACCTGCTTCTGTTTGTATTATGTTGTTTATGGGTATTCAGTTCTTCAAAACTTTTGTTTGCATTTCCCTTAAATAATTTGTATCAGTGAGTATTGGTTCTAATCGACTTAAATAAAATGATTAAGTACTTTCGCTTTCACTGTGCAAACGGGCCACTGTTGCTATGCAGATTTCACGAGATAAATCCATCTGTTTTGTAACTGGGCAGACCAGCAAAACGTGTCCAATCATAATAATCCCTGTCGGAAAAATAATTCTGCTCGACGAATAGGATTTTGCCCGCCTTCGGTGTCTGGGCAGATTTGTGACAATCCGCCAATCAGAATCGACGCTGGCTTTGTAGTCAGGCAGACATAACAAAGTCGTCCAATCACAAAAAAATCTGAAAGGAGATTTTTGCTGTATCTTGGCTCAGGTACTTTCTTTTTCTTTTTTAAAATAATAACTCCGATGTGACTCGCCGAACCGATCATATATTAATAACAGAATTACTGAACCGTACGCGTGGATTGTTTTGAAGTTGTAAATAGCGGCTAAAAACATTTTTAAGGGCTGTTTCAGTGCTTGCTAGCTTAGGCTATCCGGTAGCAACTAGCTAGGCTAACAGCACTTCCAGCTAGCCATGTAGGATAAAAGTCACCGTCGGACCGGTTCATGTCACCTCGGCAGGTTACACAGCTCTGGAACACCGGTGACATTTGCTCGTGGGAAATGCAGCTAACGCTTGGCGGAGCCGCTGTGTGTCCGTTAACGTGCGGGGTGTGTTGTCGGCTAGCCCGTTAGCTCGGCAGTAACATGTTGAGCCGTGTGTTGGTGTGTGTCTGTGTGAGTGCTGTAATAGTAAATGGCAGGCACATGACCACCGGCGCTACGCCCGCTGTAAACACGGCAGCACACAGACACGACCGGGGCAGGGCGGCCGCCTCGGTTCGGCCGCAGGTACGTCCATGTCTCCCCGGCTAACGCTAGCTGCCGCGCGGACTGTGGCCGGTGACGGGACGCGTTGTGTCCGCAGAAACACGCGTCCCGCTCCGGTGGTGGTTGGGAGGTGTACCGGGTTTGTGACAGCCGGCATGTGTCCCCACCGGCGGCCACGGGCCTGGTGGACGGCTGTCACAGCAGAACCGGGCTGGAACATCATGGTTTGATACAGTCAGTGTTCTGCAGACAGGACACATGTTCGTATTAATGTGACAGAAACAGTCCAAGGAAACAAAACACGTACACATGTTAGGCTGTCTTCAAAAATAATAATAACCACCAATAGAGATAAACAACAGTGGATGGTTAATCTGTCCTGGAACAATCTGAAACCACAAACTGGTGCTGATTATTAGTGCTTCAACTAACCGTGATTTTCATTGCCATTAATTTGATCTCTTATAGTAATTGCAGCTATTGACATTTTTGTAATCAATTAATCTGTCAATTATTTTCTTTGATTCAATTAAACAATTATTTGAATAGTGACAAAAATAGACAAAATAGCGAAAGTCATCTGAAAATGACAAACGACTTCTTTATTCCAGAACCAGCTGAAACAACCACAAGTATAAAAGTGAAAGGATATATATATATATATAAAACATACATAGAAATAACAACTATAGTATAATAGTATATACAAAAGTATCTATCTATCTATACACATAAACAACAACAAATAATTCCAATGACATCTACAAACAATATGTGCACTGCACAGTCTTCAACACATTTGGATCCAACTTACTAACAACTTAAGCTGGAACTAACATACAACTTAAAACAAATAAAGCTGAATAAAGATATGTTTGTGTGAAAGCCTAAAGTTTAATGGAGAAAGTGATGGTTTCAATGGAAAAAAAAGTGAGCATATAGTCATTTTCTGTCTTCGTCCTCGTCACTTCTGAGTTGTGCTCCATGTTGTTTGTGGTGATCCTGGTGTTATTTGTCACAATAATCATCTGTGTGAAACACAATAGTGAAACCAAAATGAAGGAAATTAAGTTTCAATTCAGGAAAATTGGAATCAAATACATTTTCATTTGGTTAATCATTTCAGCTGTAGTTTTATTCTCAATTAATCAATAAATCTCTTGGTGTAAATAATGCAAAAAATTGTGAAAAGGTGTGTTCAAATCCCAAAACTACATCCTTAACCACAAGCCCCAAAAATATTAGCTTAAGACTCAGAAATAAAATTTCACAACTTTTTTTTTTTTTCAAATGCGATCCACTACAAAGGACATTCAAAAAAAAAGAAATATGTGTCTGAAAAAAACTGTTGCAGGATGCCATTTCCAACTGACAATTACTAAATGATTAAAAAAAGAAAAAAGCCTAAACTTTTATTTTAAGCAGGTGAGCATTTATATTGTTCCTTTATAATAACTTTCATTCTAAGAAGCTGCAAATAGAGATTTTGTATTTTTGTTAATTATTCAAACTGATTATGGATTATTGAAATAGTTAAAATGTTATTGATTAATGGTTGCAGTTTGTAGTTAATATACCTTTTCTAAACAGGAAATATTGACTTTCAGGGAAAATGATTACAATTAGTTTGATGCTCAGTCTCATATCTAGAGTAATTGCTTTGACTCTGTTTAGTGATTCAGATTAATTTATCTACATATTTATTGGTTTGACTTCAATTGGCAGTTTGACAGTTTCCAGGTTTCTAATGAAAAAAAAAAACTAAAGACATGCATGATGAGTTTTACTGTTAGAATGGTTTGTGGAAGTAATGAAGTGATATCACACAACTAATTGTTATTCATCAGTCACCCTTTAATATCAGTGTTTGGGAGTCACTCTAAAGTTGACTTCAGAGGAAAAAGAGAGCAGGGAAATCAGAAATTAATGTCTGTCAGTGCCTTATTTATATAAATGTTCTGTTTTATTTGGTATTTGTGAACAGTTTGTTCAGTAAAATGATTTGTTTCATTTACTTATACATTCAGTGCATTTATTAACCAGAAACATGTAGGACCTGTAAAGCTTATTCACCCTATTTATAAAATATTTATTTATTAAAGATCTTATAGTCATCACAATATAAAACACCACAAATTCTCCTCAAATCATGATGACTGTAGATAAACTTGTTACTGTTCCTGACTTCACCTGGCAGCCGGTTGTTCGGTTGTCATGGAAACGTTCTAATTGTGACTGTTGGTCCTGGTCTTCATTAGATGTTACTGGGCAGTGGTTAGCACCGGTCCTGATGTCGGAGGACGAGCGAGCTGAAGGCTCCCGGCGGGCCGAGGCCGGTCTGGAGGCAGCAGAGGGGGACACTGAGCCCAGCATGCTGCTCCAGAAACTCAAGAACAACATCTCGTAAGTTCACTCAGCAAACACGCGACTCACAATAAAAATATACACACTACCTGTCAAAAGCTTTAGGATGCCTCCAGATAGAATTCACTTTAATGATTGTTATGGTCTGTCTTTAGGAGATAGTTTCTGTCCTTTTATAGGATATTTGAATGAAAATGTACTTAAACACCTTTGAAACATGCTATAAGCATGTCTTATATGCATGAATGAGCTGATTTCTGATCAGTCTGTTCTCTGTATTGCAGTAAGAATGTACAGACTAAAGTGGATCAGATTTTGGTAAGTACCACTTTAATATTAGAATAAAAGTCAGCCCTCCCCCTTAGCGATTGGGTGTGATTTTATTCCTTTGTTTTTGTTTTAACAGCAAGATGTTCAGCGATTCTCCGACAATGACAAGCTGTACCTGTACCTCCAGCTGCCCTCGGGACCCAGCTCTGGAGACAAGAGGTCAGTCCACAGTCCAAGTTTTTGCATGACCTCAGTATGTCTTACAGACCCAGTAATTGGAATTTTAGGTCTAAATATGTCAAATCTGTGAAGGGTTATCAGGACCACATTGAGGATAAAACATGAGACTTTTTTTTAATGAATAAAATCAAGAAAAATATCATATAAGCACATGCCTTCATGATTAAAAAAAAAGTTTAATTTGCTGTATTATCCCTGGAGGGGAATTTGATCTCTACATTTTACCCATTTTAATACACACAGTAGCTAGCATCAACATTAGCATTAGTACATATTAAACATATATTAGGAGCAGTGAGTTGCCATTGAAGGCACTTGGGGAGCAACTCCAGGTCGTCATTAGTACCGGGGTCATCGACACTGACAGGAGAATTAACCTATAATTACATTTTTAGCTCACCAGCCGATAGGTCATGAGCTACTGTGAATGTGATGTGTCCGGCTGTGTCTTTGTCGTCGTCTTTGTCATCGTTGTCGTCTTTGTTAGCAATTTCTACAAATATCTTTGACGAAACTACTGGTAGGATTAATTTCAAATTTTATGTGCACTTTCCTTGGGACAATGTCTATAAAGTTTGTTCACAGTTTTGAGATATTTAGATTTTTGATGAATTTTTGAAATATTAAAAATGTGCCTTTACTTATAATGGTCCGTATTTTGATGGTTTATAACATGAAAATGGTTACAGATATCAATATAGTTCCTACTGATCACTGATAAAAGTCATATATGGACTTTGATTGAATTAGTTGAGTTCTCCTCCACTGAAAGTACTGCCCACTTCTATTGGGAGATTGATCTGCATTCAGACCACAGGAATGGAACATAGAGACAGAAACTAACAACCTTGCAAATTCAACTCGTTATTGATTCTTAATAGAATATACCAGTGAGATACAGAGACACTGATGCTAGTTTTCTAATGGCGGGGGAAACCTGAGCACCCACATAGTGCAGAGAACAGGTAAACACATAAAGGCAGTCACAGAACCTTCTTGCTGTGAGGCATAAGTACCAACCAGTACTCCACCACATCCCCTATGACATCAGGAACATCAACAGAGTCCAGCTCCAGTTTGATGGACTTGAAAAGTGCCTTAATTGACTTATTTCTTTGACATGTTTGAACATGTAGAAACCGTAGCCTGTGTGCAAATGGAAGCGTTACCTGCTGATTTCTGCTGTGTTTGTGCGTTTAGTGGCGGTGATTCCAGTTCGTTCAACACAGCTGACCAGCTCCACACCTGTAACTGGATCCGCAGTCACCTGGAGGAGCATTCAGACACCTGTCTGCCCAAACAGGACGTCTATGAGACCTACAAGTCAGACTTACACCCACTGACACTTAATGCTGAAACACATGTTGATGAAGTTTGTGTGTTTTTTGTCTGATCACCACTCTCCTCTATCTGAGTTCAGGCGTCACTGTGAAAACCTGCAGCATCGTCCTTTGAGCGCCGCCAACTTCGGGAAGATCATCAGGGACATTTTCCCAAACATCAAGGCCCGGAGACTCGGTGGCAGAGGACAGTCTAAATATCCTTTGAGTCTTGTGATTTCACAAAGAACTCAGTTAAAAGGCTTCTATGTAATATTGATATTATAAAGTAGAGCACACATAGGACTACTGAAACCACCAACGAATCAGCGCTGATTTTCTCTGCTGAAGTTACCCTGAATAATACCCGCTTGACATCATCAAATAGAGTCAGATTTTAGTTATTTACTTTAGAATCTAGATAAATCTACAATTCTACAATTTCCCAGTTTGGGATCAATAAAGTATATCTGTCTGTCTGTCATCTAAGAAAAAATTTATGGGACCTTCTTCTGGACCTCAATCCGTGTGTGTGTGTGTGGGCGGGGG
>JAPQRP010000003.1:37194410-37205189 GCA_037367295.1 Apogon hyalosoma
ATGAATGATATTTAATCGTGATTAATCAAAATTAATCCACAGCAACTCTGTGATTAATCTGATTAAAAATTTTAATTGTTTGCAATAATTGTAAATATGAAGAGATTGTCGTGATCATGTTTAATTATACAACCCCACTTTAAGAATCCAAACTGACCTTTTAAATCACGTAGTTTATTTACATGTAAATGAAAGTGTTAAGTGTTAAACCTCAAGAAATAAAGCTGACGTTATGTGGTGCAGGTGGAAGCCTTCATAAAAAAACTACCCACAATCCTCCCTCGGAGCTCCATCCCTGATAAGACTCAGTTGTCAGTTCGCTCTTCTCCGCCCTCGTTGGCCCCTAAAGATGCTTCAGGTGTGGGCGGGGCGTCTGGACCTGGAGGCCCAGCAGCTGCTGCTGCTGCTAGCGGGGGCGGCGTGAAGGTCATTGCCATGGCAACGCTGCCTCAGCAACAGGGTGGGCCTCTCCCGGTGATGATCCTCCCTCAAGGCTGTCTGTCATATGAGAGGGAGAAAGTTGCTCCACCCCCTCCGCCCCAGGCCCCGCCCTCTCAGCAGCAGCACGCAGTAGCGGCACCTACATCAGTTGTTCAGAAGGCGCGCGGAAACGCCAACAAGCGCCCCCTGGAGGTGGTGACATCAGCATGCAGTTCAGCCTCCAATGCTCCACCAGTGAAACGGAAAAGAGGCCGACCACGAAAACCTCGACCTGAAGATGCCCCGCCCCCACCTCCTCAGCCTCAGCCGCCGCCCCCTCCCATCCACACCCCCATCATCACCTCAGTGACCGGCGGTGTCATCCAAAAGGCCTCCTCCTCTTCCTCGTCTTCGTCCTCATCGTCCTCACAGCAGGTTCTGGAGCTGGTGATCCAGGACCAGCCCGGACCCAGTCTGGTGCTGAGCCAGCTGCCGGGCGTGTCGGACCCGGGCCCCCGGCTGGTGGAGCACCGGGGGGTGATGGTGCAGTGCCAGCCGGGCGGCGCGCTGGAGGCGGACCACCACGGCCGCCCACTGCTGCTGTTTCAGAGTCCGGGGACGCCGGGCTGGGAGCTGGCGGCTTCAGGTCGGACCCCGATGGTGGAGGTGATCCAGAAGGCCCCGAGACCACCGAGCAACAGCACCAGCACTGCATCTGTAGCACAGCTCCACCCTCCTCTTCCTCCTGCTCAGGCCTCGGTCCTCCCTCTACCCACGCTGCACCAGGAGCGAGGGGAGGTGGAGATAACGCTGACGCCGGTCGAGGTTCACGTCAACCCGCCTCCACCTCCCTCCTCCTCCTCGTCTTCTTCGTCTGCTCCCACCATCTCTGTTGTGGTGAAAACTGAGGAAGAGGAGGAGGTGGAGTCAGGAGACAGGGAGGAACACTAGGCCCGTCTCTGTCTTTACAAGAGCTGCAGGATGACGTGTTTTTAAAGTTAAACCCTGAGGTTGGCGTCGCTCCGGTTCCCTCAAATAAAAACAACAGGACTGTGCGTTTTTCTCCATCAGATTTAGGATCAAGAAGAAAATAAACTGTCAAAAGTTTATGATGCATCGACAAGTTTAGTAATGAGGGACTAACAGGTCAGATCAGACCTGATAATTTTATTCATTTATGGGAAAAATTGGGGCTTTAATAAGAACATTACAAAGGCAGAATAACTTAAAAACAGTCTACACACTGTATACAAAACTAAACATCACAGATTCACTCTCTATCTTAAACACCATTACATCTTTATTCTGCAAGATAATCTCCACAAATTAACCCTCTTTTAGGATCTTTTTAAAGGGAAAAGAGCCAAAAGCTGTAAATGAACTACATTACAGTCACCGTGTCTCCTCCACTGAGTGCCCAAATAATGCTGAAACGTGAGAAAAATATAGCGGTATCAATAGACGGAACTAGAATCTCATCTGTTGTTTAGGGATCGGTGTTTAATATCCTCAACAACCTCTGGAATTCAGAAACCTGTTGGAAAGCACCTGTTTAACATCACCATGAAACAGTAGAGTGCTATTTGTTTTATGTTTCCTGTAAAAACATGACCGGACAGTGGAAGAACAACCAGAAACAACCCAAAGCAACCTGTAGCGTTGGAACGGCTCCAAAAACAACCCAGAATGAACAAATCAGTAAAATCAAAAGGATGAAAAATTACTCACAAAGATTCATGATGATTAAATTACAACTCAGAACAACTTGTAACAACCTAAAATAACTTGGAATGGCACAGAATGATTGAATGACAACCGTAAAGCTCTTTAGCTTGTAGATCCTTTGTTGTTGACATTAAAATTTGATTGATAGCAGCAACGACACAACCCCAAATGCAGGATGAATGGTCTAAATAATGTCTAACTTAAACACCACCAAAATGACCTGTTGCCATTGAGCCTGTTGACATGACCGTTCACATGCACTTAAGAAACGCTATAATCGAAAACCCTGGATTAGACGCTCCAGTCCATTATCGGATTTCTTTCGGAGTACAAACGTAATGACTCAAACTTCGTGTTGTCTTCCGCTCACATTTGACTATGTAACTTCCATTTTCTACGATTTTAATTGTTTTTACACATGTGCAGATGTAAAAGAACTCAATAAATCAGATTAACCTGTATACATGCAGGAAGACATCAGAGTGTTGAGGAGAAATCCAGGTGTGTTAATCTGATTTCTCACAATCAGGTTAATATGATAAAACATATCATATACTGTTTACATGATAGTCTGATAACTCCAGAAATCGGTTAATGATTGGAATATCGGTGTGGATGTGAACAGGCTCAGTGCTGGGTGGTACTGGAGTATAGGTCATGTGTGGAATATGTATAAACATCAGATTTTGAGGCACGTATTAGCTTCAAACTCAATCAGTCGGGTTTATTTGTGGATTTTATGTTGCAGAATGAAACATGAATGTGTTTTAGCCACAGACATTATGTCAGAACCAAAAACCCACCAACTTCGACACAAGGGAACCGGATGCAAAACTCACTTCCACAGTGGTCTGTCCCCTTCATCTTTTTTTTTTTTTTTTAATTGACAACCACTTCCCCTCCTCCCCCCACCCTGCTGGTGGAAATCCCAGATCGGTGAAGCAGAAAAAAGCCGATTGAGGAGGATAAATGAAGCCGATCCCTTCCATCCTTCCATTGGTTCCATTGCACTTAATGTAAACAGACTTTAACTGCATGTGACGAGGCCTGAAGCCACGCCTCCTCTTCCTGCTCCTCGGTTTCATTGGTCGAGCTTGAAGACAGAAGACGACTGAGGAGGTGTGTTGAGTTCTGGGTCGGGCCTCGGTAGGTGGTTCTGTTGGTACTACGGGTCAGAGTCTTGTAAAGGCTCTTTGTGCGAAACAATGACCTCGAACAGAGCTCGGCCAAGATTCACCTTCAGTTCACGTCATCAAAATGCGGACAAACGTGTTGGTCTGCACGTCTGGTCTGTCTGACAACGAAC
This sequence comes from Apogon hyalosoma, assembly GCA_037367295.1. NCBI lineage: Eukaryota > Metazoa > Chordata > Actinopteri > Kurtiformes > Apogonidae > Apogon > Apogon hyalosoma. The sequence continues at coordinate 37,197,862 of JAPQRP010000003.1, forward strand.
GGCAATAAAAACACGGTAAGACTTGACGAAAAGGTCCGTCGCAGAAAGGCGCTGGACTGAAGGTGAATCGGCGCTCGGCCCTGCTCCCCTCTGTTCTGAACAGCTTTGGTTCATTGTGTTTTTACCAGTGTTGGTCAGTAGGTAGATTTAACTGTTCTGTGTGTTTGTATGAGCGAAAGAGAGCGAAAGACGAAGAAAACCCACCACCCAAAAACACAGAAAACAGCATATGTTTGTTGAAGTTCCCTCGTCTGTGCAGGTAAACTATCAGGCCGTGGAGAAAACACACTCACCTCATGACTTTTCATTGAATTTGGTCATTGAATAATTTATTAAAGGATGATTTAATAGTTTTTTTTTCTGTCTGTGATCAGTCGGGCTGAGGATCAAGAACATACACAAACTAATCTTCAAAACTACTTAAGAGAAGACATTAAGAGGAAAGAACAGATTATTCTAGCGCCGTCAAATCAAAATGGCTTTTTTTTTTCACTCTTTATGTTACCAAAAATCATTAGTTCCACAGAAGCTCGTGAAGCTGCTTAAAAAGCTTTGAATTAGATTTAATCTAATATCTCATTTACCCGTTTTCAGGTTTCAGAACTTTAACCCAAACTATAAATGTTGACTTGAAAAGCTCAGAAGTTTCAGTAAAACAATCACTAAACATGGGAATGTTTTTTATTAAAGCCTTTTAAGATAAAGCTAAACAATGAAATGTTCTGTTAAATGAGTTGAATTAATGTGATAATAATTCCTGTTGGATAATGTTAATGGATCCTGGGCAGAAATCACTGAAAAAGTTGTCATAAATGGGTCCTGGTCTATGTTTTTTCTAAAGCTCTGATGTAAATGATGGCATATTAGCGTCTTTGTAGGTTAAAAACAAACCAACACACTAACAACAAATGGAGACGGAAGAAAAACTCATGAGAAACAGAAAACAAACAGGAAAATGTGTATCATTTATAAATTTTAACTCAGAATTTCTCACAAATTTCAGATTCTATACTCTCAGAATATTTGGGTTTTTACTGTGAATTATTTTTTCATGTAAATTTAAGACGCCAGGCTCTGAGAATCTCAATTTTAATTGTAATTTTACATCTTTAATTTCAGATAATCTGTGATTTTTTTTCCTTGGAAATGTTTGACTTAATTTAAGTAAATGAATCAAGTCTTTTCTTGTAAATGTATTGGTTTAAATTTTTGAATTCTCCCACATTAGTTTCCCATTTACCAAATTTTTCTTGTATTTCAGATTTTAACCTCATGTTTTTTCTCACGTTTCCTAATTTTATTCACATTTTTTAACCTATATTGGCCCTAATATCATATTGTAGATAAATTCCAATAATAATAATAATAATAAACAAGAAATGTGATCGTGCATTTAAATAAAATAATTAAAAAAAAAAAAAAAACAGCAGCACAGAATTTTTGGATAAAGTCCAACCATGTTAAATCTGTTCAGTTTCATCCTCAGCTTCTGAAAACAGACAGAACTTTTCTCAAACTTCTGCTTCGTCCATGTCGAATCAAACCTGAAGAAAAGATGATCCGTGTCGTCCGATGACGGTGAAGTTCAAGGTTCATTCATTTACAGTTTGAGAAAAAGTTGTGAGCTCAGGCACAAAGAGCAAAGCACAAAGTTACCTGCCACGTATGTATCGCCAAACGGCCGCGAACTGTACGAACTGTGGAAATGAGGGAAGGAACGAGGTTTAGTCTCGCTCACATGCTGACTGGTGTTTCCTCGTGACGTCCTGTCGTTGTGTTTGTCCATGCGTCTTTTGCACTAACTCGTCTGGAACGGCGGCGTGACGTTATGTGTTTGACAGGTTTCTCTATTTTTGGTCGTCAGCGCCAGAAAAAAAACACGACTCAAAGGTGGAACAAAACCAGACGTTGGTTTAGAAAATAGTGGCCAAACAGTTATTATTTCAGCTCTGGAAAATTTGTGTTTATTCTAGAAAATACTGACCTTAAATCCAGTAAAAATACTGAATCTAGAAATGTAATGCATTTATACAAATAAAGGGGAAATTCACTATTTATATAATTATTATTAACTATTTATTTAAAGTCTGGAAATTTGTACAGAAGCACATTATATCTCTAAAAATATAACTGTTTACTGAAAATTACAAGTTATTTAATTTAAATGGATGTTAATGTTACTCATAAATCTGTCATGAAATATGATCAGTATTGAAAAAAAGCATAAAAACAGTGAAATAAAATAGAGGAATTCAAATAAAAACATGTCGAATGGATTCAAAGAGATTCCAACTTAATCATTTGACGACAAATAATAAATAACATTTATTTTATTGGGTTTTAGCTTCTGTTTTACATCAGGATTTCTGTGTAAAAATCTGATTATTTTATTCAGTAGATTTAATGTTTAAATGACTCCGAACTTGGCTGAAATTTCTTTAAAATGACAACATTGTTTTACCAAAATTGCAAAGTCATTTACTGGAGATGTTTCTTATAATTATTATGACTAGCATTTTCTCATAAATGCAACTTCTTTTCTCATTAAGTTGATTTTTTTCCCTCATAATGCTGAGATTTTTATTCAGATTTGAAATTTTTTTCATAAATGTAGATTTTTTTCATAATTACAGCATCTTTTCTTTGTAACACAATTTTCTTACTTTTACGGGATCTTTTTTCATGATTTTCACATTTTAAGATTTTTTTGCACTCATTACATCATTGTTCATACTCGCATCTTTTTTTCCTCAAAATTCTAACATTTTTACGATTTGTGAGATCGTACATCGAATTGAAAGCTTCATTTTTTCCAGAGCTGTACAAGATAAATTCACTTCCTCTTTTTCATCTTCTTTGGTTTCTTTGTGGCTTCCAAAGTTTCGTCATGAAAATGTCACGTCGCCGTCATGTTTCTTTCTGCCAAACAGCCTCCCTCTGCTTCTGGAGGGCGTCTCTTTCTTCTTCGTTGGTGCTACAAAGCGCAGGCTCTGCCCAGAGCCTCCATTGTGTAGAGATTTGTACAAATCGTTTGTTGAATCCAGGTGTGAATCGGGTGTGAGTGTGCGTTGAGTTTCCCTCCGTCCTGCGACAAAGAGCTTCAGGTCGGTTAAAGGGACGATGTGGAAAATATCCGACTGTTAAATGGCACAAATACTCGTCCGTTCTGCTTCAGCGCAAAATTTATTCAACTTAAAACATTGCTAACGATGCGACTAAGGTTTGGGGGTTTAATGTCACCTCTGCTAGAACATGTTGTGTCCCTTTAACCGTGGAGCCTCAGCTGTTTTTCACACAGAACTGGAACAAGTTGCACTGTTTAAAAAGTTAAAATAGAAAAAAAGTCCTTGTATGTTATGGATTTATTGTTATATGCATTGAGAAAATATAATGACAAGTATTTATGAGTGATGTAATGTTCTGCTTTTTGCTTGCACTCGACTAATCCGACCGAACGGCGTCGGCTTTATTTTTTAATCGCAAAAATCTGGTCAAAAATAAAAAAGTAGTAGTTCGGATTCAGTGGATGGTTCAGCAGCAAAATAATAAAAAGACGGAAATACGGATTCAAAATGCAGTAACTGGAGGAGATGGAAGTGACATTTGACTCTGCGAGAGACATTTACAGTAAAATGAACGCAAAATAAATGAATACGGAGAGAAAACAGACTAGGAATAATGTGACGCAAAAACGGATTTAACGTGTTTCAGTCCACACACGTCGAGAAGTTCAGTCACATGGAAAATACTTTACAAACACACGTCTTACATTACATGAAGGCTTTAAAGCTACAGATGTCGTCAGATAATCACACTTTTCTTCACATCAGGTTATGTTCAGCTTTTCAAGTCTCAGATCCAAAGTGTTAAAAAAAAAATCCCCTTTTTAATGGAAACAACAGTGAAAATGTTTCTACTTGTTGCTTTATGTCTTTGGTCAAACGACAGCTGCAGACATTATCTGTTTTTATTCAACCACCACCTAAAAGCTGGTTTGCCCATTTATGCCCATTTGTTTCACATTTACAATAAAATATATGGCTATAATATTAATAATCCACGTTAACATGGCATTCATTTTATTACTAAGTAAAGTAAGTACATTTTATTTATAAAGCACCTTTCAAAGACAGTCACAAAGTGCTTTACAGTGCAAAATACAAACAAAATACAATTTAAGATACCATTAAAATATAATAGAATACAATTAAAATATGATAAATACATAAAGTGCAATCATTTGGTAGCAGCCCTATGTTAGGAAGTTAAAAAGCCTGTTTAAACAGGAGTGTCTTGAGATGTTTTTTAAACTCTGTACAGAGTCCATGGAGCGTAGGAATAAAGGGAGGTCATTCCAAAGACGCGGCGCCACAGCTTTAAAAGACCTGCCACCCTGCAGGAAACAGGTGCGAAGGACCATCAGTAGGTGCTGCCCTGAAGACCTCAGGCTACGAGCCGAGCTGTAGGACTGAATCAGGGCAGTGATTACTAGTGTTAGTACGGAAGAAATGATGAAAAATCATGATAATTTCTTCTTTGTTAACTCTGTAAAACATGTAACTCCACCCATGACTAAAAGCAGAAGTTGTTCTAACACCTTTTAATAATTGTTTGATCCTTTCATATTCATTCGCCCTTAAAAGTCACATTGTGTTGGAGTTTCTACTGGAGGTGTTTATTGCATTGTTTCAATTTGTTTATCATTGTTTCAGAGAAATTAAATTAAAGTTCTAAGATTAAAAAAAAAAAAATCAACAGCTGAATATTGCTGTAACCCTCTGGTATCCTGTCCAGCACAATCTGTGTAGCGCTGCAGTGATGTCAAAATACTTTTCATTTGTTTTACTTTCTTTGATATTTTTTTTTATGTTTCATCAACTTGAGCCGTAAGTAAAAATACCAAATACTCAATAATTGTAATTTTTTTAACCCTTTAAATGCCATGTTTGTAATATAAAAAAAAACCAAAACATTTTTTTATTAAAAAAAAACTTTTTTTTTCAATCTACTACATAAAAATTGGATTAGTTATTTTTTTTTAGTTCTGCAGCCAGTGATTAACCGCAACATTGGCTAATATGCATTATTTTTTGTTTTAGGTCAAATGCTAAAATGTGTTGATGTGCATTTTGTACTCGTTTGGTAGAAGGGGTTAGTGTAGGAGTTTAACTGTTTATAATGCACAGATTTTAGTGGATGGGTCAGAATTTTAAAAATCATGTAAAAATGAACAACTTTTGAATTCTGACCTAAAGCAAATAGTAAGAAATAACATGACCTTAATAACATGATGTGCAACATGTGCATAATATGCTCACCTGGATACTGGAAGGTTAAAGGTCAGGTGTAGACAGGTCCGACATTCGAAATTCTTCCATCATCGGAATAATGTAAACATTAATGTAAACAAAAAATAATGTCAACATTGGATTTTTGAGAAAATCTTTGAGGATTAAGTCGTAATGTTTGCACTTGTAGAATTATTTTCCACGTGTTGACGCTTTCGTGTGGATTGGAATTGACATAATTCAGCACAAACGACACGTCTGGGAATGATCTATTTTCCATTTGTCTGTAAATGTCGCCAACGTCAGGGTCAAATGTTGCTTTTGGAGCCTTGTTGTAAATGTAATGGAGTGAAAGCGGAGGTTGTTTTCCTCAAACCTACCAGGCTCAAACTGGACAAACTGGGAAAAACACAGAGGAACCTGAAGGAACCAAACACCAACAAACTCTGAAAAGGACTTTTAAAGGGAAATGGGAACACGTCATGACGGGAAGGAGCCAAAGGTCACGATACCGGAGCGATAACGGGACCGTGGTGGTTGAACGGGTGGATGGAAGCTGTGTCAGATTAAACTCAAATGGGACGGACCTGGAATAAGGCATCAGACCCAACATGATTATCAATAGTATTATCTTTTATCCTGTTCCTTTTGGGAGGTTTGGGAATCCTTTCACAAAACAATATTTTATCATTTTTAGATGGAAAAATGTATAATTTCACATCAGTTCAACCAGGGCCGTCGAACTCATTTCAGTTCAGAATCATGTTGGGCCAGTAAAATAATAACAGAATAGCCTATAAATAATAAACCTATAAATAAAAGTAGAATTAAATCATGAAAATGTGTCCATCTACAAACTGTCCTTTTAAAAAATGCAAATAACATGAACAACCTGAAAATTCTAAACATAAATAACTTAATAAGATGCTTCTTGGAAAAAATCTTTGTTTTGTAATTGGTGTTGGTTGAAATTTCAAAATAATTGTCAGTGCGAGTGAAAAATGTCGGTCAGTCCCTAATCTGGACATTTAGAGGGATATTTACTGAAAGTCCACGTCTGAGTGGTGACCACGAGGAGGATCATGGGACGTCGCTGAGGAACAGAACTGAAATTAACTGAAAAAAGCAAAATGTCTGGAGATTTTGTACCACTTTGGGAGTAAAAGATGAGCAGGAGTTTGAAGAACGGTTCACAGGACGTCAGTGTTTGGAGGTGTCCCAGATTGGGTTCATCTGGACCAGGATCTGGACTGGGACCTGCACCAACTGGACCAGTCTGAGAAGGAACAGGATCTTCAGTCAGAATCTGAGTTAGAACCAGAACCAAGTTGGAGAAATGAACAACAGGGTCTGAAACCGGCCCAGTTTGACTCAGTTTGTCCCAGTTTGACCCAGTTTGTCCCAGTTTGACTCAGTTTGACCCAGTTTGACCCAGTTGGACCCTGTGTCGGTGATGTGGGTCTGGAGGTTTTTTTTTTTTTTTGTGGGACTCTTTCACTGTGGAGCTCTGTGCTCAGAAACAAACCAGAAACGGGTTAGATAATCAAAGATAACGGATCGGGATTCGGGTAGCGGCGTCGACCTCAGGATCAGCCTGTGACGACAACTTCCTCTGATGTCACTTCCTGTTTGTAACTGTTGTCTAGGGGTCTTCTTAAGATGCTCCTTGATGTTCACTTTCAGTCCACACTGCAGAGTTTATGACGTGTTTTTGTCGTAATGATGGGAAAATGAAAAATGTGATGAAATTTATTATATATTCAGAACAGTCGACCAATCAGAACCAAACTATGTTCTACATTTTCATTTCCTCAGAAAATATTCATCTTTTCAGTTTCCTGTAGAAAGAAAATGTCAAGATCTGGTTGAATTTGTGGATGATCCAAAGCAGTTTAGTGAAAACTCATTTCAGGTTAAAGACCCAAAACATCCACCGTCGACCAAAACCATCTGTCAGTCTAAATGTTTAATCCCTGTTGATCCACTAATCCTGTCAATCCATGTCAATAATTGGTGTAAATACAGTTCTTCATCTGTTCA
>JAPQRP010000003.1:37231215-37246337 GCA_037367295.1 Apogon hyalosoma
AGATAGATAGATAGATAGATAGATAGTATTCTTGCTGTATATAAACTCATGTTTTATATGTACTTTAAGTTACTGTTATTTTAGCTTTCACCAGATATAGAAGGATCTCAGTAAACATCCTAGATTTTAAAGCTGTTTGTTGGTTGCATTTCTATATTTTAATAATTTTCAGACAGAATATGACCAAGTGTATGAAGACAGGTGAGAAAAACTCCCTAATGCGATTGTTCAATAAGTCTGAATTTCATTTCTGCCTCTACATTTTGCAGTTTCACATTTTGAGCCTGACTATAGGGATGTTCTCACATTTCGATTGAATGTATGAAAACCCAGAGAAAAAGTGCAGGTAAACAGAATCCCTCCGCCCCTCACAGCTGCTCTGTAACACAAACCCAACACCTACAACGTCGAAGGTACAGCTCACAAAGGTAAAAGTTCTGTCTCATTAAAACTAAACATTTCCATCAAACGTGGCTCTATTTTGGGCTCGTTTAAAGTGTCTAATGAAACAGAAGCAGGGGGGGGATCTAGAGTGTGTAAAACCCCAAGAATAATAATAAAAAAATAAAAAATAAAAAATCCGTTCTGATTAGAGAGTCAAACGTCTGTAATGTTTCACTAGATTTTTACGCTCACCTGAATATATGAAAGTCATTTGTACTTTTAAAATACCAACTCTGCTGGATAATGGGTCGCAATGAGTGAAATAAACGTTTTAAAAGTTAATATATGTTAACTTTTGTAAATATGAGTCATGCCGATTATTTAGCTGACTCCTAAAGAAACAAATAAGGTAAGTATTAACGCTTACGTTCACGTGTAAATGTGTTGATGACCACATTATCAATAAAGTTACTGTTTACTTGAATTAAGTTCTGTTTGTGAACAGAGCTAGCTAACCGGGCAGAACAGCAAACAAACACACTAATATGCCCGTTATGAGCTTAACACAAAACAACACGCTTTAAAAGTTACTATTTGGTAGGTTTTCTTAAAATGACTAATACCGAACGTTTACGTGACTCTTACGAAAATTAAAATGAGGAAGATTAGTGCCATTTTTACGTATGAAAAAGTAACTGACCACATAAACATTAAATTATTGTTTATTTGCATTCAGTTCTATATACGAAGGGCACTAGCTAGCTAGCATAGCAAAGTAGCAACATCGTGGAACAGCCCTAATGTGAGCCAACTTGAAACTCAACCCGAGTTTTCTGCATTTATTTTAAGTATGTTTGTTTTATCATACAATGTGTGCTTAAATGGCTTTTTATCTTTACGTGTAAAACATAAAGTTAGCCGTTAGCATTAGAATGCTAATGTTAAGCTCCACGGATATGACGTCATACGCTGGCTGTTGTTTGCGCCCCATAGTGGGCGTGGCGTCAGAGCCTCCTGTTGGTGGAATGTAAACAGCTAGCCCGGACCGCGTTAGACCCGGACCCGGTGTCGGTAAGCAGAGCGGCGTTGAACCGAATGTGCGTGCGGGTTTAAGCGCGGAGGACAGTGCCAAAGCTTAGCCTCCAACTCCCGTTATTTCTGCTTTTTGTTTCTCTTTAAAACAGTGGCTAACTGTGCTAGGCTAACGGAGGGCTAACGTCGTGTTTGCTAGCCCCGGGAGGAAAGCGGCTTAAAGCGGAGCCGTGAGGAGCTGCGTGGTTCTGGGTGTGTGACAGCCCTCCTCCCGGAACAAACTGGATGTGACGGACCACGGAGAGCGAGGCAAGTCCTGGTACTGTTATTTATACAGTTTACAATCACTGATCTACCTGTTTTAGCATTAAGTCAATACAGAACAAACCAGTTTGTCCTCAGAGGTTCTAAACTATACAAAAAACACATTTAACGGAGAAATAAGGAAGAAATAACCGGTTTTATAGAGTCTCCTCTAAAATAGGTCTAAAAGTATGTATATGTCGTCTACATATTTACATAAGGTTATCCAAGAAGTGACAGGTAGCTTTGAGTGCTGTCAGTAAACAGGACATGTGAGATATTCCTCCATCATGGAATCCTGAACATAAGGGACAGGAGACAGTGACATTCAAACAAAGACACAAGGAGAGGGATGTGTAAAAGTTGAAATATCAATGAAATACAGGGGTTAACTAACATGTAAAGTTCAACTACTTCTCTTTTCCTTCATTTTTACACAAATAGCTACACTTTCTAGTCCTTACATGTACAAAACAGACATGTTTAATTAGCTTTAATGCATTTGAGGGGAGTTGAATTGTTCATTACTTGTGTTTTGTGTCACTGTGTGCCTTCACAACAGACTGATTACAACCTAAAAGGATGAAACAATAACGCATTGTTAAGATGATCCCTGGGTTAGTGAATCCACGGATGAATATCATACACAGGAAGTGTTATTAGATGAAGCCAGCGTAAAAGATTAAATAAGACAAAAACAGTATAAGACCTGACCAAGTAAAAAAGAGTAAAGGGAGAATGGATTACTGATGAGAATCACGATAATGTTTTGAGTTCTATTGCAGACTTCATTACCCCTGAGGGGAAGTTGATCCTTGTCACAAAGCCGTGACAGTAGACTTACACAATGACCTGACACAGTACATTTAACACAGACATGACACCAAGCACACAATCATAAAACACAAATTAGCAATAAGACATACATAATGAATAACCAAAGTTAAATATTACTTTACCACATGGCAGGTATCTTGTACAGATCAGTGAATTTCCTCAACATAATGTTAGTGATGATAGATAGCATCAGGTCATGCTGTTTATGAACATCTGGACAAAAAAGATCCAGAGGTTCAAAACTTATCGTTGTTCTCGTCTTTCTGTTGCACAGAGACAGGACAGTGCAACAGAAAGACGAGAACAACAATAAGTTTTGAATGTTTTTTCCTGATAGTGATTTTATCAGAAGTGTATGTAAGTGCTGGTTATTCTTAGTTGTTTCACTGTCTTGCTGTTTTATAGGACATTAAACATATTTGAAATAGAGCTACATGATCATCGTTCCAACAGTCACTGTTCAAATGTCATCATACAACTTTTAGCAGCTGACACTAAAGGAGAACTTGTGAATTCAAATTTTCTACTAAAGTAGAAGTTCAGTTCGTATGATAGAAGATGATTTATTCTGAGTAGCTGCTTAGAGCTGGGAGCATCTGCAGTTATGACTGTGTTGCCATGGTAATGCTACAGGATGCTTGTATCAATATACATATTCTATACATCCATGTAACTAGAGGAACATCAGCTAAAAGCTCAATGAAACTAATTGTTGGACAACAGAACACAGCTCAAACAGCAAGCACTGAAATGTATAAATATCTAAACCAGTCTAACAGTCTTAGTCCAGCATATGTCATGAATAATTTAATAAAACAACAGACCAATGAAACAAACTTTGCAGTGCTAAGCTAACAGTAAACAGATCCAACAGTACAAAGATTATTTCTCTACCACTAAAACTCACTTGAACGAGACAAAGAAAAGTAAAAATAAAGGTTGAATAATGAAGAAATGATGATGAATGTTGTCTTTTCTTTGCTGTTTTCTGATCCTAACTTTGTTTTATATAAATGAAGCTTCTGCTATCGACTGATCCATTGTTTTGTGTTACAATGAAATTATTCAGACTGGAAACAAATTGCCCAAGGTTTAACAGGATAAACAGTTTCTCTGAAACACAGAGTTAAGGACAGATACTTTATATTACTGTACCTACACTGTGTCAGCCTGTTATAGTCTCATGTGTCCCTCCACCGTCTCTTAACCAGGCAGTCAACCTTTAATTATGCTTGAGAAATCAATGAGTTAGTATTCATTTGCAATTGCATCCAGTCATATTAAGACAAAATGAAGAAACATCACAGAGAAAGGAAGTAATACAAATTCAGACAATATAAAATGCAGTTACTGATTAAAATAAAACATTAAACAAAGTATTAGAGTACATGTATATGAAATATTACACACAGAGGAGGTGATGAGCCTTTCTCACATGAACATGAGAGATCACTAATGTGTTGTGAACAAAGGCATGTCATCCTCTGCATCCATTTCACTGAACGCAAACAGTTTTATTCTCGTTCTCACTGTTTGAAATGAGCTCATGTTACCTGTTAAACTGCAGAGGTCACCTGACAGGCGTAAACACGCTCAGCCTCAATGAGCATCTGCTCTCGCTGTCACTGCTCAGAAATTCTGAAAAGTTAAACAACAAGCATTAATGCTCTTTTTTCTGATGTCTAAAATAATTGCCAGTTTGAGGACAAGTACAAAAAAAACTGCACCGAAAGCAACTGGGGATGCAGAGACCTTGGTGTTGAGATGTCATTTCACTGAAGCCATGTTGTGGTTTATTATAGATTGTTTCATAGATTTGTATGATCGGGGTTTCGGTTTCCCTAACACAAAAGAGGAATAAACAAAAGCATGTTATTGGTAACGGCTATTGATCAAATTGTTACAGAGATGCTGAATCATTTTAGATATTTTTAGGTGTCAAGTAATGTACTGAAGGAGTGTTTAACTACTGTGTGACTCATGATGATTTAATACAGGTTGTGACATTAATTCCTATTCCTTGCCCTGAACTAATGATCAGCTCATGTTGTTTCTCTGCGATTACTTCATCATATTTCCGCTAAATCCACGAGTGTTCATTTCAGACCAGCCTCTGTCAGATGAACAGAACCTGGTCTTGTGTTAGAAAAACAGATGAAGCTTTTAAATGTTTGTCTTTGATTCCGGCCTCTGAAATAACATTTTATTATTTCCTGATTTTGTTCCTTCTTTGACATTATTCAGTTCAACTTAACTTTATTTATAAAGAACTCTAAGAACAACTGTAGCAGAAACAAAGTACTGTACATCAATCATAAAAATATAACCATAAAACAAACAAAACAAAAGCAATAAAAACTTTAAAACAAGCAGACGCTCATGCCACATCAAAAGCCAAGGTGTAAAAACAGGTTTTAGGACAAGTTTTAAAAATGGACAGTGAAGGGGCCTGTGTAATGCATAAAGGTAAATCTTTCCATAATTTAAGAGCAGCAACAGAAAGGGCTCCGCCCCCTCTGAGCATCAGCTGACCTGAAGGACTGAGCAGGAGTGCAGGGTAGAAGAAGGTAAACTTTATTATGTTGGGATTTGGCTCAAACAAGGCATGTGAGGATGAGTATATGTTCACATAGTACAGATGAAACAATTGATTAATCCAGAAAATAATGAACATTGAAAATATTGACTAGTTGCAGCCTCAGTAGTTGCATAAAGGCACAGTGATGAATGGAGGTTTACTGAAGGATTGTTGAATCAGAGCATTACTTTTCTCTAGATGTATCCACCAACTAACAACATTTCCTTCTGTTTGTGTCCCTACAGTTCTGTCAATAATCCCCCGTCTTGACATTTTGACAGTGAACAAATCGTCTCACATCCATCATCCTGTTGATGAACTTTTTGCCACTGGAGTCAGACTCTTCAACATGTTGAAGGCCTGATAGGTGTTGGTGTTCTATGTACATAGAGGTCAAGAGGTCAGCAGGTTCCCAAGCAGCCATGTTGGACTCTTACAGTCCCATGTGACCTCAGCCTCCACCAATCAGCTTTTATTTGTCTCCTGACCAAAGCAGCTTTTTCAACTCCATCAGGAGCCACTGTTTGTTCTGTGCTGCCATCACTGATCAGCCAATCATGGCCGAGTCCAGCTCGGAGCTCGAACCGCCTTGTGCCACTGAGAATGTCTCAAAAGAACTCATTGTAACCACGGTGATCGACGGGTCAGAGGTCAGAGCCGAGGTCCCGAGCAGCAATGGGACCGCTGAAGGTCCATTTTCTGCCAAAGTCATGAAGGAAGAGGACGAAGTCACATCCACAGCGCCCGATTCAACGCCGCCATCTGAAAGCACAACAATGAGTGGAGTCACCATAGAAGAAGAGTCTCTGACAGCTCTACTCAGCCACATCAGGACTGGATCAGAAGCCAGACCAGGAGAACCAGGTAAGGGTCAGGCCTCATCCTGGATCAGCTGATTTGTGCTCCTTCAAAGTAAAAGTTTACTGAGTTTTATCAGATTTTTTAGAGAACCTAATTCGCAATCAAAGCTTATTCATTGAAGAAAACCAATCAGCTACTGTTGCTGTGCAGATTATTATAAAAAAATGTGCATGAATAGAATAGAATAGAATAGAAATACTTTATCTACTCTTTCTCTACAAAAGGCAGAAAGTTACTGGAGTAAAACAATTTATTCCACCTGTCCTGGACCAGCAGGTCTGGATTTGGACCTGGAGGAGAGTTCTTCTGCGGCGACAGCTGGCGGTTCAGATGACCAGAGGGAGTCCACCGACTCCGCTTCCTTCTCCATCCCCAGTCTGGAGCTGTCGGACGGGGTCACGGCCACAGGGAACTCCCTGGACGTGGAGGACGGTTTGTCCTCGTCATACTCTGCTCTGGGAGCAGAGGGCGGTTCTCCATCCACAGAGGTCCCCAGTCTGAAGGACGAAGAGACTGCAGAGGCCAAAGGTGAAGATAAGCTACATGACCACATTAATGAGTACTTATCTATTTATAGATTAGGAATACTCTATAAAACATGTGAGATACGACAGGACATTACTGAAACACTGTATGCAACATGGCAGACTAAGCAGAATGGAGTAAAACACAAGTTACAAGTAATGAATCAATTACTGAGGTCTGAGTGTAATTACCTTCCCGTCCACAGGGGGCACTGCTGCAGCTGCCGCCTCTGCCGCCACCTCGTCTTCTACAACTTCTGCTGCTGCAGAGTCTGGGCCGTCCATGCCAGCGTATTACCTGGTGAAGTGGATCACCTGGAAGGAGAAGAAGACGCCCATCATCACTCAGAGTGAGAATGGACCCTGCCCCCTGCTGGCCATCATGAACACACTGTTCCTGCGCTGGAAGGTAAATATTTATGTCATCAGTGACTGTGTAGATGAAAAAAATTACCCTGGTGTTTGTCTTTACAGATGTACTTTTTTGACAAATTTCTTAATTCCTCCATGTACAAATTAAAATGGCAGGATGTTGCCTCCGTGTAGCAACACAAACATTGTCCTTCACTACACAATGATAATCCGCTTCAGTAGATCCATGACAACAAACCCCTGATTGTCTCTGTTACCTGATACTTTCTACTGGTCATCTTCTGCTTTTTTCAGCTGTGTGTTTGCTGTGCCCACTTCATGAGAAATATCTACACATAAATAATTTATTCAACTAAAATGTACTTATACAGGACTTTTTTTGTCCTTATCATTCAACAGTAGTTTGTTCTAATAGTAGAATATCAGCTTGTGTGGAGACTGGGTAAGTGATATCCTGGGTGAATGTTCTCCGATTGTGACCTTCATGATCTTTCTCACCATTCCATCAAAGGAAATTATTTTATTTATTGTTTGTGACTTTTTCTTTTATTAAAAAACACAAGTCAGTCCCACCATCTTAGTACACTTTATCTTAAATTCATGATGTTTTACACATATAAGCTGTGAAACCAAATGAAATAATATTCATTCTCAGAAAACCTTTGAGAAGTTCATAAATCATCTCAACCTACATGATCACTGTACTTGAGGTTCAAAATATAGACATTTACGTCATTTATTTGGGTGAAATGATTGTTAATTATCAGGCAGTGGAAAAAAGGGAAGAATGAAAATTCTTTGTTTATACAGTTCAAATATGTGTGTGTTTTCTTCTCAGGCGAAGCTTCCTGCTCAGACTGAAGTCGTCACCACTGAGGACCTGATGGCTCACCTGGGTAAGATGATTGACAGCTCTGAGAGCCAGTCAGCTGCTCCTGTTACCTGTAACTGCTCTAATGTCACTCCCCTTATGCTTTTTTTTTTCTTGTATGTGTAGGAGAGTGTGTGCTATCTGTTACACCCAGAGAAAAGGCTGATGGGATGGAGCTCAACTTCCAGCAGGTAAAATTCACCTGAACCTGTATGAACAGTTTCAGTTGGTAATGATGCATTCAGGTCATGATGTAGTAATACATTCACATAGATGGGAAGGTGACTGTGCAGTGTTTTCTCATAGATCCTTAGGAAAACAAACTTTTTCAAGGGAGACCTGGCCAAGATGGCAGCGATACAGTCACATCATTACATTTTTATGATAATAAAAGCTTTTGTAAACATAGAAAAAAAACATATGTAATCAGTCAAAACATTTACAGACCAACAGCCTTGATTCCACACTTTTTACACTCTCTTTAAAATCTGTCGGAATCAGTGTTTGTAGATGGAGCTCAGACTGAAGCTTGTTCCGGGTATTAGGAGCTGAAAACCTAAAAGATATTTTTCCCTAATTCAGTCCTTATTTGACCATTTTGAAACAAGGTCAACCGATTATGTTGTTTGATGATGTGATCTGCATGTGCGTCAGAACATGAGCGATGCCATGGCAGTGCTCCCGAAGCTCTCCACCGGTTTGGACGTCAACGTTCGATTCACCGGAGTGACGGACTTTGAGTACACACCTGAATGCATCGTGTTCGACCTGCTGGACATCCCGCTGTACCACGGCTGGCTGGTCGACCCCCAGGTACGCAAACACCAGAGAGTGTGTGAAAAAGCAGTCGGTGAAGTCAACATCATTCACTAGATACTAGACTTTACAAAAAACCTAGTATCTTCTGAAATCCTGCTGCTCCTCTCAGCCAAGAACATTCTCAAGCAAATGTGTGTCATATTTATCCCAGAATTGCTGCTCAGGTTGAAATCCATTGATAAAACCTTTTAAAGTCAGTCTTTACTGTGTCTCCTCCACAGAGCCCAGAGATGGTGGCCGCTGTGGGAAAACTGAGTTACAACCAACTGGTGGAGAAAATCATCGACTACAAGCACTCTGCAGACAGCAGCCGAGTCAGTGAAGGTAACACAGACATGTCCAATCTCAACCCTGATCTGTCAGGTGGTCTCACCTAAAATGGATTTCAGTCCTCACAAGAACAGGTTGTTTTTGTCTTTTCTGTGTGTCTACTCAGGCTGAAGTCATTCTTGATGATGTGTAATGATGTAAAATAAACATAATGAATACTTAAAAGGTCAAAGTTGTTACAAGTAAAAAGGAAAAGTGTCAGAAAAATAAACACATAAGTCCAGATAAATGAAAACGCTACTGAAGCACAGTTACTTCCTGTACAAGACAAATAGATCCATGCAAAACATGAACGAACGTGTGTTGTTTGTCAGGTCTGGTTGCAGAGCAGTTCCTGGAGTCGACGGCGACTCAGCTTTCGTATCACGGACTCTGTGAACTCAACACGATGGCCAAAGAGGGAGAGATCTCTGTGTTCTTCAGAAACAACCACTTCAGTACCATGATCAAACACAAGGTGGAGTAGCTGATCACACACAGACGCACAAACACACCCATCACCATGTGCAGATGAAAGTAAAGTGTTTCTCTGCCCCTTAGGGTCACCTGTACCTGCTGGTCACAGATCAGGGCTTCCTGCAGGAAGAGGGTTTGGTCTGGGAGTCGCTGCACAATGTTGAGGGCGACGGAAACTTCTGTGACTCTGACTTCAGGTTGTGTCATCCACCGCAGAGAGCCCCGCCCACTTCCGACCTGCCGCCAACCAATCAGGAGCAGCAGAGACAGATTGACCAGGTGATTGACCTTTAACCTCTGAGCTGTTTTAAGACTTATTGAGATGTTTTACTTCAACCACATTTAAAGCAGAAAATGTTGGTGAATTAAACAATACATGAAACTAGCTGCGATTTTCCACAGTTATTATAATTCTAATAACATACAAAACATGTCCTGTCGACACAACAGTGCCCTGTTGACACTAAGAAAGATATTTTTTCTTCCTCCATTTTTAAAAAAGTATCCACACGACCTTTGTTTTACTAAATATCTCTGTCATCATGACAACACAAAGCCAGCTCCAATCTGGTCCAAATTCTCAGACAAACCATAGATAGTTGTCCAACCTGTGGACACCAAGGATAAAACTGGATGTAGCAGACTGATACACACACTAGATCCTCAAAAAAGTTCCTCTAACCCGGAACACACCTGTGGCTGATAAATGTATGAGGATAGAATGTATTTCAGTCAGTATTGATAATAATTGATCCTTTTAATGGTCCATGTCTAATAATGATTACGTTTCAATTGAAGTGTTTTGCGTTTGTTTCCATCAGGATTACCTGGTGGCGGTGTCCCTTCAGCAGCAGCAGGGTGGGGCCCCGGGGCCCCTCAGTGATCTGGAATTGGCCCGACAGCTGCAGCAGGAGGAGTATCAACAACAACAACAGCAACAGCAGCAGCAGGGGGCCATGCAGGCAGTACAACAGGTAATAGGAACAACGCTTAAATAAGACTTTTATAACACTTAACCCTTTTAAGACGATGTGTGTCTCCGACTATACATTTTGCTTTTTTTTTGCTTTAGCTTTTATCAAGATTTCCAAAAAAAAAAAAAAAAGAGAAGATACATTTTGCATTTTACAGCGTTCAGATTACCAGAACTCCTGAACTGTTCTCAGTATTGACAAAATTCAAACAGCATCTGAAAGCTGAGAATCTAAGCTTTGGTCTGTAATACATTACAGTAGAGGCCAGCGTTGCCTGAGGGGTAGGGGTGGGAGTGGGCGGGGCAGAGAATAACAGACTGGAGCGAGGCAGACAGCAGCAGGTGCAGTTGGTGAGAGACATTAATGACTTTTATCAGCATTTTAGCAAGGTTTTAGTGGAGTTTCTGTGGTAAATTCTTGTGTAATAATTGTGTATAATAGTGATAGTGCTGTTTTGGAGTGTTCTGCTCGTGTGTTTTGCCATGTTTTTGTTGAGTTCTGCTGGTTTTTTCACCTTTGTTTTCACAGTTTTTATCTGTATTTTTCTGATATGTATAGTTCATTGATAGTTGTATTTTAGCTCTAAATATTAAATAAATGTATTTATTTATGTAAATTTATAATCAGAGAGCTAGCCAGGGCAGAAAAAGATGCATTGTCTATAAAAGAAGATGATGGATGTTTTTGTCAGTGAAATGAGGGGCTCTGTCTACAACTAGACAGAAAGTGAACACAGACTGTCACAGGAAAAAATGACCAGAAAGAACTAAAAATAATAAGGAGAACATGAACACAGAATGATCTAGACAATTCAAATGTTTGAGCACATGGAAAATATTTGAACATTTATTTCTGTAATCTCATTTTGTTTTGAACAGTACAGTTGTTTTTCAAAATAAATGTTTTTATTTTTTGCTATAACCCACCATTTTAAGCATTTATTACTTATAAGCTAATAATGATAATTAATGGCTGGAAATTTAAAGTTAAGTTCTTCCTGAAAAAAGGTGCAAAAGAATTGGCAAAAAAGAAGATTTTTGACACTTTTCTAGGTGAAATCTCAGTGCCCTGTTATAACTCTACTCCATAAAGGGTTAAATAGATTAGATTAAATAGAACTTTATTGATCCTTTGGGCAGAGCCCTCAGATAATACTGTTCTGTTGGATTTAGGGATTGTTGCCTAATATTTACTTGTAAAAACTGAATGAAATCCATGAATCACATTTATTTCAAATGGGACAGAATCGGGTTATATTCTTATAAAGGGGCGGGGCATAGAGAAACCATGTGACTCAAAACAGGAAGTCACCCTCCACTGAGCTGTGTATCTTTGACTGAAGCTCATGCTGTTGTGTTTACAGGTCAGAGGTCAGGGGTCACAGCAGGGCGGGGCCAGAAGAAGAGACAAGGACTCAGACTGTGTCCTCTTATAGCCTCTTCATAATCATCGTCATCATCACTGACCAGCGACCACTGACCTCCTGAGTCCAAATGTCCAGTGTGTCTGCAGAGGGTGGCCTCACACACACACACACACACACACACACACACACATAAACACACACACAGCTCAATGCCAAACCCAGTGCTTTGTCTCACAGGTGATGAACTCCTGTAACCTCTGACTCGTTTGTACATTTTTAAGACGTTCAGTTCCGGTGGAGTCTGGTCAAAACTCCACCTTTACGAAAGGTTAACGAGGCGTTGCTAAAGGCTTTATTGATGATCAGTAAGCGGCATTATTGATCAGGTGAGTGGCGTGGGTCAGTCTCACAGTCTGAAGGTTTGTCACCGTTTAATTCACTGTAATCTTCACTCCGCGTGTCCATACATCATTAATATCAGTACTGACTCATGTCTGTGGGGTCAAACGGTCCTGCACAAGGTCAGAGGTCAACTAAACACCTGCCACGACCTGGCAACTCACACGTGTTCATATTAATGACTGATAAATGATGTATTAACTGTTGATGAACGTTTTTAATGACTGATCTATTCAAACGTGGCACCATGACACATTTTGTATTGACCTGAAAGATGGCGTGTCAGAGCTGCAACGTGATTATTCGATGGTTGATCCGTTTTCCAGACTTTTTAAGCTGCGTTTAGAGAATATTTAGAGCCTGAGCACAAACAGCACAGTGAAGGCCTTCTCTAAACTGTACACAAACAAATTCTGGCAGTAAACATGTTGAAAAAGTGTTCATTTTATAGGTGTTTGGCATCGATCAGCCCCTACATCAGATTTGATTTAGATGTACCAGATTTAAATGCATGAACCAGCTCCATACGTATGTATCTTATCCTAAACTCAACAGGCAGTCGGCCATTTTGGCTTAAATATGCAATTTTCCCCCATTTCAAAATGTTGTACCATTTAGACAGGATGTACTTTTTAAGTCCTTTGTACAATGTGTGAAATGAGTCACCACTCAAACCAATTATCGATCAACAACTAATCGTTTAATCTGTGAATCTGTCGTTGCAGCTCTAGTAGTTTGTTTCGGGTCTCTAAAGTGAATCTTGTCAAAAAATGAAACGTTTGAAGCAGAAACGTCTGAATCTGTACTGAAGTGTTGACTAAAAGCAAAGAAAACCCGTTTTTCTTATGATTGTCATAATCTTAGTTTTTTTTTTTTCATTCCACTTCTTGTTACCATCTGAAACTAAACAGTAAGCCAAACTTCTGCCAATATGTCAACACTCTGCTTTTTGTTCCTATGAACTCTGAAGTCCAGTCATGTCTGTTCTGTGATGCAGATTTTAACCGTTAACATCTGGTTTTTCAGTCGGTGCCGAGATGAGTCGCGTATTTACCTTCTGAAACTCAGCACAGCATCAACATGGAAATGGATCAGTATTTAACCACCGAAAACAAATAATGGGGATGGTTTCTCCGTATTTCATGGCTTTGCTGAACATTTGTTTCTACGACATGATATTTATGAGCAACAGTCCTGATCATAGACTCTGAAGATAATAGTAAATCAGTAAAATCACTTTGGAATCCATATTTTCTCTGTAATAAGTAGGAACATGTGCAGCGACCTGGTCATTAAGGTGAAATAAACTTCAGACCGACTTAATTTCACATCAATGACCTCTTATTTATCTTTATCTGTCCAAAACCAACAGCAGAACTTGTGTCTACACAAGCCCAAATCTGTTAGGAAAAAAAATCCACAACAAAATCATTCAACAGTTTATTCCAAATTTTTTGTTCTTATTTTGTCGAAGTAAATTACTCCATATATTTCATACAAACAAAAGTGATGTAAAAGATCCAACCAAACATGAAGAAGAAATAAGATGAAAATGACATAAAATACAAAAACAAATGACGAGACAAAAACATGTCTTACGTAATTTAATCCTTAGTTTGTTGCATATTTTATTTGCTACTTGACTTTTATTTAAATTCAGTAAAAGACACAACACGAAAACATGCTGACAAAAAATTTGTAAAATACGTAACAACAAAGTAACGGAACAACACAAGAATTCAGTAAAATGGACAGAGATGATGAAAATAATCTAAAAAGACACATGGTACGTAAAATGGGCCACAAACATTACAAGACAAAAAAAATTCAGTTAAAGATGCAGCACAAGAAAAACAACACAAGACAAAAAAAATAAGATGAAATTTATGCAGCTCAACAAAAATTTTGTAAAATACACAAAAATATGCCAAAAATGGCTAAACAAGACACATAATAAGCAAAGTATACAACAAAGATTATGAAAAACAAATCCAGTAAAACACGCAACAAGACAAAAATGGAGTAAAACAAAAAAAGCTGAAAACAATACAAAAACAACGTAATAAGACAAACACTCACTAAAATACAAAAAAATATGAAAATAACCTAACAAAAAAAGGAAAATGTGCAGAAAAAATGTAACAAATCCAGTAAAACATGAAACAAAAATGATTTAACAAGATGAAAAACAGGTAAAATACACAAAACAAAAATGACCTAATAAGACAAAAAAGAAAATATGTAAAATACACCACACGAACTGTGTAACAGGACAAAAATAGAACAAGATGAAAATGAAGTAAAAAACTGAACACATCATTTTCATCTGGTTGTGTAACTATGAAAACAACATAACAAGAAACAAAAATGAATAAAACACACAACCAGACAAATGAATGCAATAAGACAAAAATAAATAAAATGCACAACAAAAATTACATAGATGGAAAAAAATCCAGGAAAAGACGCAACAAGAAGAAAATGAAGGAAAACAAAAATTGATATGCAGCAAAATAATAATAAAAAAAAGAAAAAATGAATTGAAAGACCCAAGACAAAAAAAATTCAGAACCTGGACTTTTTTTCATTTTTCATACTATAAATAAGCTGAATCAGTTTTTTTTTGTTTGTTTTACCAGAGGTTGTTCTTCTGTGTGGACGTCCACCACCTCTGCAAATCTGAGAAACTGCATCATCTCTGACAGTTGATTTTGGTCATGTATTAATTCTTCTCGGCAGATTTGGGCTTCTGTACTTAGTTTCTGCTGCAGTGAAATGAAACCATCGCTGTGAAAATCTTCTGATTGGGATTTTAGTTGTTCTGACTCTGAAGCGCGTTGCTCCGGTGAACGTTTCCCATCATGCCTCTGTGATCGGCGGGCGGGTGTCCCCTGTTGTTTCGTGTGCTGACAGCTGAGCTTCTGTCTGACTGTGTGAGCGCTGCCTTGCTCTGTTTGCTTTGGATTTAATTTGGCAAATTGTCAGTAAAAAAAAAAAAAAAAAAAAAAAACTACAC
>JAPQRP010000003.1:37246437-37272625 GCA_037367295.1 Apogon hyalosoma
AGAGTTGGATTTTGCAATTTAGATTTGAGGAGATTCTGGTGACTGTTGCTGTTTTGTCTCTCAAAAAATCACCTGAGTGGTTCAGGTGCTAAGTTGTTGGTACATTTGAAAATTAACTTGAGAAAACATAGATCACTAAAGCTTTCCAAGCTTAGCAAGTTGTATTTTTTAAGGATATGGCAGTGGTGGTGCCTGACTGTTTTTTATCCATGATTTTTAGAGCTTGCTTATACAGAGAGCAAATATGTTTGGTGGCAGTGGGGCCCGCTTGAGCCCAGACTATCATGGAGTACGAGATGTGTGAAAAAATCATAGCATGCATGTACAGCAGGGCAGCCTAGATAGGTATGTAGTGTCTGATTAATTTAAAGCAGTTTAAATTAGTTTGTATTGTTTTGGAGATTTTCTTTAAATTTTTATCAAATTTGAGTTGGGGGTTGAGAACCAATCCGAGGTATTTAATTTCTGTTACAGTGTGTGTTCCTTTATTTTGTAAATTTATATGAAAACTTTGTTCTGGATTTATTTTTTAATAGAGAAACACATTGCTACCATTTTTGAAAGATTAAACACCAACTGCTGTTTATTGAGCGACTGCCTGACCTGAACCAGGGATGTAGATAGAGCATCAGCAGCCTGTTCTGCTGTCTTGGTGGGTGCATAAAGAACTGCATTGTCTGTGTACAGCTGGCACCTGACACCAGTGCAGATTGAGGGCATGCAATTTATAGAGACTAAACAGTAAAGGTCCAAGTATTGAGCCCTGTGGGATATCCATTTGTATGTTTAAAAGTGTATGTTTAACACACTGAACTGTTAGAAGATGATGGTGTTTCCACATTTGCTACGGCGCCTTTGAACGTCCAAAAGGGTCATATCTGATGACCATGTTAAGATGAAAAACTGCTTTTTTCACCAATTATTTACATGTGATTTAGTGATTTACTCCGGACATGCAATAAAATGTAACATAAATGCGAACAAGCAAACATAAACAATAATACAAATATCAACAATCTTAGACAGAACAACAGTACAATAGGTCAATTTACATGCCCAAAAAGGGGTGGGAAGAAGTATTGATAGAATATGTATGATAGGATTAGTGGATGAACATGTATTAAGCATTTTAGGTGACGTGATACTTTTTGATTTTCAGGCTTTTAAGAGATAATATAGGATATTTTATTTTCCAACAATACTTTTTTTTTCAAATAACATGACATTTAAATTGTGACATGTATAGTTTTTCATTTAGTAAATGAAAAACTGATTGTTCTGTTTGTTACAATATTGACTCTCCCTACATACAGGTCTAAATCACAGTTTTCTTGAGGGTTTACGTGTTTGTATGATGATTTAATCAAATCAATACAATTATTATGTTTATCACTACTGTCATTTCAGTGTTTCCTGTTCATTATTAAAGATTTAGGTTTCTATAGGCTAATAATTCACTTCATTATTTCAAAACTCATTCAGTAGAACTGACAGTATTATCACCAAAATCTAACTGTAACTGAAAAGTCTAATTGTATTTCCTCGTATCCTACAGACGTCCAGCACCTGTTGGTGGTTAAAGAAGAGGTTCCTCCTGAGCAGCAGGAGTGGAATCCCATTGTGGACCAGAAGGAACCAGAAATAGAACCTCTCCACATTAAAGAGGAACAGGAGGAATTGTGGACCAGTCAAGAAGGTAATATCACCAAGTTCCCATCCACTCCTGTCCCTGTGAAGAGTAAAGGTGATGATGAGAAGAAAGTTAAGTCCTCACAGCTTAATCAAACACAAACTGAGGAGAACAAAGTGGACCATGGAGGATCAGAACCAGCCAGCAGCTTCCATCCACATAAACATTTACAAAGAAAAACAGATGAGCAGAATGAAGACTCTGAGGAAACTGAGGACAGCGATGAAGACCAGACCCTGAACCACAAACCTGAGTCAAAGCTTCCAACAAACAGCTCAACTGAACAGATGGAGACAGAAACTGATGGAGACGACGGTGGAGGATCAGAGCCAGACATTATCCTGGTCCACATGGAGAGTGTAAAGAGAAGAACCTTTGACAGTAAGAGTTTACTGGAGGAACACATGGACACTCACACAAAACAGAAACTGGTTGGTTCTTCTGAATATGAAGCAACATTTTCCCAGCAGAAAAACATGACACAAGAAACCAACTCACCCAGAGACATGATGAAGAATACTGACTGGACTTTAAGTGACGTGGGATGTGAAAAGAAATTACACCACTGCTCTGTGTGCTCGAAAACCTTCTGTTGGAAGTCACATTTAGATATCCACATGAGAATCCACACTGGAGAGAAGCCATTTTGTTGTTCATTTTGTGGAAGCAGATTCACTCAGAAGTCAAGTTTACACAGTCACATAACGTCCCACACCGGAGAAAAACCATTCAGTTGTTCACTGTGTCACAAACGTTTTGGACACAGGACAAACTTCAGGAGACATATGAGGTCCCACACAGGAGAGAAACACTTTGGATGTTCAGTTTGCGGTAAAAGATTTGTAGATAAGTCAAAGTTGGGGAGTCACATGATTAGTCACAGTGAGGAGAAACCTTTCAGCTGCTCAGTTTGTCAGAAATGTTTTAAATATAAAAGAGACGTTACAAGGCATATGAAAATTCATACACGGGAGAGACAGTGTTTGTAGGCAACACAAAATGTGCACATTTATAGTTTTATTTCGACATTTTGGCTATTACTTTATAGTTCCACTATACCAGGGATCAACAGCCCTGGTCCTCAAGAGCCACAGTCTTGCATGTTTTAGATGTATCCCTCTTCCAACACACCTGATTCAAATGATAAGCCTATCATCAAGCTCTGCAAAAGTCTGATAATGACCGTCAGGTGTGCTGGAACAGGGAAACATCTAAAACATGCAGGATAGTGGCTCTCGAGGACCAGGGTTGCTGACCCCTGCACTAATTCTATTACATATTAGAATTATTTTTATGCATTTATTTGACACTTGAAGTTACTTGTAACTAGGTCTGGTTGACAGTGTTGGTCTTGTATTTGGCACTGAGGCCTTCAGTGGTGTTCTACCTGACCTTAATATCAATACTATACAACAACCACAATATCCCAAGGTGTTGCTTCATAGACAGGTACCTGACATAGAGAATGAATGTCATTACTAAAGCATTAAAGTAATGAACACAACTCGGCAGGTGTCGTTTCACTACTGCCACAGCTGCACCACATACATCATCTCAACACAATCAGCAATATTTGTTCAAATTTACTTCAAATATAAGTATTTTTCAAAACAATTGAAATAATTTCTTAGTTCATGTGAATATGCTTGAACTCTTCAATTATTTTGCTGTATTTATCATGATCTGATTTATTCTGTGCTGTCTTTTCTCAGTATGTCTTTTAATTATGATTTTATGTTCATCTGGATTTTCTATTTATATATCTATTTACTTATAAGCACATTGAACTGCTTTTGTGCATAACATACATTATCCGCACACTATATACTTGCCCAGTGAGATCGCCTGTTTGTATTTAAAGGTATTTTTGCACTGGTGACATGAGCAGCTCTTTTTTTATTCTTTGTGTATGATTCATTTGCGGTTGTGCTCTGCTGTTTTTCATTGAGCAATATATTTAAAAGATCAGAGCTGTGGATTGCGGCTGGTTAAATGGCACAGAGGATCCACAGAAGCATCCCTGAAAATTCTCCAAAGGAAGAGGTTAGTGAAATCTAATGATGTAACGTTATAAGGTAAGCTATGACTTCATTTATCCGACCGTGGGGAAATTTCACAGTTAACAGCAGCCTACAGCAAGCAAGTGCAGGGAAAATATAGATAGAAAACAAGTGAACAATTAAATGTAAAGAGAAATAGACAGGAAAGCTGGTATTTATGTGAATATTTATATAAATTTAGAATTAAATATTTTCACTTGTTGCGTGTGTGTGTTTACTGGGAACTGTTATAGAGACCAGTGGCAGATCCAGAAAAAATGGAGAGGGGGGGGTGCTCTATAAACATACTTATGTAATATCCTTCTCTGAATTGTCTTATTCCTGCTTGCTTTGTTTACAGAACATACTACACATTCCAGTCATTTTCCACAACTCAAAATACACTAATCTTAACCCTGAAGCTTAGATGTAAATGTCACAACCCAAAAAGTAGCAAGACAGTCACATAGCAAATAGATCAGTCTTTCAACCGTCAGAGATTTCGCTCAACAGATAATGCTTTGGACTGCAATGCAGAAGACTGGGCTTCAATTCCTGGTCAAGGCAGCAATTTTTTTTCTGCAGATTCTCAAATGGGGGGTGCAGCTCCGAGGGTGCCAGTAGGTAGATCTGCCATTGGAGTCTGATGGCTATGGGAAGTAATGATCTGTAGAATAGCTCCTTGCACTGGGGATGTAAAGCTCTGGTGCTGAAGGAGCTGCTCAGGGTGACAGTGTGATGCAGGGGGTGGGAGGAGTTAGTCATGATGGATGTCAGTTTGGCCAACATCTTTCTGTCCGCCACCTCCTCCATAGAGTCCAGCAGGCACCCTGAGACTGAGCCAGCGCTCTTAACTAGTTTGTTCAGTCTCTTCCTGTCTGCCTGTACTGTCCACTGGTCCGTGCAGCCAGATGTTGGTCCATGCCTGTCTCCTCCATCTTGCCCCGCAGCAGCAATGGCTGGATGGTGTTGAAAGCACTGGAGAAGTCAAATAACATGACTCTCACTGTGTTCCTGGGGGACTCCAGGTGAGAAAGGGTGCGGTGCTGCAAGGAGATGATGGCATCATGCACCCCAATGCCTGGATGGTGTGCAAACTGCAGAGGGTCCAGCACAGACCTCACCTGGGGGTGGAGGTGGCTGAGGATGATCCTGTCCATGGCCTTCACGAGGTGGGAAGTCCAGGCGAAAGGTCTGTAGTGGTTTGACTCCCTGGGGTGGGCTTTTTTTGGAACTGGATCAACACTGGAGGTCTTCCACAGGATTGGAACTCTCTCCAGACTAATTAGGCTCAGGCTGAACAGGTCCAGAATCACCTCCATCAGCAGCTTGGAGCTGATGCCGGCTGGGCCTGGGGCTTTCCTGGCCTTCGTCTTCCTGAGCTCCCTCCTCACCTGGTCCATATTTAAGGAGAGGGGGGAGGGAAGCTCCTCTGTGACAGAGAGGTGTGTGAGGGCCAGAGGTGACAATGGCATCAGCAGGGAGGGGGCTGCTATACTGGAGGGGTTGGAAGGAGGGACAGAGCTGTGAGTGGAACTGAGATGTCAATGCTATCAGCAGGGGGGAGGTTTCCATTTTTGGAGAGGAGTAAAGACTGACCTGGAGTCAAACCTGTTGAAATGCAAATTCAGCTCGTTTGTCCAATCCTGATTTCCATTTACTGCATGTCCATCCGCATTTTTCCAGTGGCTTCAGATGTGTTTCAGGCCTCTCCACACGACAAGCCATTATGGAAATGAAGACTTGACTTGGATAAAACAAAATTTCTCTTCATTTGTAAAACATAAGTAAGTTAAAGAGAACTATAACACATTTTTCTTTTGGTTTCTGAGTGTGATGACTTTGGGTTGTTCAGTCTAACCAAATTTTATTATTAATTTATTTGATTTGTGAAGAACTGGATCTGGACAATTCAGCCAAAAATGTTTCATATCAGTCTATTGATAATTATCACAATGAATGACAACTCATTATTTCTTTCTGGGATTGAGGCTGATTTTTGGTGCTGAGTAATGTGATGAGTTAAATCACTTCTTAAAACACATTTTTATAGACTTTATGTGATGCTGTCTCTTTTAATGTTTGAATATTTAATTTGACCCTGTTTTGTTTATTCATTTATACTGACATACATGATGTTGTTTTATTCCATTCCTTAATTTTTTTACAGTGATTTGACAGCAGTGTCATGTTTTTGAGTTTGCTGTACATATGTATTTTATTGTGTTATATAAATAAAAGATATTAGTGTCATTAGTATAGAAGTTAAATAAACCAGACACTTGTTAGTGGTTTTAAACCTATTTTGTTGTTGTTTTAATCTTATATTTCTGAGGTATAACATTTGAAATAATTAAAATGATGAGGTGTTTGATAAACATAAAAAAAATAAGTATTTTACTGACAATTTAGATGAAATAAACCCTAAAGACAAAAACTCTCAAATTAGATGGTGGTAATCATCATCTGGTTCTAAAGGAAAATTACTTATATCTGTATAATTATTTATGTTAAGCCCTGCGATGAACTGGTGACTCATCCAGGGTGAACCCCGCCTTCGCCCTTATGTAGCTGGGATCGGCTCCAGCGACCCCCGTGACCCCAGTGAGGATAAAGCGGGTTCAGAAAATGAATGTATAATTATCATTTTAGAGCTCAGCCCTGTCTTAATTGGTATATTATTAACAGACAAATGTATTTTAAATCGCAGGAAAATGTGTTATTTTTTTACGTTGTAAAACGCTTTGTACTTCCTGTTTTCCAAATATTTTTCAGATTCCGGTCCAGAGGGGGCAGTAATGAGTCGTTCAGCTTCCGGGAAGACGAGCCAGCGCGTTTAGCTGTTAACACTCGACCGTATCCCAGTCGTCCGTTTTGTCCTGTAAAGTGTTTGTTTGAGAGCATTCGAACAAGCGGAACCCCCGTATCCGTATGAAACCGAGTGCCTGAACTATTTTCTGTTCACATTCTATATCTGTTTTACTCCCGATTCATCTGTTATTAGCTCAGTGATGCTAAAGTTAGCTTAGCTCGCTAGCTGCTAAGAGACTTTCCAGTGTGTGATGGAAACAAACTGTTTCTGAAGGATTTGCGTGAAGAAAAAGTTAAAAATGTCCCAAAAAGTGCAGATTTTGAGATCACTAGTGGAGCAGAGACTAACTGCAGCCACTGAAGAGATATTTGGGCTGTTTGAAAGAGCCATAGCAGAGCATGAGGAGGAATTTTGTCGAACCAAAGAAGAAAACCGGCGACTAAGACAAATGCTGGACGAAGTTTTAAACCCAACTATACCCACAACAGGTTTGTACACATTTATTTTAACTAAAGGTCTTAGTGATAATAAAACAGTATACATTTTATGTGTTTAAGTTTTTGTACTCTATACAAGTAATACGTTAGTATTTAATTTTTTTTTTTTTTTTACTATCTTAACAATAATATTTTCTTTGTATAAATTACCTGAAATTTAAGATCGCCAGTACTGACAGCAGGTTTGATATTATTATTGTTATTTATGTCTTAATCAGTTAACTTTATGGATAATTAGCCGTAAAAATGTTGATAATGCATCAGTATCCCGCCATAACGTTATGGCGGGATACTGATACATTATAAACGTTTTCACGGCTGTTTAATCGTAAGTGAAAATGTTAATGGTCAAAGAAGATGTCATGACGTTATTGCGACCGAACAGCCTTGTCATGTTATCGTTTGATTCCTTATCTTGTTAAAATGTGAGTTCTTTCACGTTATAATATAAATATCTGTATCTAGAGTTAATTATGTTGTATACTCTTCATAGTTTGCATACAACATTTTATACTTCCAGATACTGAAGTTAGGCGACATCTCATTCTTCCTTCTGTTCAACCCCATGCACCTTAAAATCTACCTCAGAGAACAAACTAATCACAAATCACCCTTCAGATTTAATAATAGCAACATTTTATGATCTATCAAATGAAACTTGGACAAACTGCATAAATGATCAATATTCCTCTATTTATTTGTTGTCTGTGCACCATTTCTTAAGCATGAGTAGCATGGTTTTTACATTTTAAGTATTTTTCACATTATAGCATAAAAATTTTCACCTCAGAACAAGTTATTACATTGAAACATGCATGATAAGCTTGTATGTTGATTGAATACAGAAATAATTATGTCATGATATAAATATGTCTGTTTTGTAAAAAAAAAAAAAAAAAAAAAAATTAATGATGGAGGAAATAGTACATTGAGAAAAGATAAATAGAGAAATAGTGATAATTTATGCAGTCATGAAAAATATCCTGTTATTGCCTGAAACTTTTGTTTTAATGTATGAGTTTATTTTGACATGGCAGCAGTAACATAAAATGTCTCTGTAGGGCTCAGATCTTTAACTTCAGTAAGAATACGATGCATTGTGAAAATACTCCACCAAAAAGTACAGGCACACACTGAAAATTTTGTGCTTTTGCAGCCTGTATTTTGTACTTTGGTAGAAGTAAGTAGTATGAAAATGGGCTCGTGTAATTGTGTAGAAGATTAAGGCACATATATGGAGGGTCTGGGGACTCCTACCCCAAGAAAACATTGTTCTTCACTAAATTTAATGTAATTTTGGACAATTTTCATCATCTTTTTTGTGCTGTTGAACTTTTGAAAAGCTGTAGCAAATGATAACGCCACCATCACAACAGCTGATTTTACTTGAGTGTTGTATTACTCTTACATATTACACTGTGTTTCTATCACAGTAAGTCATCCAGACATCCAGGTCGTGCAGGTGGTGAAAGAAGAGAAGCAAGAGTGGAGCCCTAGTCTCGTCCAGGAGTGTCCTCAACTTCCCCGTATTAAAGAGGAAGAAAAGGAAGTGTTGATCATACAGGAGCAGCTTCAAGTGCCGGAGAGGGCCGATACCACCCAGATCACAATTGGTGAGAAAACTGAAGATGGTAGACAGACGACTCAGGTCTCACAGTTTTATCAAGGACAAACTGTGGAGAACACAATGGAAGCCTCTGAAGAGGACTATGGGGGATCAGATCCAGATTTCCCATCAGATACTGAAAACACTGACAACTCCTCTGACTCAGAGGACGGCAACAATGCTCTGAAGCAGAAGAGAAGACGTCAGTCGTATTTACACCCAAAGACGGCGCCTCCAAGTGCCAGTTTATATGAAAATATTAAAACCGAAGCTAATGGGGAGGACTATGGGAGTCCAAAACCAGGCAGCAGCGCAAAACGAGAGTTTCAAACAGATTCAGATAAGACTGAAAACTCTTCTGACTCTGAGGGTGATGGTGAAGATCAGAAAGGGGGAAAGTCTAAAAGCAAACGGCATCAGTGCTCAGAGTGTAATAAAGTGTTTTCCACAGGACAGTTTCTGAAGAAGCACAAGAAAACCTCAGTCAAGGGAGTTCACGGTTCAGAATCAAACCCAGGTGTTCACAAGAAGTCTCAGACAGGAAGAAAATGGTACAGCTGTCCAGTCTGTCGGAAAACCTTCCTCCAGAAATTTGATGTTCAGAGACATATGAAGGTCCATACACAGGCGAAACATCCTACCGAACAAAGACACAATCAGGAACCCAAATGAATCTAAAACCAGTGATGCTGATGACCAGACTTGATGAGAAATGACTGCAGTATGTCCAAGTTCAAATCTGAAAGGATCAGTTTCCACAACAGGGTAAATCATTCTGGAGTTTGTGGTTGTGAAATTCTTGGCCGATGTGTTGACTGCTAGGGATGTTTATCTTGTTTGCGTTATCATCATCAGAGAGACAACAAAATCACTGCAGAAAAAAAATGTACAACATTAAAGTCTGTCAGGCACTTGACACAATATCTGATGGAATACAAATACAGTCGCACAATTTTGTCCAATAGCCCAGACAAACATTGACCACTGTACTTGTCGACCAGTACTGATGTTCAGCTGATGTATCTGCATCCATAGTTTGTGGCAAAAAGTCAGATGAGCCTCAAGGTTTGTAAAGATATGAAATGTTCTTTTTGTGTTCACTTAAATTTAATTCTCTTTATGGTAAAATGGGCTGCATGTCATGTGTTCTGTTTAACCAACATTTATGCATCATATTTTTTATTTTATTTATCCTTGCAAGGGGAATCTTTCTTCGTGGAGTTTGCATGTTCTCCCTGTGTCTATGTGGGTTCTCTCCGGCTTTGACATGCACCTTGATAGGTTAATTTGTCAATCTAAATTCACCCATAGGCGTTAATATGAGAGTGAATGGTTGTTTGTTTGTCTAATTGTTCTGCCCTGTGATGAAGTGGCAACACATCCAGGGTGACCCCCACATTCACCCATTGGTAGCTGGGATAGACTCCCAACACCCCCTGCACCCCTCTAGAGGATTAAGCAGTTTGGAAAATGGAGGAATGAATGAATGATTTAACCTTTGTTAAGACAGTCCCATTGAGACATGCAGTCTTCATGTAAAGAGACCTGTTTTGCAGACATAAAACATTTAGTTACAACACTACATTACATATAGTATATAAATTAGAGCAGGTTAAATACTAAAAGCAGGAACAATCCAGACATGCTTTCTCCAATTCCCTCAGAATATTTCTAAATTCGCCTAATGGTATAAAGGTGGACAGCTTTCAATCCTGCTGTTGCCTATTCCAGACCAAGGAATGGATTTGTAAATAGTTATAGTCGAAATCTTCAAATAGATAGTGATGACGAGTTGACTAGTGAATATAAAACACAATGGTGAATGTTAAAAACAGAAAAAAGTTCAAACCATTTCTAAGCATTGTCATGTTTTTTTTTTTGTACACCCCAGACTCAGACTTTTAGATAAAGTGTAATATGACAAGATGAAAGACACAAGATGAAAAGTACATAACAGAGCAAAATCAGAATGACACAACAAAGACAAACCATGTAAGAGGATGAAAATGACTTAATAGATATAACATGGCCAAAATATTGTAAATGACAATAGTCATTAAGATTAATAAAAAAGGAAAAATTGTTTGGAGGTGGACATGCAGTTAGCATTACCCACATTCAGTGTGTAGTTCAGACTCCTCAGGGCTCAAAGGTGGTGTACATTAATGCGCTATGTTGTTAGTTTGATTATTAATGGTTTTGCTCTTTTTTTGGGGGGGAGTTATTGATCACTATTGAAATGTTACTCACTGTTATTTTAATGATGGTATCATTCATTTTATCGATGATTCCCTCATTCTGAAATCTGGTTACTCTTTGTATTTGTCAAGAAATGTTTGTTTTGTATGTTTTAGATATGTTTCAGTAAACGTGAAATTTGGAGAAATATCATTAAATTGATGTTATCTTCGCTGTTTGTAAAGGATGAAGCTGATGATTCTGTCCATTATGTTCTTGTCTCTTTAACATCCATCAGGTTTGATGGATGGGAAGTGCTGGACTGTGGTGTCTCTGCTTCAGTCCAATCGATGCATGTCATTCTGAGCTTGTTTCCTTTTTTAAAGCTGGCATTGGCATTTTCAAAAGAGCTGTAAGTTCAGTCAGATGTACCCACAGTCAATGCATCATAAACTGTTCATGCTGTTCTACAAGTTGCCAACAGATGTTTAGTAAAGGATACTCTGTTAACATGGGCTTGTATGGTCACAAAAATTTGCTCTATTTGCAAAATTAGCCATTGTGGAATTAGAATAGGTCACCTAACACCTGTGCTCTTAGCTAGTGGGCCATAAAGTGTATTTAAATTAAACACAATATAATATCAGACTTTCATTTTGTTTAAGTTGTACAGGAGGTGATGGACTGAGACATTTACAGGGCTGATGTAGCACAAATATAGCCTGAGTCTTCTGTAAATCTGCACATCCCCTTCTGTTAAATATGGATTTACAAACACTGGCAATTAAAAGGACTGAACCTCAAGTGTGTGACATGTTAGAACCAAAATATCAAAACTAGAAAGTCATTTAGAACTAAAACATACTGATTTTCCTTCAGTCTGTGCAAATGTAACTGCAGTTGCTATGGCCATGCTTTGTAGATATAGTCTTGTAAATATTTTGTAAAAAAGAAATAAAAAATAACTAAATGGTTGTGACTTGAACATGTGCATTGAGATTTTTGCAGATCTAAGATGAAACTTGAATTTTCAGTAACAGACGAACTGTAAGGTGGACTAAAATAATTTCTAGATATTTAAAGTAAGGCTAAGGATCAGAATAAGTAAGACTAGAACTTTCATACATTTCCTGAAGGAAATGTAACCCGTGTGCTTGCCTCTTGCCAGACTGGTGTAGTTGTGGCTAGGTGTGATGGAAAAAAACAAGAAATAGCTCCCGTTCCCTTCATATGTGCGATCTGTGCGTTTGTGTTTGTGGACTGATGTCACCACAGACTTTCTGTAGACCTGTATTCAGATGAGAAGCCTCCCACAGTCTGTGTCAGTCCTGTTAAACACTGTTTAAATAGGCTCCTTTAATTGAATAGCTCCATGTGTCTGTATGTGATCCCAGCTGAGCTCATTCAGTTCAGACAAAGAATTTATGGGAAGGTTTTGAGCTGCATTATATGTGTTTTTTAATATATTTATTTTTAATTTTACTGTAGCTGTATTTTTTCAGCTTTTTATGTTTTTCATGGAGCCTTAATTATCTTGATTGTCTGCAGCTGTGCCACGCAGACCACATTTGCCGTTACTATGACAACGAGCACTGCAGGTGTGACTGGTGGTGTCGGCTCTGTGTTGTGCTTCTAATTGGTTTGATGTAGAATGGACCCGCAGGACACAATGTTCAGATTGGAGGAGGTAATGGTGCTCACGCTCTGTTTATTTTCTGGCAATATGCAACATAAAACACAATTAGTCCTGACTGTGGTCCAACCCCAGATTTTTCCCTTTACAAAATATTTGAAAGGGGGATGAACACAGAGAAACATACCTGGCAATATGCAACTTAAAACACAATTAGTCTTTAACAAAACAGACACAGGCTAGCATGCTCTCACACACACTTAGCTTACCCATAAAACAATATTTATAATCAATTAGCGCCAATAATATTTTCTTGATTACAATGTGGACAACAATATAGATAAAATTAGATGCCAAAAAGAGACTTAGAATTACTTAATAATACACGATGGTAATGGATAATAATGGATAACATACTTCTTCCCATTACGAGATATTCAAAAGGGGAGGAGGAAGGGGAGGAACCCGACTTTATATTGGGGTACCCCCCGGAGACACACAAAGACCACACATAAATCAACAAATAAAAGGACGGAGGACTAAATAAAACCCAGGATTACAGCAATTAAAGCAATGCCATGTAACAACAAAGTTAAAAGAACAATCAAGAATATTTATAAAAATAACATTATTCAAATTAATACACTTGGACTACGTAAATATCTTGCGTCACAAGGGGGCTGTACCTCCCAATTTATCAGGATTTAACATGGCTATAACAATTATGTTACAGAGGCACTGAAAACAGACACAACCACACTAATTTATGCTCTGAAACACTGAGAAACTGCTCTCAAACTGCTAATTATGGGAAAACCATAAATGATAGGTGAAAACTAACATGATCCTGCACAGCAGAAGGACCTGGGGTACACACAGATGTAGTTTTTTTGTCCATACTGTGAGAAATGACCGACTTATGGCAGTGTAAAAACAGTCAGTTCACCAGGAGCCAGAAGATCCGTTTGGTCCAAATATGTATTGGTTTGAATAGGAGCTGAGGAGGGAGTTGGCCCTAAACTACTGCCTGCCATTTCACTGTACAAAGAGCTAGGTCTGCAAACATGGGTTCATTTGAATCCTAGGAACTGTGGCTACATTTTTGGAAAAGATCATTCACCTCCTATGTTTGGCCAGGAGAGCGAGTTATTCAGAAAATTTTCAGGTAAATTTGTACTGCTCTTCCACTCTAGTGATGACATCACACACTCTAAAAAGTGAGATTTTGACTCAACCCAGGGGTTTTTGAAGGCTCACCTATTGAAAACCCTAAACCCCATCCTCATACCAAAGACATTCTTGTAGCGATGACAAAAATGCCTGTGTTTTAAAGTTTAAATGAAGTCTGTAGGTAAAAGTATGGCGAAGCAGGAGCAGTCAGAAAAATGTCAACATTTTGTTATTCCCATTGAAAAGGAATGGGGTTTTTGTTCACATTTTTGTGCAGAAACTTTAAGTGATATCATTATGATGTGACAACACAGATAATCTTTGGGCCAAGCTGAACATTTTTTGTGTTGACCGAATAATTTTAGGACGAATTGTTTGGGAGTGGTAGCCACTTGAAAATGGCCCAGTTCATTTCGGATGGACGTTTTTGACCGGTTTTTCGCAATTTAACTAAATTTGTGCCAATCTAAATAGATAGCACATCTTTCGAGACCAGGCTCCACAATTTTGCAATGATGTGTTTTGGTCTATTTCTAATGGTCTGGGCCACATTTTTTTTCAAAGTTTTTTTTATATAAGTCATAAGTCTTAATAATAATAATAATAATAAAAAATATGACGAACAATAGTCTCGTGCCTTGCATTACATGCAAGCACACGGGGAAATATACAGTGAAAACTACAAAATGTCTTTAATAAAGTGCTGTGAAATTCAGACATTCAGAAATTTTGGGTTTGATATTTCACTAAATTAAATGACATTTGTGGCAGTAAAAGGTGAGGTTTTCCCTTTTGATTAAAAAAAACAATTATGCTTAAATCCTGGAACTTATTTATTTGAGGATATCGTTTATGGTGTATTTTCGCATAAATCCAGGAGTTTATTTGACTATTTGGGGATTTTACAAACATTGTATGTTTTGTTTTTTTTACTTTTATCTCCCAGCTGATATTTTGTGTTAAAATTTCTAATAAATCCTGTAATAAAAATAGATTTATGAGGGTTATTTATTCTTTTTTTTTTTTTTTTTTTTTAACTTTTTAGAAGTTTTTTTCACTACTGAACACTGGACTTGAATGCAGTGTATAGGGACAAGTTGACACGGTGGCTGGTGGTAGTATCAATCCGCCTGGTTACGTTTGAGCTGGAAGCAGGAGGAGCATAGGTTGATGTCCAGCTGTACCACCATGGCTCCTGCCCACTCCAGAGGCTGATTTCAGCATTCTGGAAAGCTTTGAATCGGATCAAAACACTGACTATAATACTATGGTGAGACACAGACTAGAGACTAATTGGAAAGGGTTTCTTCAGATTTACGCAGACGGAGCTAAGGACCTTAAGAGTGGTGGAGCTGGCTTTGCATTCTACATCCCAGAATATGATATTGTAAAGCTAATCTGAATGTCTGAGGGGGGTGTCAGTCTATACAACCGAGCTGATCGCTATTATCTGGGCTTTAAAGTGGGTGGAGGAGGTCCTGCCAAAGAGGACTGTTACTTGTTCTGTTTCAGCTTCAGTTTTAGAAGCTTTGGTGAAGGGTAGTTTGGGAGCCCGACC
Source organism: Apogon hyalosoma (assembly GCA_037367295.1). Taxonomy (NCBI): domain Eukaryota; kingdom Metazoa; phylum Chordata; class Actinopteri; order Kurtiformes; family Apogonidae; genus Apogon; species Apogon hyalosoma. The sequence continues at coordinate 37,261,621 of JAPQRP010000003.1, forward strand.
AGATCTTATTGAATTATGTATACTGTTGTATAGAACTGATAAGGCTGGAGTATCGGTGGGATTTCTCTGGGAACCTGCTCATGTAGGAGTGGATGGAAAGGAGCCAGTAGGCAAAGCAGCCAAAATGGCCTTGAGAAGGGAGTGTGAATGGATGTGAGTGAGTGGCGATCTGTCATGAAGGAATATTCCAGAGCGCTGTGGCAGAAGCAGTGGGAGACTGAGGAGAAGGGAAGCCATTATTTCTCTATTCAAGACAAAGTAAATACAAAGCCATGTTATCCTGGCCGAGGGAGGATACAATCTGTGATTATGACAAGACTAAGGTCAGGACATTGTGGTTTGGCATGGGATCTTTTGAAGATTGGAAAACATGAAGATGGTTTTTGCAGAGTCTGGAATAAACTACAGACTGTAGATCATGTACTGATGGACTGGGGGACGTAAAAGGGGCAGAAAGAGCAATCGTTTTCGGTGTTGTCAGACTTGGGACTGACAGAATATTCTTGTTTTAAATCCATCTGAAAACCAGCCACAAGTTGTGAAAGCAGTCCTGGATTTTATATCAACAACAGGAGTTTCCCTTTGAAGTGGAGGTGCAGACGTAAAGCCAACAAGCATGACCTGTGAGGAGGAGGAGAAGTAGAAGAGGCAGCATAGGCTGGCCTCTGTATGTGTAATAATGTTTCTTAACCTAACAATTCATATGATTTGGCAATACAACTGTGTTTTATCAATTTATTGTTTGTATCCCACTGTAAAAATTCCACCCATGAAACAACAATAATAAACAGTGGTTTTTTTGGACATTGTGCTTGGTGTACTGAAGATGTGTGCTTATGTAACTCAGGTGTTTTTATTCAAGAATAATATTTTTTCCACAGTCAATGGGCTTAAATGGTTTCTTTTTTTTTTGGAGTTTCAGCCGTCTTAAATACACTAAGTATCCGGCCCACTGCTTCAAACTAAGTAACCTATCGAGTTTGAAGCAGTTTGGAAGCTTCCGTGTCTGAGATAACATCACTAGTCATAACCCAGAGCACGTTCGGATCCACTGTAGTAAATATGAGCGCGAAAGGGGTGATTTAACTGCATGGTTTAGAGACCATAGGCAAGATTTTACTTTAGCAAACCTTCTAAGTGCTCCATCATTAAAGCTGTGGAAAATTACTGCTTCCTTTCTAAATGCAACAGGATTTTTTAAATTTTTTAATTTTTTTTTTTGCTGTTCATCTCCTGTCCACATGCCAGTCCAGTAGGTGGCGACAAACGCGGCTTTCACATGGCTGCCAACCGCCATTAAAGGCAAAAGAAGAAGAATGAGATGTTTGCATGTTCTGTCCGTCAGCTGGAGTACAGACTGTGTTCTCGGTCTGTTTGGAGAGTTCGGTAATGTCTGGTTCCGTGTCGGTACCGGAGCAGAGCCTGCCGAAGCTGCAGCAGTTGAAGCGGTTCGTGTCAGAGCGTCTGTCTGCTGCGGCCCTGGAGATCTTCGACGCGGTGGAGAGGACGGTGATGGACATCCAGGAGGACGTTCGGACCGGCAACAAACAAGATGGCGGACGGCGGCCAAACGCCTCACCTGCGGCCGAGAGGCAGGACGGACCCCCAGGTGAGACGAAAGGGCAAAGCGACTAGGTACCGCCGAGATACTAACCCTGGGTACTGTAAAGGATTATTTCAGATCCGTGTAAAGCATCAGGGCGTCTGAAATCAACTTTTTCATTTGTAAAAACTTTGTAAAATAGTCGAAAAACTAGTAATTTCCTTGGTTCTACACAGCTAGACCTGGACCAGATCTATAACCACAGTATTGAGACACGTCAAATCTGAGCTAAATTGTGAGATATTACACTTCTACATACACAACAATACAATGTACAAACCCATCAATCTGGATCCAATTATTGTGGTCTAGAGGAGAGTAAAATGCATAAATGTATAGTTTTTATGGAATTTTACGAATGGAATAGGTCAAATGTCAGAAAATGTATGTGGTTCGTCTGGTTCAGATTTCACTCCAAGTACGAATGAGTGAGTTTAGATGTGGAAACTAGTTTTGGAGTGTGGAAGTGGATTTCAATCAGGTTTTACAAACTTTCACTGCATTGAGAATCAACCCTGTACTTGCCTTTTCTGTGAAATCAGAGGCAGAGAAATCAGTGTGATTTCGTGTCTTTAATGCAGTTCTGCCCATTGATTGATCAATACTGATGATTTTAACATGATTACATTGAAGGACACATGCTGAAATATGTTGGTCTACCAATACACCTGTGCATCCCTTTACACAGCCACCTGTCTTGTTTTAATTCAGAGGTGCAGACTGTACTTTACCCACATTTCTATGAAGGTGGGTCTGGACAGGAGGAGGATGAGGAGGAGTTTGAAGGTAAAGAACAAGATGAAGATGGAAATGACCAGGATGCAGACTCAAGTCCTCAACAGAGTGACGATGCAGCAAATGAAGAGCCGGCTTTGTCCCAGAGTGGCAGAGACAAACCAAACAGAAAGAGCAAGAGGTCTGCTGACGGCGATGTGAAAGTGAAGAAGACGTACCCGTGTGATGTGTGTTCGAAGAGCTTCGACCGGCCATGTCGTCTGCAGATCCACCAGAGGACACACACAGGTGAGAGGCCGTTCCAGTGTCCTGACTGTGACAAGAGCTTCAGGAGCAAAGCGCTGCTGTCGGCGCATGAGAAGACACATAGCGGTGAGCGGCCATTCTGTTGTCATGACTGCGGGAAGTGTTTCCTTCACAACCAGGCTCTGGTGGAGCACTTGCGGACCCACAGCGGAGAGCGGCCGTTCAGCTGTCAGACCTGCAGCCTGAGCTTCACTGCCAAGAGCCACCTGACCCGACACCTGCTCACACACTCAGGTACAATGAGGACAGGCTTTGAGACATGTTTTCTGACTGTCTTACACCGTTTACATTTTTGTCTTGTTTTGTGTCTTATGTTTTTTAACATTGTTTCTTTTACATAGTTCCATACTTTCTGATTTTTGTTGTGTTAGTTCTTTTCCAAATTATTTAAAACTACAAATAAACATCTGCTGTCTTCATTTTTTGTTGGGGACCAAAAGCCAGTCTTTGAATTTAAGCAAATAATGATTTAATGTTCATCGTGATAATAATCAGTGCCAGCTGTTAACAAAATGTGTATCATCTACCATCTTTGACCAGCTCTAGCTTGCGCTGCACAGTGATAAATGCTGATCTGAAGCAGACACAGTTTAGGTGATAAAGTGTTTTCTTGTCCAGGTGAGAGAAAGCACCTGTGTGTGGTTTGTGGAAAGGCCTACAAGAGGAAGGAACACCTGAGCGGCCACATGAGGGCGCACAGCGGCGAGCGGCCGTTCAGCTGCAGAGACTGTGGCCGCAGCTACGGTGACCGTGGACACCTGAGACGACACCTGCGCACGCACACTGGAGACAGCAAACGCTACGCCTGCGTGCTGTGTGGCCTGCGAGTGGTGTCGGCCAATCACCTGCAGAGACACATGCAGACACATGTCGATGAGCTGCCACACCGCTGTCCGGACTGTGGAAAACCATTCAGACGCAAAGACAAACTGATGGAGCACATGAGGATACACACCGGAGAGAAACCCTACCAGTGTGCATTGTGTGACGCCACATTCAGGTGGAGGGCGGGGCTTAATGCTCACCAACAGAATCACACAGGAGCAGACGAAGCTCTCTGATTGGACAAAGGGTCAGGACGTTTGTGTTATGTTTCACAGACTTTCCTGTGTCACCTACAGATCGTCTGATGTGGTCCCTTCAGAGCTAAATGATTCCTCATAAAGTTGAGTCATTTTCTGGTTTTGATGGTCCAATCCGCACTTGTCTGGTGTTGGAGCATTTGATTCATCTTCACTGACACTTGTCATTGTGACAGGTTGTGTCAAACATGTTAAAAATAAAAACTTGAGGAACTGAATTAATTACACCAGCTTCCTAGCCCTGCATTTGATAATCTGCTGTATAAGTGAAAATGTTGGCTTTAAAATTTAGAATAAATTTAACATAAAAACAAAGCTTTGTTGAAATGCCTTTCTGCATTTTAATTTTTTTAACAAGTGTAAAACCTGTTGGAGGCTTTGGTTTGAACATGTTTACTCATGTCAAGACTAAAATAATAAACATAGTCAGTTCAAGCAGTTTCATACCTGCATTTACTGTCCTGCCATATATGCAGTTAATGTGATAAAATTAAGTAGATAAGAATATTTTGCTCATCTATTGGCTTATGGTTCAGTTAAGTGGATTGTTTAATGTAATTAACCTTTTCTGTCAGTAGTTAGACAGTCAATAATTGCATCAAAGATGAAACCAAAATAGTCGACGTCCCATTGGATTTGGGGTATCACTTCAAAATAATTTTTTTTTTTATTACAGTCCTGGTTTTACTGTATGTAGTAATACCAGGAATTCTATTGTCCAAGATTTTTGTCCAGCTGATTTCTTGAAGACTGTTCACCCGATTCTCTTCATATTCGACACACATTTTCTTTACTACTAAGAGAGGTGCATTGCACAGTTTTATGGCTGAATAAAGTTATTGTTTTTTATTTTTGAAATATTTGAACATGGAAAATTTCTTGAAGACTCTAACAAGATTTCCAAGATTTCTTGAAGACGATTCACCAAATTTGGCAGACAAAGCAAAAATCAGATTTAAATCTAAGATTCGGGCAGAATAATGTTTATCTTAGTTTGACTGAACTACCCAAAAAGGACAATACTTTAGTTTAATCTAGTTTACAATTACCTTTAATTTAAATTTCAAAATTAATCCCTGACTTTTCACTTTTTTTTTGCTTCTACATGTGATCCTTGTCTACTAAATTTGATACATGTAGTTTAAGGCCACGCGATCCAGTTATAATTGCATTATCATCCGGTACAATTATTGTTAATTTGGGGTGGGACAAGATAAACTCAGCTTCTTCCTTCTCCATTTTCAGACACAAAATTATAATTGAAATAATTGTAAATTTTTTCTGTCTTTTTTGTTTGGTCTGGGCTTGTTGCTTTCTGTATTCTTTTGGAATTTGGGGTTTTTACCCCTCGTCCAACTCCTGGCCGAAGGGGTATTGTAATCATTTTGTCATCTGTCTGTCTATCTGTATGTTCATTCAACGATTCAATGCATTCTTCAGATAATGCGATTGCATTGTCTGAAGAATGCATTGACATATCAGCACCAAATTTATACTGTGGATGTATCTTGGCATGGAGCAGAAGAATATTGAAAATAGGTGACCTTGACCTACTTTTTCAAGGTCCAGTGGCCTTGTGCAGTTATAATATCTGAGTACGTGCAAATATAAATATGTATGTAATAAGTTTTACACAAAGACAATCTAATTTATAGGACAGTAACTTTCAACAGAATCTTACGCTATATTTGACCGAGGGGTATTAAAAGTGCACAGCATGTTAAGTTATTTTTTTCTTTTCCTTTCATTTTCTTGTGATTTTGTTCTGTCTTGTGTTCAAAATAAAGTTCATCATCATTTCTAAAGGCTGAGGTTTAAAGGTCCACATTTGGGAGAATTCATAGTGATCAAACTAGAAAAAAAAAACAACCTCTGGAGACAATTTGGATTTAGTGTGGATTCAAGTTATATTTTTATGCAAAGTTGTAAGTTTTCAAAAAGTTAAAAATGTGATTGAATTTTCAAAAAAAAAAAAAGGAAATGCTTATAAGATCTAGGGGTCTGGTATCAAGATCTGAAATGAAAAAGTGTTGATCTGTAGCTATAAGATCCTACTGTCTTCAGACAACTTTAACAATTGATTTGTTGTATCTGTTTATGAAACATGATGAGTCAGATTAAACTGGACTCAACTTGTTGTCAGGTGGAGCTTCATTAAATGCGTTTAAAACTGTGGACTTTCTAACTCCATCACACCCACAACCTTTTCGACATACACAGCAGGTCTGGGCATGCTCACTACAGCTCCACCGCCACACCCCTGCTGCTTGCACAGTTAAGGTTGCCGTGCCAACAGGGGCAGGACCTTTAGTGTACTGTACCGACGCACCTGAACACGCCACGCCTCCTGACGTCCTGTTGACTGAAAGTTCAGAGAAGGAGAGAGGGACAGGTGAGGAGTCAAGAGTCCGATCATAAACACAGTGGGATCATACTGTTGTCAGGTCAGTGTTCAGGTGTGTTTGTCCACCTGTCTCACTCCTTACCTGTCTGTCTCCAGTCTGTTCCACCTGCCTCGGCCATTGGAGCTGCTGGAGTCTACTTCAACCTGTGAGTCTGAGTTTTGTTCTGTCTTTAATTTCAGTTAAACGAAGCCACAACTGCTTTTCTACAGCAAAACATTGAACATATAAAACAACTCTTAACACAAGTTAATTGAAAATGTCCTGTCTGTCTCCTTGTGCACAAACTGAGATAAGATCTGCACACAGTTACAGCTCGATAAGACTTTAACCTGTTCCCAAGGTGTGTGTGTGTGTTTTACCTGTTCTGAAGGTGTGTGTTTTATTGTGAACTGTTTGACTTTGTCTCTTTCCTGTTTCAACATGACCGTCCTTATGATTCAGCTCAATCTGAGTCTTATGGTTTAATATCTGAGTCAGTATCCAGGCTGACAGGTTACTAAAAGCTGTTTCTAATCATTACTAGACAATTCACACTGGACTCTATACGTATACTAAACTATAGTTCTGTTACTGTTTTCACACCTGCAGCAGGAACAGAATGGAGTCCAGACAGGACGAACAGGAAGAAGAAGAGGAAGACATCTCCAGGTCAGATCAGTCCTCTAAGATTTTTCTGTTCATCATTTTTAGTCATAAAAGATAATCATACAGATGTATTATTCAGTAGTCAGATTTCATAGAATTCTCAACAGTAACATAAGATTTTATACCATTTTCCAGATCCTTAAAAAGCCTTAAAAGTTGAGGTATCACAGAGTTCTTGTATCCTTAGAAATTCTCAGCAGTCTATATTTCACAGGATTCTCTCAGATCCTTTAAAAAGCTTAACAGGTAACTTCAGATTAATGATAATCACAGCAATAATAAGATTTGCACAGTGTAATTTTAAGTTTGTCACAACCAAATGAATTTGTGCATGCAATTTTTTATATACTGACAGTTATGGAACTCTTCTTGTCTTAAATTATAAATCTTCTATCTTAAGATACTTATCTTTGTCATAGCTAAAGTTCTCATTTTCAGTCGTCCAAAAATGAGGCAGAGTCTGGAGGGGTCTGGTGCAGCAACAAACCCAATGAGCAGGCCTCAAAACTACAAGCCGTTGTTGAAAATTTGAATGTCCTGTTATACCTTTCTGATGCCCCCATGTATGGGGGATTTACACCCAAATTCCAGTGGAAGATGGGTTTCTCCTCTGCTTACAACATTTTTTTTTCTCTTTGGTTTTTAACTCAGTGTGAGATGCTGGCTTTTATTGTTTTAATGTAAAATTACTTGATTGTTTTGATTAATTCTTACATGTGTTTTATTTGTTTTTATGTCTGTGTACAGCACTTTGGCCAACTGTATTGATTTTCAAGTGCTTTATAAATAAAGTTGAGTTGAGTCTACTTGGGCCAGATTTCTCCCCTGCTCCTCTTTGAGGTGCTTTTATTTGTCCCTCTTTCAATACAATCTGATTTGCACATGTCCCAGGGTGATTTTCAACAAACAAGTTATCCTATGGCCCCAAAGCCACTTTCACCAGACACAATAACACAATCAATCTGGAGCAGGACACATGTGCAGCAGTATATCTCACAGTCACAGGGAAACAGCCAAATAGCTGAGATGTCACCTGTGTTTGACCTCATGTCCCGTCTATTGCCCCTGCTGACACTGGGGTGCAGAAAAATGGTTATGGCTGGTATTGAGGGCCTCGGCATTGGTTCACAAATCCAGCCCTGTGCTGTGCACCAGCCATTGTAATACTGCACATGTGTCTGACAAAAACACCGTAGTAATATATCATGTGCAATGGCTCCCACAGGGTATGGCCTTGGTGTGTGGGCGAGGCCACAACAGAGTTTAGCTTTAATGTTTTGAGTGTGGTCTTACTCCTGTTGTACTCTTCTACTAAATTTATCTGTTGTTTTAGTGCTGCTTACTGCTTTTATTTTTTTCTATCTTTAGAGAATGCATAAATGAAATACATGGTGAGTAATGAAGTAACTGAACATAATATCACAATCAATTATTTTTTTCAGCCTACAATACATATCTCCATTTCCATTTTTTATCTTCATTTCCGACCCCCTCCCCTTGAAGAACATATATCCAAATAAGATCAGGTTGTGATCCCAAGTTTGGAAAAGGCAGCTGTTAATTGTTTCTCCACATGTTGAACTAGTCTTCAAGTGGATATTAAGTAAAACTCAGTCTGTGTTCTTATTTTCAGGTCATTTCCTGCTGCAGCTGAAGAAATCACCTCGTTGACTCTGTCATCACCATCCAACGACCATACAGGTGATCATGATCCACCTGTGTCACATGACCATGCCCTCAAATCAGCAGGTTTTTATCTTTTTTCTGAATATTTCTAATTTTCCACAGTGGAGATGGAGAAAGAAACAGGAGCTGAAACACGGTGTGCTGTTATGGCAAGAGTATCAGCTGACTCCACAGGTGAGTCTGGACCTCAGGTCTGTCCAGAAGAGGAAGATGAAGAGGAGGATGAGGAAGAGCCCAGAATCCAAAAGTCAATCAGAATCCATGAAGAGAACGAGGAAGAGCAGCCAGGTAGACAATTACTACCTGTTTTTACCTTCAGCTTCAATCAGTGTTGATAGAAGATTTGTTGGTTTGGTTTATTTTGTATTTGGTGAAAATTTTTAGTTTAAGAAGAGTTCTGTGTCCTTTATTGTAAAATGTAGTTGTCAGAGTTGAGATTTAAAAAGGTCAGAAAAAGTGTGAAGAAATCACTCAACAGAACATCAGTCCATCACACCATTGTTTCATTAGTTGTCATTGGAGGAGAAACAGAGGATGAATCGACCTCAGAGCAGAGATCATCGACTCCAGCTGGAAACAGACCAGGTACTGAGCTCTGGTTATTATTGAGAGTGAGGTCATAAGCATTTTAAACAGACTAAATGTGTCACAAAATTAAGATTTCGGCATTACGATTCCACTTCCTGTCTGTAGCCCCGCCCTCCACACTGACCTTGTCCGGATCACGGCCAAAGAAGAAGAAAATCCTGGTGGCTCCGGCGCTCAGCCTCTCTCTGGGTACAGACCATGTAAACTGAAACATGACACCATCCTGTCTGTTTGATGTAGTTGTGGTCTGTGGTGTCATTGGGTCTGTGATGTCATCTTCAGGTCGCAGTGAGTCCACCATCTCTGATGATTTCCCATCTGGATTTCTATCTCCGTCTCAGGATGATGACAGCACGGGGCTGGACTTTGACCTGGACGCCATAGAAACACCCTCTGACAGCGAGTCCCTGCCCTTCCCCCTGTATGACCTGGACCTGGAAGGTAAGCGATCAAAGGACAGCCCTGATGTGAAAGATGAGGAGGTTCAGAACTTAGATCACCAAAAACTGGATCTCAGTAAACCTCCTCCTTTGCAGCAGAGCTATTTTTCTTCTGTTAAGCCTGAAAGTGGTTATCAGAAAACCACCAGAGTTTCACATCTTTGCTTCTAGACTCTTTGTTCTAACCTCCTCGGTCTGTTTTACAGATGACCTGCGGCGCCTCGGTGTGGCATCCCGTCGTTACAGACCCCTCGACCCTCGCCTCAGATCCGGCTCCGGGTCGGGTGGAGCTGGTCTCGATCAAGAGGACACAGTGGACAGTCAGGGCATCAGGTGGCGCTGTTTCTCCACAGGTGACCCCCCACAGCAGAGCCGGGTCAACATGAGTGTCCTGGAGCCGTACCTCAGGGTTCTGTCACACGGAGGTAAAAGAAAAACAAAACAAAACAGTGTTGCACCACATAACACACCTGCACAAAGCATCACCTGACTGACTGATGTGTTACCTGTGTGTCTGTGTCATCTCTCAGGTTACTATGGAGATGGCATGAATGACATCATTGTGTTCTCTTCCTGTTACTTGCCACAGAACAATCTGGAAAATTATCAATATGTGATGGACAACCTGTTCAGGTACAAGAAATCTTCACCATCTTTATAGTCCTGAAGCTGTGGGGATAGCATAGATGAGTCGAACACAAACAAACACAGGGACTGGTGTGTGTGTTCTACCACAGAGAACTGAAGTCCCGCCCCTTCCTCTGGATCACCATGACCCTAAACTCAGACTTTTAGATCCGGTTTGAACTGTGCCATCGGTGACAATACTGTTCAGTTCAATAGATCATAGTGGTAAAGATCGTAAAGAACCTTGTAGTAAATGTAACTCACATCTCACACTCAACAGCAACGTGTCTTCTACTTAGTTCTTCAGAATGAGTGAAAAATTATTAAAAGTTACGACAACATAATTTATATAACTTTTAGGTGTGTAATGTGTCTAGTTATGGTTCATCATGTTCTGATCCTTCATCAGTTTTACATCAAAATGTGAGACTTACAAATGTAACTGCCAGTAGTTAGAGACACTCCCATTGGATCATTACTGCAATGGTTAATATGCTCAAGTTCTTTCACCCTTTACTGATGCATGAGGAGCTTCTCATTTCTGAAACAACCATCACTTTGTAGACATCGTAAAGACTGGACTGTGCTTAAATGGAAAAAGGTCATGTGGTCTGATGAGTCTAGACCAGTGGTTCCCATCCTTTTTTGGTTCATGACCCCATTTTAACATCACTGATTTCTGGCGACCCTAGACATTCAAAACAGAGACTTTTTTTTTCTAAAATTAAGTTGTTTTTGATCATGTAATAGTTTTCTATACTAGGTTGCAAATAATGGTTAATTTTAGATGACATTTAGTCTCTATAATGTATATTATTGTGGACGGAGGCAGTAAAGCCAGGTGTAGATTACTGCACAAAGGGAGAAGTGGATTTTCCTTGGTCAGGA
>JAPQRP010000003.1:37272725-37282879 GCA_037367295.1 Apogon hyalosoma
TACCACAGTGCTTCAGTTTGAACATTTGACAGATAAACAGTACCACAGTGCTTCAGTTTCAGCTTCAGAGTTTGTCACGTCTTTTATGTATTGTGATTGTCTCTCTCAACTCACCACATATTTTTTATTAGTCTTTTTTTTTTTAATTTGATTTCTATCAGTCACTAGAAATTTCAGGTGACCCCATTTGAATTCCAACCCCATGTGGGGTCCCAACCCCAAGGTTGAAAAACATTGGTCTAGATTGACCCTGTTCCAGAGTGATGAAGACAGGAGGATAATATAATGACCCATCATGCCTAGTGCCAACAGTACTAGCCTGTGGGGGCAGTGTTATGGTCTGGGGTGGATTCAGTTGGTCAAGTCTAGGTTCAGAAAACAGCATAAGAGGCAGATACATTAAAAAAAACAACAACAATAAACAACAACATAGAAACAGATAATACATGTCAAATCTGTCCAGATAGAGTAATACAAAATTTCTGTTAAAAAGTAAATATCTATAAACAGTATATATGGTGACATATGTTTGCAAGAAAGTGGTATTATTATAGTTATAATGATGATGGTTAATGGTTACAAAGTGCTTTACTTTAAAACAAAATGTACCAAAAGATAAAAGTAGACCATGAAAAATTAGAAGAAAAATATCTGTTGTGTCATCCTGGACCTTTGAGTGATGCATTTGCATATAACTGATGGATGAAATCAAATGGGATCGAAGCATTATTTATCTTTCACTGTTGGCTACAGACAGTAAACGCTGATGTTGGAATTTCTTTCTGGTGTCATTCTGATCTTTCTGTCTCAGGTATGTCGTCGGGACTCTGGATCTGATGGTGTCAGAGAATTATGTGATTGTGTATCTCTGTGCTGGAGGTCAGACGGACAAACTGCCAGGAATCAGCTGGCTCAGAGAGTGTTACACCACCATCCACCGCAAGTACGACACGATATGATCAGTACTGTTATTGTTCCACTGATCCAAAAGTCTCCAACAGAATCATCTTTATACAAGTAGTGTTCATATCATCCTCTTGTATTCCTTTTAGTCCTTTTCCTGTGTTTATTCTGGGTATTTTCATTCATGAGGCTGTTGCTACTTCATATTAGGAACATTTTCTTTCAAAGCACATGAAAAGGCACCTGTGGTCAAAGCCTCCTTCATAAATCCGTCTTATATTTGTTCAGTGTCAGGTTAGAAAAGATTGATGAACTGCAGATTTTGTGTCTGCACACTTTAAACACAATGACCTTTTTGGAATAACACAAATGGGAAGATTTTGTGCTTCAGTGTCATTGAAGGGCGTCATTGATGCGCTCTGATTTGCTGTTATGTCAGTGTTTGTCCAGCAGGTGGCGCCAAATCCTGACTGTTAAAAACCTCCACAGTGACAAGAACAGGTTGAAAACATAAACCAGCGTCTGTTTCAAGTTTCATATAAGACTAATCACACATGTTTATTTTACTAATTGATCATGTCAGTTGTTCTTCAATGTGCACAAAATATTATATTATATTATATTATATTATATTATATACATTGTTCAGTCTACGGTAAAGTTCTGAGGAGGAAGTGGAGGAAGTAAAGCCCAGAGTCATTGATATCTCTGTCACACACCTGACCACGTCTAGACAGCTTCCTGTTTCACTTCCTGTTTGGGCCCCTGTGGTTCAGTGAGGAGGACCGTATCTACGATGATTTAATTATGGTATAATTCTGCGTGGTTTCAGGTTGAGGAAGAACCTGAAGGGCTTCTGCGTGGTCCATCCCACCTGGTACATCAAGGCCCTCATCACCATCATCAAACCCTTCATCAGGTCTGAGCCTCAGCATCCTCATCCTCTGTAGTCAAGTTCATTAGTTTCCAGTTCAGCTGCATAAGTAGATCTAGACTATTGACTGGTTGGAGTTCAGTTATTGTTTATTTCTTTTGTATATGATCCATTAATCCATATAAATTATATGATCCATCAATGTAAGGATATTAATATATGAAACTAAATGATGGTAAAAATATTAAATCAGTTCATTCAACATTTAACCTTTAAAGGTCCAGAATAGTGTTTAGACCGCTGCCTGTCATGTATTTATTCTGTTGCTGTTGTTGTTTGTTTTAATGGTTTTGCATCAGCTGTGAACTCCGTTTCATCTGGCTCGTTTTACATTGTTTTCATCTGAGAATGGATTATTTTAGTGAAATTTCTAAAATAAATATATAAATAAATAAAAACAAGATGATTTACGGTGAGCTCTGACAGAATCTCAAAACATTTTTTTTTTACTCAGAAAGTCAATGTTTTCACCTTCCAAATGAATTTATGTCCACACAAACAACTTAAAATCTATTTTTCTAATGTTGCTGTGGGTGTTTTTCAAGGTATTTAATTATGTTCATAAACTGACCAGGCACAGGTGCCCAGAAAGAGTTATATTATCAATTTAACGAATGCAAACACACAAAAACACATGTTTTTCATTGTACGCTATATTGTACACACTGCAGAGGGTCTGAACTTCCAAATGAGACTAAAAGCAAATAAACTCCACATTACAAAGCACACTGAAATTATTAGAGGGTCAGTGGTTATTTTACAGTAAGACATATGTTCAATTCTGGCCACTTAGAAAGAAAAACAACTGCTTCTGATATTTTTTCTGATAGTTTCTCTTGCAGTTTTGTGTATAAGTTTTTCTCTTTAATTAAAAAAACAAAGAGAACATACTCCACAAAAACTGCCACAAAAACATGTCAATACAATGAGAAAAGTTCTTATTGTATTGAAATTTTAAGTTTTCATTTACAGTTTTTGTCTTAGAATAATATTTTCACCATTAGTTTAAGTTTTAGTTTTACTTTTCATTAACTTTAATAATCCATCTCTTCTTCCTTCTCTTCATCCTCAAAGTTCAAAGTTCAGCAGAAAGCTGCAGTTTGTCGACAGTCTCCAGGATCTGTCCCATTTCATCCCTACTGAGCATGTGCAGATCCCAGACTGCGTCAGACAGTGAGTCTCAACACAGTCTGTCCAAGTGTAACGCAAATAAATGTTCAGTCTGTGAATAAAAACCCAGAGTGGAGATGTTGAAACCAGGTTTAACTCAAGTGGAAAAGTATATGTGGGATGTACACAGTGGCAACATGCACTGAAATGAAGGTTTGTGAAGAAATCCTGATCATATAGGAGCGTATAACTGAGGTTTTTAATAGCTAGATGTCTTCTATAGGCTTTTATAAATCATGTACAAATTTCTACACATAGGTGTAATTATGCATATGTAAGGTTTATGTACATCTAATTACATCCATATACAGTTGTGTGTGTATATATATCTGTATTTAATTATAGTTCTATTTTTTCTGTATTTATTTTCATCATTTCCTTTTTTTTACGTTTCAGATTAGATGTTTAACTGTGATTTGATCAGTTCTTCTATTTATACGATGACAAAGCTGAACCTAAGATAAATCATAAAATGACACAGTTTAACATAGATACTTTAGGATTTATAAGCTCAGAATCCACGTTTAGCTGTTGACGTTGTCTTCTTTTCTCTGCAGGTACGATGAAAACCTGTCCAGGTGAAATTTTGTCTCAGGAAACAGCGACGACTGGAGAAACTGCAGATTTAAGTTAAAGACGAGGTGAAGAACAAAAACACTACTGTTTCTCTGACTGTTATTGACAACTCATCCATGAAACATTTCATTTCAATGTTGAACTAAACCTGTGGATGATTCATTGACTTCAGAAACTGGACAAATTGAGCCATTTGAGAAGCCAATGTTTTTCACTTTATGGCAAAATCACTGAAACCGTTAACATACAATGAGAACAGGTACTGATGTAGTAATTAGATGCATTTAAAATTACTTTTATAGTGTTTTTTCAGCCCACAACTCTCAGACAGTGTCATCTTTTCATTACATTTCATAAATAATATTTAACTCAACATGTTGGAACAAGCTGAGTGCAATGGTTTTAGTTTTCTTATCTTATCTTATTGGCTCATATGTTGGGTTTGTATGGTAATAAAAAAATATTTGTTTATGACTCAAGACTCACTGAATAATTTTTTTCCCAAGTTGCGTTTCAGAAACATTACTTCATGGATGTTTTTCAGAATT
Source organism: Apogon hyalosoma (assembly GCA_037367295.1). Taxonomy (NCBI): domain Eukaryota; kingdom Metazoa; phylum Chordata; class Actinopteri; order Kurtiformes; family Apogonidae; genus Apogon; species Apogon hyalosoma. The sequence goes on from JAPQRP010000003.1 coordinate 37,276,857, forward strand.
TTTAGTGAATGTGAAAGTTGAACGGGTCATATATTATCACATCATACAGTGTTTTTTAGGTTTTAAAGTATCAGACCTGAATTCTCACCTTCAGTCTTTTCATCAGAAGTTGAACCATCATTATCTTTCTGATTTGTGTTGGTCTCACGGTGACCGATCCACTGACCTTTGAGCTCTCAGAGTATATACTGGCTGAACCGAAACATAAACAGGCCCCGCCCCCTCTGTCACGGACGGAGCGAGGCTGATGTCGAGGTGTTGAGAGGTGGTCTCAGTACCAGGCACAGATGTGTTTATTCAGGCAGTTCATGTCTCAGTGTCTGTGGACGTTCACGGAGAACAGATCAAATGACCGGTTTACGTTTAGAAATGTCGAAAAACCGAAAAGCACCAAAGGGGACTCCAGATCTTTGTCTGATTAAAGGGGGTCTAAGTAGTACTGATATTCTAAACTGTCGACATCAGGTCCAAACTGAACCAGAATCCACCCACAGCTACTGAACCCATCAACAAATCAACACTACAGAACCTATCAGTCCTTGAATAAAGTATAAAGCTCATGAAGTCGGTCAAAATAACCTTCTATCTTATAACCTTCATGTCCTGTGTCAGCTGATAGTTTACATTATAGTCCCGTTAGCTTAGCTCTGTAGTAACTTTTACTTATTTTTGTCTTTTTGTCATTTTTGTTTTGTCTTTTCTCTCGCTATGCTGTGTATTTTTTCCTGAATTATTATTTTTGCTATGTTTGGCTGATTGTATCTTTTAAATTTATATATATATATTTTTTACATTGTTTTTGTCTTGTTACATCCTTTGATTTATTGAATCTTTTTGCTGATCTCATAGCTTTTTCCCAAATTTTTGTCTTATGTCATTTTAATCAATCAATCAGTTTTTATTTGTATGGCGCCACATCATAACAAAACTTATCTCATTACTGTTTACATTTTAGAGCTAGTCTAAACCAGACTCTTAACAGTTTTAGGTGTTTTTTTTTTTCCAGTAATATATTTATTGAGATTTTTACAGACTATATATACAAAATAGAACCATATAAACAATCAAACAAACAGACAAAAAGGCAAATTTAAAATCAATGCTTGAATCCATACAGTCCTATTGAGTAGTATTGTCAGAATACAGCATTTGACCGTAGATCTGTTCAGGGAATAACTATGATGTCCCCTGATACCAGCAGCAGTCAAGTCAGATCTTTGTTCTTAATTTAATTAATGAAAAGACCCACATTTTTTCCAAAATATCTTGTTTGTCTTTTAAAGTGTATGTGATTTTTTTTTTAAGTGGTAAACACAAAGATAATTTTTTGAGCCATTTGTTATGCTCGGTTTGCCCATTTCTTTCCATGACAGAGCGATCACTCTCTCTGTTTCATTTTTTTAAATGAATTTTGTCCCGTCACATCAGTTTTACTGAATTTTGACCTTCTCCGTCATTTATGTCTTTTAGTGTCATTACATTGTGTTTGTTTTATTATGTTGTTTTTGTCTTGTTGCATCTTTTACATCACTCGTGTTCTTACATTTTTTTTGTTTTGTTGCTTCTGTTACTGATTGTTTTTTTTGTTTTGTTGCATCTTTTGTCAAATATTGGTTTTGTTGCATCTTTAACTCAGTGTTTGTGTCTACGTTGTTTTTCTCATGCGTGATATTCACCTCTGAATTGACCAATGGATCGTCATTTCTGTGCGTTCTTGTTTCATCCATTTAAGTTGAAATCAGTCTTTATGTTGAAACTGACCAATAATTCCTTTCAAATGCATCTAAACTAAAGCCTTTTTTGGACATAAAATTAGTACAAAGTGCAGATATTTGTGTTAAAATGTAGTAGAAGGAAAACTTTACCCTCCTGAAGTACAGTAGTGAAGTTTTTCCACTTACGGAGCTGATCATTTGTTTTCTGAGCCGTTACGTTAAAGAACCAGCTCTGCTCATTAGGTTGAAACTCATAAAGACGCTGCTGTAGCGACGCAGCAGCCAATCAGAGGCCTCGGGTCAGAGTGAATACTGGCTTTAACGGCTGCGACGGAGGAACACTGCGGTCGTTTATAACCAACAGGAAGCAGCTGTGAGAGTGTGTGAGGAAATCCACTGTGACAGCGAGAGGAAGGAAGTGAGGTATGAGCTCAGGAAACAAACAGGAACACAGAGCCGAGTGTTCGCAGCAGAACGGCCCAGGTCCAGGCTGTTTTTAGGACATGGCGGAGGACGGAATGACAGAAAACTGCAGGAGATTAAAGGAGCAATGTGTGATTTCTCTACAGTCTGTAAATCTTCTGTACAGACAAATGGCAGCAGTGAACTCATCTGGTCTATGTATGTGCAACAGGGTTTATCTGAAAACCATTAACAATGCTGTAGTGGCCACATGTTTTTGACATTAGATGGCTTTTTCTTCTGAATTCTTATCACGTACAGCCTCTTATTGTGCATTTTTGTTACTAAACCATTGCATTAACGTAATCTAAAGAAGAAAAAACAGGAAAAGAAAGTTAGAAATTATATAACAAAGTAAAACCCCCCAAAAAATACCTTAACCCCAACAAAAATACAAGGGGAAAACATCCTTAAGTCTATAAGTTCAGTCCATGAACCAAGATCATTAAAATACAACTACTTCTTTAACTTAGTCTTGTCTATATGGATTAACAAACTGTATCCATCTTTCACAGCATTTCTCATAGTGAATGTCCATTTTTCCATGACAACAATGTCATGTCATGGCATTAACCCTCAAAGACCAAAACAGACCAAAAGCATCAAATGATCTTAAATGTTTAGTACCTGCTGATCCACTAATCCTATCAATCCATGTCAATAATTGGTGTAAAATGCAGTTCATCTTTTCATGGTCATCAGATATGACCCATTTGGACGTTCAGAGGCTCCGCAGTTACCGTGGAAACACCATCATCTTCTACAACATTGATTCACCAGTAAAGCCCATGGAGTTGGATCAATGACAGTGGATGGACACATTTGTTTTAATGTTCAGTTAATGATATATTTTGTTATAAAAGTCAAATTTTCTTTCATTTTCTCTGTTTTGATATAATAAGTTTTGAATTTACTCATGAACGTCTGAATGATCATTGAATTAAATATCAGAAAATACCTAATTTTCTCTGAAAAACACAAAATGCAGAGAATAATTTTATAATACATTATAATACACGATGAATCACTTACGAAAGGTTAAATGTAGAGAAAAAAAAATATTTGTAAGTCACCAAAAAAACCAATCTGATTATGCAGGACATTGACGCATTAATGCTTCTCAAACTTTTTTCAGCTCAAAACCCAAAAAAACTACTTTTTGTCTCTTCTGGAACCAAATTTACTAAAGCATGTCATAAATTTCTTCATTTTTGATAAATATTAAGACCCGCATCAATTTGTTTCATCACAGTTAACTAACAGAATTCTGTTCACAGCTTTAGTGTTTAGTATCACTTATGGATTAGATTTCTATAACACTTCTCAAGACACCCAAAGCGCTTTACATTATTGATCCATTATTCATTCACTCACACATTCACACTCTGGTGGTGGTAAACTACACGTGTAGCCCCAGCTGCCACCTGTTTGGTTAATATTACCTGTGTGAAAATCTAATGGTACAGGGTGTCCCAAAAAACAACTGACGTCATTTGAGACGTTCATATCAGAGTGACTTCATGGTCAGGAGAAATGATACTTAATAGGATTTATTTTGGACATAAAATATTTTATTCTACAAATTTCAAAAGAAAAATTGCGTGGGATGGTAATTTTATAATGTTCCAAAGTTATTACAAATATTCAGTGTGGACTCTGACTAAACATTTCCCGAACTTGGTTTATCACCTCTTCTGAAACTGCCGGCCGTCCAGATCCTTTTTCCCACACAAACAGCCTTCCTCTTGAAACTTCTAATGCACGTCCAAAGCTGCTTTCCTGTTGGTGCTTGATTATGACATTTTCTTCTTTCACATTGTGCGTTCACATTTGACTGAGTTTGTTCGTACTTCAATACACAGAATGCCTTTTCTGTTGCAGTCAATGGCATGTCTATTCCTGAAAGCACAGCAATAAAAATGATTACACTTTTTTGAGCAAAAAGAACAAACACATTTAAACAAATTATTAGGTGATGAAATGATGTCAGTTTTTTTTTGGGACACCCTGTACTTTGAATAAATCCTATCATTGTTCATCTGTGAAGCCTTGCTGTTCTTCATGTTTCACTTTAACTGGTGTCACTAATTTAACGTGAGAACTACTTAAACCAACCATAAACGTAATGTTCTCATCTGATTTTGTCACAGATTCATTTGGAGCATAAAGTCCGTCGACTCATGGAGTTTTAGTCTCAGACCGCATCTTTAACTTTTCCATTCTGTGTTGTTTCCTCCTCAGCTCAAACTCTGGTCTCCATGACAACACACACTGATGTTTCTGTTTCTTTAGATGATTTTACCTTCACTTACGTTCATTTAATCTGTACATTAAACTGAACTCTGACTCTAAAACATCTCCAAACCCTTTAATTTACACATCTACACTTTGTTTTTCCTCAGTCTTCACTCTTAACGTCCTCACAGAGTTGGTGAAACCCTGGTTCACACTCTGTGGTCTGCGCAGATGTCTGTAATAAAACATGGAGGAGATCTGTGTGGAAACGAACACGCAACCACTGTGTGACATCAGGAGGTCTGATGATGTCAGCACTGGCTGCAGGTCACATGACCCGGCCTGGTTGATCATGGAAAACCATGGGATCACATTAGGATCTGCTGCTGGTTCATTATGTTCAGCCTCTTTCACCTCATGGAGAAATATTTTACATGTACAACTAAGGAAAAACATAAACATAGAAGACGCTGCAGCTCGGTTTATATACTTCAGGAAAACGATGAGTATGAACAGAAAGTATGTCAATGCAGCAGGAATTTAAGTAGTTTTTGGTTTTGATGGAGGTAAAACTATTCTGAATAACTTTACAGCCTTTGATTCTGACACTTTTCAGACCATTTACTGTTATTTTAAACAAAATATTTCTGGGTTTAGTGAATGACATGTAGAACTTTAAGGACATTTTGCAGTAGTTTTCATGTGCTCCAACCAGAGTATTTCCAGTGTGGTACAGATGGGTCGCATCGAAGGACAAGTATGAGTTTTTTTTGTTATTTTATTTTTTTTCATTTTGCGGCCATTTTAGTACAAATATCTGTACTTTCTGCTCCTTAAATTTCTGTACAAAACATAATTTAGTTTGACACATTTGAGATGAGTTATCTGTTATTTATATTTTATACCACTGAGCATCTTCACAGTGTCAGTTATTTATTTCAGCCTACATGAATGAAACCAAAACACATAGAAAAGACGATCATCTGATGAGGAACAAATAAAAGCTGTGGCAGGATGAAATATGCAACAAGACAAAATAAGGGTTATAAAATGAGCACTGTAACTAGACAGAATTAATTAACTTGATGAAAGCAACACGGCAAGATAAAAATTATGTAAGAAGATGGAAAGCAAGAACATATTTAGACAAAAACAATATAACAAGACAAACATGTAAATAACAAGAAAAGCTGGAAACGACAAAACAAGACAAAAATCGAAAGAATCTAACAATGAAAAAAGTGCAAAAAGATGAAAACAATGTAACAATATAAAACAATGAAACACTATGAAACAATAAAAAGGTGAAAACACAACGTACAATGAGGAAAAAAATAGTGATAAAAGCGAAACAAGACAAAAATTATGTAAACAAAATGTAATAAAATGAAACACAACATGAAAACAATGAAACAATACAAGACAATGGCAACAATGTAACAAAATGAAAATGATGAAAAATCGAAAACAACAAAAACAAAAGATAAAAACAACATAAAACAAATACATAAAAGATGCAAAAGTACAAAATCAAGAAAAAGGTGAAAACACAACATAATAAAAGGAAAAAAGCAAATCAAAATGAAAACAATGTAAAAAAAAATTCATCGC
>JAPQRP010000003.1:37282979-37305486 GCA_037367295.1 Apogon hyalosoma
TATATATATCCTCATTTTATCATCTATAGTTTGACCTACTTTGACTGAGCAGCTTTAATAAAACTTACCTGATTTCCTGTTTGTTTTTCATGAGCTGAAACTTATCTCAGGAGGTAAAGGTTAAATCAACACATAATCAAGAGTGTCGTATCTTCAATGAAATCAGATCCATAAAGTCAAAGTGTCATAAAACACTGATGTCTGATGTTTCTCTGCTATCTTCTCTTTTGGGCATTAAATCAGATTATTGCGTCTGAATAATCAGTAGAAAACACAAACTAAACAAAGTGGCAGAAAACTGATGGAAAACTGGGTGAAACGTATGACTGAGCACCGTCCAATCTCCTGCACAGGCTCTGTAATGTTTCTGTGGAAATGGAGCTCTGGTCTGTAATTACAACCAGATTTTTATGGTCAAAAAAAAAAAAACAAGAACTGAGAGCAAATAAACCAACAAACATCCCCATCTAATAAAATCACGAGAAGAGACAAGAATTAAAGAGGAAACGCAAGAAAATTTAACACAGTTAAGACGCAAAGTACATTGAAGTAATCTCATTTATCTTTTTAATTATTGAATAAACCAACATTTATGCACAAAGTGCTTCAACAACTTCAACATTTTCATGAATATTTGTTACTTGTGGTTTTAGATGTGAAATAAGGATCTTTTAAAGCCACAGACATGGATTAAGTTTATAATAAGGAGATAAAAAGCATAAAAACAGCTGTTTGTGTCTGAGTCTCAGCATCAAGTGTTTCTGAAATAACCAGAGCAAACAGCAGATTTATTCACCCATCATGACGTTACATAATGAGTAGGAATAAAATCGGTCTCTTTCTCATTATGTAACAAAACCAAAAGGAGAAAAACATATAACATCACATCAGACACTGAAACACAAAATATCGAGGATGACTCAAACCATTTTTAATGGAACATTGTAACATCAAGTGTATTTTTTAATAAGCGGCTCTTGGAATACACAATAAAATCTGAAAATAGCCATGTCTTTTTCTCACTGTCAATATTTTGCTCCAAAACTTAGAGGAAATATTTGCATCTACAGGTTCATTTCCTTCCACTGCTGCAGAAAAACTGTTGACGCTCCATCAGTTCTGTTTTTATCTGAAATATTGTACATTTGTAAATTGTTATATATACACACGCACGCATGAACACGTACACACACACACTATATTCCATTATAGTTTATTCTTTATATCACTATCTATTGTTATTCTATTTTTACCTCTTTTATAAAAAAAATGCATGGCTTTTAATCACAATCTAAGAGAGAAACAGCATCTCAATTCTCTGTATGTCCTGTGCATCTGGTGAATTGACTATAAAATTAAAAAAATCTTTGAATCTTGAATCTTTGAGAAGGCTACTCTACTTTTCAACTTTTCCTTCATCTTCTGTTTGTCATTGGGCAAAAAAAAAGTTAGAAAACAACATTTTCTCAGCAGCTTCACCTGTGTTTTTCTGCAGAGACAAAACTAAATTATCTGTGCTGCAGAAAAACACTTTACTTGTTCTTAGAAAAAGGGCTTTTGATTCAAGGTTTTGGTGACATAAACTTGTTTCATCTAATCAGTGACATGCCACAGATGAAAAAAAAAAAAAAAATTCAAATACAGTCCCGTGTTCTGTTTTCTTCACATCCACAAAAATGAAGTAAATGGATTGTGGATGTTAAAGTTAATATTTAGTTTGACCTTTTTACCCCATGACAAGAAACAGCACAATTACAAATTTGTGTTGAGTGAATTCAATTTGTTGGTTATTTTGATCTTTTTAAAAAATTTCTGTAATTTTTACTCATTTTATCAATAATCTTATTCATTTTGTGATTTATTTCTTAATTTTTGTTCATTTTAGCTGGGTTATGTTTTGAGTTATTTTGTTAATTTTGCTGACTATTTTAAACTAAAAACACATTAAAAAAATTCCCTCTTCTCTGTGAAAGATCAATTCAGAATGAATCATTTATTTAAGTCATAGAAGATATTTATATGTTAGAAATAAATTTATGGTTCAACATTCAGTAAAGACAGAGAAAATCAACAGTAAATGAGTGCTAAATGTGAATAATTTTGTGTTTTTTTTTTCCTTTTGTGTGATTGTAACTAACAAGACATTTGATTAAACACTGTCACTATGCTGTAAAACAAACAATTGATTAAAGGAGAAAATACAGCTTTTATTTAATCTCAGAGTCACTGAGTTACTCATCTGCAATATACAGGACAAACAACAAATAAAACAAAATGAAAACATTAAAAATAACTGACACACTAATCAACGAAGAAAATCTCAATTGAACAGATTTATTACGGAAATTATCCTGTTGAATTTTGAATATTTTGTGTGATTTATTTTGTTGTCTTCAAAAAATCTTGTCTTGTTCGTAGATGTTGTGTAAAATGAACCATTTTGACGTAGGATTCGTTATGTTAGCATCAGTCGGAGTCAAAGTAGATTTTTTACGATTTTTTTATTTTCTTTTAGTTTCTCAAATCTCACCATTTGGGAGTTTCTCATTGAAACGTTTCAACACAGTCACAGTTTCCAGGTTAAACATTGATCACCAGGCTCGACGCGATCGCAGAATCCCGATCAAAACAGCAAAAGGCTCCTGCAGCAGCACCAGGTGGACAAAAGAGGAACTGCAGCTGCTCTGGAGCTTTTACACGGGTTTTTATTGGCTCCTCTGAAGGTTTGAGGTGATCTGAAGCTCGATGATCAATGCTTTTCACACAATTCTCACTTTGTACAAACACCCAAACACAATTCAATGCAATCAACAGCATCTGTGATACAAATAAAAGCTTAAAAACAAGAAAATGGTTTTGTCCGGACAGATTCAGGTAGTTCTATCTGCTCTAAATCGACAGGTTTCAGAAAAAGTGGCTCCAATATTTGTGAACAGAAAGTGAGGATTTAGATGAAGAGAGGTTTAGCAGCTGGTCTCAGATCAGATCAGACAGACTAAAACTACTAAGAACAGCTCCATGTTTAAGAGAAGAAACATGGACGGATGCCATGTTGACGGAAGGTCAATGAGAACAAAACCTGAAATCTGGACCATCCAGATGCTGAGGTGGTACGTTCAGGTGCATGTGTCCCTGATAGTTTCATAAAACATCTGCATGTTGTTTTGCACAGACTGAACATGAAGGTTGTGTTTACAGACAATGAACAGATGAGGAAGTTTCCAGAAGTGGAAGTTACAAAGTACAAATACTTCAGATTTATTTGATCTGAACACTTTTTCCCTTTACTCTGCACATTTTAAGAAAGATTTCTGTATTCTCTACCTTTTACATTTAGACGAAATGGGAATAAAAGATGAAACAAGGGAAAAGATGTAAAAAAGACAAAAATATTGTAAAAGATGCAACAAAATAAAAGTGATGTAAGATGTAAAGCAACAAGATGGAAATAATGTAGAAGACAAAACATGATGAAAATGAAGTAAAAGTTTCTAAAAGTAAAAACAAGTAAAACAAGTAAAACAAAAACAAAAAAAGTAAAACAAAACAAAATTGCGTAAAAAGATATAATGAGACAAAACAAAGTAGAAGGCGAAACAATATAAAAATGATGCAAAACAGGAAATAAGACAAACTCAATCAAGCAGATGCAACAATACATGACAAGACAAAACAATATAAAAACACACAATGAAAGATGAAAATGAGGAAACATAAGAAACATAAACTTTACTTTCAAGATTTAGTGCTTATTTCATTCATTTTGTTCACTTTAATTAAATCAACACCAAATTGTTTGCAGTCTAAGTGTTTATTCAATGACATGTGCAGTGTACTTTTGTCTTTTACACATTTCAGAGCCTTTTTCATTTTTCCAGCAGAAGGACACTGAATTGGTCCGTCTACTTTTACAGAAGTATCTGTACTCTGTGTGGACTTGTACTACTTCTGGAAATTCAAGATGAGAACGTGATCTGAGATGTTTCTGGAGAATCACAGAATATTTTCAGTGCGTATATGTTTCAGATCCTGCTTTCTGTAAATCTGCACAAACTGGATTTAGTTTGGTTTGGCTGTTGTTGGTTGTTGGTGAGGAGACACAGAACAGAGGTGAAAGCCTAAGAAGTCCCACTGTCCCTGAACGCAGCATGACGTCCATAGGAATCCGAGCTGAGCAGAAGCAGCTCAGATTTTCCTTAAATAGATGTTTTGGCCTCTGGAGTCTCGGCCACCGTGGGGAGGAAGTGGACCGTCGCCACGGTGAAGGGGAACACTGTGACTCAGCAGCCTGTTTCCACAGCAACCACTGAGCATAGGCAGGACAACAGCAAAGTTTGGAAACAGAGGCGGATGGATTTCCCCAAAATTTACTGTCAGATACAGTAACATCTGAACATACTGGGATTTTTTTCTTTTTTTTTTTTATTACCTGACGTTCTAATTTCCATGAACAGCAGCTTGAAGAACAGGAATTTTATGACATTTATGAGTCATGTTATCAGGGTGAATCACCACTTCAGGGCAGTTTATTATTTAGGTCAAAATAATTCTCCACTTGAAAACATTATCTGAGATAACTGAGCAAAAGACTGAGTAGAACAATATGAAAGGTTGTATTTTGTCTTCAGTGAACCAAGCTGTTCACCTTCAGTTTTAGAAGATCCATGTTTGTAATCTTGGTAAAAAAAAAAAAAAAAAAGTACAGTCTTTCGTCACATATTGATTTAGAATCAGTTGAAGCTGAAATTTGAATGAGTTTTCTTTTCTTTTGTCTCAGTCTGGATCAGTTGAATTAGAAAAAAAAAAATCCACATCTGATCTAACTCCAGTCATTGTATGTGTTTCCATTAATGTGTTTACTGTGCATTTAGAAGATTCACATTATGGAAATAACAACAACCAAAGGGTCTTTTCACTTCGTGTCATTTTTCCTTTTTGTCAAAAAATGAGTTGATGAACACGATGTGAAATGGAAACACTCGAACATTTAACGCAAATGATTTGTGTCTGTTTCATGACAAAGCATCACAACCATTTTATGAAATCAGAGACAGAATGTTCTTTGTGGAAATACAAAATTCATGTTATTTTTATTGGAACTTATCAAAGTTTCTACCATGTGGAAACAATGCTGCTGACAAGAGGTTTAGTCTGATGTTTTAACCTGTAACGGTGATACAGAACGGCTGTTTACTTTCTTTTTCTTTCTTTGGAAAACCTTAGCTCTCCAAAAAAGTTTCTTCGCTCACTGAAGGGGCTTTTTAATATTTTTGAACAGAAGTTAATGCTCATTTTTCTAAATAAGTCCAGATGTAGTGAACATGTAAGTCACGACTGATCAGCTGATTGTCTCCAAACAGGTCATGTGACTGATTGTTACTTCACAGCCTTTTTATTTGGACAATAGTAGCAGAATTCTTCTAGTTCTTCTACTACTTTTATTACAGACATGTGTATCGTAGCCTCCAGCACCACCTTCTGACCACTAAACCCACTACACACCCGTTTATGGGTAAATAAAATGCATATTATTTGCATTTTATTTTTTGCGACTTTTCAAAGGTTCCCTTCATATCCACTTGCAATTTTATGGAAACAGCTAACGTCTGCATTTTCTCAGGTTCCAGGGATGAAAATAACACTAAAATCATTTTAACAGATTCAGACATGTGATCAACAGCTCACATTTGTTCATTGTCAAGTGCTATTTGGCAAAAATTAGAGACATGACATAAAACCATTAAACATTGAATCTGATTTCATGCAACATGTAAAAATAAATGAAAATGGTTTAGTTTGTAAAAACCAATCCATACTTATATTTGTTGTATTTAATGTGTTTGTAACTGAAACTTATTTCTGTTTTGGACAAAAGAGACAGAATTGACCAAATAATTGGTACCAGATGGTTTAAAATAAAAAAAAAAAATAAAAAAAATAAAAAAAAGGGCTGTATTTGGTTAAACTGATACTTGTTGGTCACAACTCGGCCATTTCTGGAAATTCTGAGGCTGATGTTTTTATATTTTTGAGACCATAAAAAAACTAACATGGTATTTTCCATCTAGTGTATCTAAAATGTTTCAACCACAAAATGAATCTGAAACAGTAAATGAATAAATAAAAAGTGAAATTATGTATTTGAAATGAGGAAACATCATCAGTTACTGTTTCTTTCCGTTTCTACTAAAGAGCTGTATGTTTTATAAAGAATATATTAAACACATTTTATCTTTGAGTCAAATTGACTCTGTCCAAACATCTAACCCTCTGACTTTACAACCACCTTCAGTGTTTCCACCAACTCATGACGTTTGATCAGGCTGAAACAGAAAATGGCAAATCAGTCAAAACAGCAGAACATTAAAAAAATTCTCAAGTATAAGCAAAAAAAAAACAAAAACCCTCCCACCAGATGCAGAATGAACTATTCAAACACAAGAAAAAAACTCAACATGGAACCAAAAATGAAACTTCAGTCTTTTTATGAACGCAGAAAACGTCAGCAAGGGGCCCCATTTGGGCCCTAAACCACAGTTTGAGGAGCCTGTATAAAAAGAAAAATAAAGCCGATTGTTTTCAGATGGAAGTTTCCATCAAATTCAGGGAGGAGCCATTTAAACAGAAACTGAGGCAAAATGAAAACCAGGTTATATCACAAACACACAATTACACAGAGTCCAGTGTCAAGGGGATTCAGGGACTTTCTGATCTCCAAGTCTATACACGTTCAACACCAACTTTAGGGCTGAGCAGAGTGAAGCATCCTGGGAGATGAAGTCCAGGTACATCACTGAGATCAAGCAGTGTTCTGGATGCATAGAAAGATTTAAAAAAAAAAAAAAAAAAAAGGAAGAAAATAACAATAGGTCCTTTAGTATTTAATGACGTAATCGTCTTCTAAAATCTGGACAGAGCGAGGCATCCTGGGAAATGAAGTCAGCAGCTGTTGAAATGAAGGATTTTGGGGGTTCATAACCTCTTCTTGGATTGTCAGGTTACGTTTTTTAATACGGATATTCTGTCGGTTAAATAAGATCCTGAACAGAAAAATTCTGGGAAATGTAGTCTGTGAATTTTTCAGTAATACTGACTAGGGAAAAGCAAAAATTTTAATTACACTGTCGATTTTCCACTTTTAAGGTAACACTTAGTATTTTCTTGATGCTGATCATCAGCTGATGGATTGTGGGAGGCTTGAAATTCATGCTGGGGAATGTAGTTCTGGTTCAATGCGTGCAAGTGCCGCAGAATTCTCTGTGTGGACTTGTTGGCTGCTGGTTATCTGTTCTGGTTAAAGTCACAGGTAGTCCTCAGGGGGCGGAGTCAAAGCCCCGCCTGATGATTGGACGGTACAAGGGGTTTGGAAGAGGTCGGTCAGCTCATTGGATTCATAAACACCTGTAAAAAAAAAAACACACACACAGACAATATTGTTAAAGGTGTCGCTGTTGTGTGGGTTGTTGACTGAAATGTTAGATAAGATAAGGTGAAGTGATCTGAACTGGACTTTTAGGTCCCTGTGAATGGACGGCCCCTAAACAGATGGAAATACAACATGTTTTGAGTGTTTACCTGCTATAACAGGCTGTTTCTGCCGTTCATGTTGGGTCCTTTAGATCTCATCTGTTCCTGCACTGAGCCTGACTACAAGAGGACAAACACACAAAAACACATGTAAGTGACCATTTTACTTCAGCGTCAGTAGTACAATATATCAGCCTATGCTCGCAGACCATTAGATCACATATCAAAATTATTACATTTGTCAGTTATACTTTCATCAAGCATCTTTTACCAAGGCGCAGCATTATGTATCTTTTAATTACTAGTGATCGTTAGAAGACTTTCCTGATTTGTCTGTGAATGTAATTTTTACTTCTCCATTTACTTTGAACAAAGTGCACAGAGCTTTAGCCAAACAGTGTTTTCTCACTATGTTAAATTTAGTTTGTGTGTTCATCACTTAACAGGAGGAAGGAGTTTGACTTTTGACAGGAAGGACACGGCACTGTTTGACACTTCCTTGTACAAACATAGATTCAGTATGTGAATCAGTTTACCGCACGCAAAGCCTCATGGGAGCTGTAGTTACTAGGGTAAGTGGCTGAAAGTGGTTTTGTAATTATTATATTGACTCTGAAATGACTGAATATTAACATGAACCCTGTCTCGTTGGTTTCTCACCGGCTGCAGTCCTTCTGCCATCTCTCCTGATCCGATGTGTGTGAGGTGGATGAAGTTTGTCGGCTCTCCGATCATACTGCGATCAATCTTCCTCCTCTTCTTCTTCTACACAAACACAGGTAAACACACAAGGGTTATTATAGTCGTCAAAAAACTAAGACTTAAAACTGTCAGAGCTGAAATTAAAACCCAAATTATACTGGGAACATCTACTTTTCCAAGTTTATAAATGCTGACTTTAAAAACTACAATACCCATGAGCCTCAGCTGCTTTTGCCATTGAGAAGATGCTTCTAACAGCTTCTACAAAATGTAGTATCAGACATATTGGCAAGCTGAAGCTACAGATGACACTTGAAGCTTTGTGGTTACACATTTGTTGCTGAAATACATCCTGGGAGTTGTAGATCAGTTAAGAATTTGTTAGTTGGTGACTCAAAATTTTAATTAAACTTTCTTTAGAATTCCACAAACAGCTGGTTATGGCAAAAAAACCTCAAAAACCAAAATTGTGGACTTCTGGTTGCCTTTAGGGTTTGGCTCCAAGGGGCTTTTATTTATTTATTAAATCCATGTCTCTACCAAATGTTGCACATCTAGCTCAAACAACATGTGGTTGGTTAATTGTTTAATGCACTACGGGATATATTGAGATATTTTGATTTCAAAATAAAAAAAAAAAAAAAAAAATCAAAGCTCACAATCGCATGGCTGATCAAAAAGTCACCATTTACCCACTTTTTTGTGCATCTGGACCTGATACACATGTCCACCTAATCTGATACGGTTTGGGAAAACCTAATGCTCCCACTATAACATTTTGTAAAGGGTGTTATTAAACCATTTCTGTAAAAACACCCAAATTCACTGCACCGTCTGGATAACTTATCACAAATCTTATCACGACACTGACTAAAGCTGAAGCTATGTTAGTTATTTCAGGGATCAGAGTACAATTACTGGAAATGGCAAAAATGAAGCAAAAATGGCATATTCAAACCAAAATGAAGTTGGCGTTGTGTTTAGAGTCAAAGCTCATGCATGGGCTTCATTCTTTAAATACTCTACTGGTGATATTGAATCATTTCATCCAATAAAATATCAGGTTTTGCGAGTTTTTGCAGTCGTCTACTAAACTAAACCTTCTTCGCACTTATGAAACCAATCAAAAGACCAAACAAAAATATCGAAGTACTGAACATTCCTAAAGTGGTGCATGATTCTAGGTCTGTGTTTCATTGTTGTGAGCTCATGTGATGTGTTCGTACACATCCACATACCCACACTCTCACATCATCATCACGTGTCCAGAATTTCAGACGTGTTTCACTTTGTCAGTGTGATTCAGGTTGAGACAGACACAAACATCTTCTGTCTGTGGTGTGTTCAGGGACACTCCGAGCCCCTTGAAGGCCACATTAAAGCCTTGCTCTGCTCCCATGGTGGGGTCAATCCTGCTGTGCTGATCCAGAACACATCTTGGCCTCATTCAGAACCATTTGGATCTGATTTAAGAGGCTTATGTTGCTCTGGATTATTATGTAACACTCACAAACACACAGCAGGACTGAAGAGACCAGGGTCAGGACCAGGATCTGTTAGATCACAAGAAATCCACTGTGGAAAATAAATCCACAGATCAACACCAAAACACCCAAATATGAAGAACATATAAAAAATGAATGGATGAATAAATGAATTTAACCAAACTAACTTGTATTAAAAGGAAAAAAAAAGCCAAAATTTGGACAATAAATACTGTATTAAATACTAATAAATATTTTATTGTACAATGTGAAGAACTGTACTAAACTCAGTGAATTAAATAAAGTTCAATCTATTAGTTTGGAACTGGAATTTTAATAAACTCTTTGCACAGGAATCCAGCTGCTCTGAAACTGTATTTGATTTTTCCTTCATCTTTTCCATATTCACTTCATTAAGACACACATCCCACTGATGAAGAGGTGTAATCAGGTGCAGATTTACAGTCCACAGTTTATGAAAGCATGCGCAAACTAAGAAAACTTTGTTTTTTGACAACACACTCCAAAGCCTCCTTGTCATCCTTTACTCAGAACAGGACTCAGTGCTGATTCATCTACATGCACGAATATGCAAGCAACGCCTCTGCCACCAGGCCTGAGCATGAGAAACTCTGAAATGTGGGTTACATCATGTTATCTAAGGTTTACAGTCAGACATGTGTGTATTAACAGTGAATTGTTGTGGCTTCACAATAGAACAAACAGAGAAGTCTATAAATACAAACAGAGGAAGCAGTAGGACTTCCTGTCAGACAATACATCATCTGAGGCAAAGGTAGGACAGAAACACACTGGGGGTGGGGGGGGGCTGCACTGTATATGTACATGTCATTAGCACATATAACAGTGTTTTTCAACCTTGGCCTTGGGGGTCACCTGAAATTTCTAGTAATTGATAGAAAAAAGTGAAAAAAAAAAAAAAAAAAGTATTAAATTAATTTTAGCAAGTAAAATGTCCCCGTTTTGAATGTCTTGGGTCACCAGAAATTTGTGATGTTAAAATGGGGTCAGAGGCAAAAATGGTAAAGAACCACTGACATATAGAGTCACAAAGCAGAGCAAACTGGAAACACAATTAATCTGCTGCTCAAATCAGCTCACTTTTACAAATCTGCATTAGCTGCAACCAAGTAGCAATGTTCAGAATCCTCTGCAGCTGTGGCTGGTTTTCGCTGCACGGTGACAGCAGCTATTTGGTCAGAAACAAAAAACTACAGGAGCAAAGAGGTGAAACGTGAGTTTTTAGCAAAAACTTCCAATCCAACATGGCGGAGGTGTTGGTTGACACTGAAGTTAATATGGAACAAATGAGTAGAAGGTGTTTAATATGTTAAACTCTGATCCTTTTGTTCCCAGTCAGAATCATTTCAATGTAACAGACAACAATGGATTAGCCGATAGCATAAACTTCATTCAAATAAAAACAAATTATGATCAGAAAACAGCAACGGTAAGAAACAATCTGTAATACTCTCTTCATAACGCAGCCTTTATTTCACTCTTTGTCTTGTTCAGTGAGTTTTATTGGTAGAGAGATAATATTTGTACTGTTGGATCTGTTTAGTGTCGGCTTAGCGCAAAGTTTGTCTCATTGGTCTGCTTTATTCAATTATTTGTGACATACGCTGGTCTCAGACTGTTAGGCTGGTTTAAATATTTGCCCGTTTAAGTGCTTGTTGTTTGAGTTCTGTTTTCTGCTGATGTTCTGGTTACGTGGATGTATAACGTGCATTTTATTACAAGTGTTGTTGTGTTACCATCGCAACACAGACAAGCTTAAAAAGCTTCCAGTAGCACAAAGTAAAGACAAAGAGATGAGAGGAAAATATACAACTGTGGTGCTTTTTTGAAACCGTTTTCAGCCTAAAAGGGTGTAAAAAAAAAAAAGGTCTGTTGGCATGGAATGAAATATGAAGTTTAATTTCTTGTCAATAAAAGCTCTTTGGTTTCTTTAAAATGCGTCTTGGTCGTTCTAGTCTGCTACTGTTATTGGTTCTTTAGATGCCTCTAAAAGGGATGCATCAATATATCAGTCAGACATCAGTATCAGCAAATATTTGTTGATATTGGCCTTTACCAGTATTGGTATATCAGATATCTTTTCATCGATGGCAGTGTTAGATATTTATCTGTCGTCTTATATCGTTTTTTTCATGAATGTGGATGTTTTAATTTGTGTTCATTCATAAATAATGTGATGGACTGAGCGATTTCAAACAAGAGCTATTTTTATTTCTGTAATGAAGATTTCTTTTAAAGTGGATATGTAACAACAAGAACAAAACAGAGAAACAGAGAGTGATGTTGATATAAGCCAAAATGTCAGATTACATATCTGTTCAGTCAAGAATTTTCCAGTTGCTGTATCTCTATCTACTATGTCAAAGTTGCCTTTCCCAAACCCAAACCTTCACAGAACCTTTTTCATCGAGGTCTCTCTGCAGGTACGGCCACAGTACTCACAGCATTTGCCCTTTGGCCACTAAAGTCTGTTTAGGTACTTCTTGCCATTTTGTACCATTCTATTAAACAGTTCCCGAGATATCATGTTATAAGAATGGACAGACATGAGGTCACAGCACCTTTGACCTTTGACCTCTGACTATCAAAATATTTCTAGGTCATCCTTGGGTGTAAGTGAGTATATCTGCCAGATGTTGTGTCATTTTGTCAAACCAGACCAACTGACATGCCTACGTCTTCAACCACTATCAAAAATAAACCAAAAGATACAGCTTTTGTTTTAGTAAATGATTGAATCTATAGTCAGAGCACCAGGAAAACTTCAACCCCTATTGCAGAATCATACTGGAAGGTGCCAGACCTCCAGACCTCCAGGTCTCCAGGTCTGGCAAAGAACACAGTGGAGATTAGTGCAGATACGTGAGACTATTGATCAGGTACTTGAGATAATTGAGCTGAAGGACGTGAGGTGGATGATATTAGAGGATGTGATGAAACTCAAACTGACCCCACAACAGCCTGTTATGTTGCTTTCATGGCAGCTGGGAATTTAGTCGTCAACTCCTGAACATGACCTACTTAGTACTATTTCTTAGCTGTTAATAAATAAAACAACTACGATAAAGGAAAGCATGAACGTTGACCCTTAAAGACCTAAAAAGTCACCATCGACCAAAAGAATCTGCTGATCCACTAATCCTATCAATCCATGTATCAATCCAAGTTTGTCATCTTTTCATTCTCATCAGATATGACCCACTTGGACGTTCAAAGGCTCCATAGTGAACGTGGAAACACCATCATCTTCTACAACATTGATTCGCCAGTAAAACCCATGGAATTGAATCAATAACAGTGGATGGAGACATTTGTTTGATGTTCAGTTAATGATATATTTTGTTATAAAAGTCAAATTTTCTTCCACACTCTCTATTTTGATATAATAACTACTGAATTTAATCAGAATTGTATGAACATCTGCATGAGCAGTAAATTAAATATAGAAATTTACCAGATTTTCACTGAAAAATGCAAAATGCAGGGGATCTTAACGAATGGTGACAAATCACCTAGAAAAGGTCAAATGTAGAGAAAAAAATTATTTGAAAATCACCACAATAGTTGTAGGTTTGTAAAGTTTACAAAACTAAAATGTATAAATGTTGTTTTACTTTCATTAAGACCTTTGGCTAAACTAGAGACAAACGTATTCAATTAATGATTTATTTTACTGAAAAAGTCACTTTTTCTTCTTTGTTCTGATCTAATAACCTCTGAATTTACTGCTTTTACGAACATCTACATGACCCGTGAATTAAATATAGGAAAATACTTGTTTTTTCATAGGATAATGTTAGAAAAAAAAAAAAGGTGATAAATCACTTGGGAAAAGGTAAATGTAGAGTAAACTTTATTTGGAACTCAGTATAAAAATAGTTTTAGATCTTTAAGGGTTAACATTGAATGAAACTCATCCCATCAGTCTTTTCATGTCATCTTTTCTGTCGTGAACTCACTACTGTTCACGATAAATACAACGTCTCACCGACCTCAAAGTCTTAATGTTGAACAAAGCTCAGACCATATGACAGCCGGTCCTCTGTCAGCTTTCTTACCGGTGGCGGTTTGGCGACCACACAGCAGCCCATCTTGTGCCAGAACTCGCTCATGCCGACGCTCCGCCTCTCCAGCTGGCCGCCGCTCTCTGCTGCCGCCCTGCAGGCCGGGGGAAATGCAGCCTGAGGGTAATCCTGGGGCATTCAGATGGAAAACTGAAGCCAAAACCTTAGACACGCAGAACCCCGGAGACCAGAACCCCACCTGAGACAAACGGACCGCTGTCTGAGGACGGACAGCAGGACGGAAACCTGAAGATCCACAAAAAGAACAAACGGAGCCTCAGGAATCCAAACGAAGAGGAAGAAACGGCACCGACTCCACTGAGACGATCCAAAAGTAGAATCCAAAGGAAAGAAAATAATCCACTGGTGTCTTTATATCCAAGGTTTGACGAGTCCAGAGTTTGTTCTGCAGCTGCGTAAACACAAGGACACAAATTCACACGAATATTAACACAATTAACACTAAGAGGTTCATTAGATGTTGGACAGTATTTCAGATTTATTTGATGATTTACTTTGTTTAAATAATCTGTCACTTCCTGTCCAGATATTTTATTCAATCTGCAGCTGTTTTAGACTTTTAGATGTTTTAGATGTTCCAGGCACATTTTTAGCCGTTTTTATGTATTTGTTTTTTGCTGTTAAGTCAAGTTCAAATTTGTTAAAATGGAAATTATTTTTTGGTAAATCTTCATTATTCTGCAGTAACAGATTTACATCAGCCGTTCTCCAAACAACCCAACGTGTTGCATCTTGTGTGCTGATTTCACTTTGTTGGTATTTTTACATAGTTTTGTTTTTTTTGTTGGATATTTTGCGTGGTTTTCATCTTGTGTCGTCTGTGGTGATTTCTTCTTGCCGTATATTACATTATCATTTTTGGTCTGACATTTGTGTAGTTTTTATCTTGTTGCATCTTTTGTATTGTTGTATTGATTTAATTTTACTGCATGTTAATACAGTTTTCATTTTGTTGCATTTTTTGTATAGTTTTTGACTTGTGTCTTACGCATTGTGTTGCATTGTTTAATTTTTGTCTACTGTCTTTTACATAGTTTTCATTTTGTTGTGTCTTTAATGTAGTTTTCATCTCATCATTTACCTACTTTTGCCTTTTCTTCTCTGCAGTTTTGAGCCCAAACCTCAAATGAATCAGAGACAAACTCTTCTTCTCTAAATGGTTAAATCTGATGAGCTGGCCTGAATTTTAATGATCTGTAGAAATCCAGATGAAACTCACACAAAAACCACACACACAAAACTCTGAATGAATCTCGTTATGACATTTCCTATCTGTAAAATCTTTCAGTGTGTAACTAAAACCTCTTGGGACTTATTGCCTTCAGATATGACAGGAGGTCAGGAGTCTTTTAAAGTCTTTCCAGAGTCTTCTAGTGTATCTGTTTTTCTGAGCAGTGATTTGTGACGTTTTTACAGTTTTCCCTTACACTTTTATCTGTAAAAGGATCTTTTTTTATGTAACTGTTCATTCAACAGATAAAAAAAAAACAAACAAAAAAACCAAGCTGGAACTTTTAACGAAATCTGCAAAAATGTGAAAATGTTCCAAACCGTCCTCTGAGAGCCAGCAGAAACCCTGAGCTGCCTGGGAACCACCAGTGTTTGAGACGTCAACACAGAGAACACATGAAACATGACTAAACACCGGGCGTGGTCCGAACGCACCGCACAGGAAGTCCCACACAAACACACTCACACTGGAACACATCAACACTCACACATGTTCATGTTTCCAGATGAAGCTCAAACTCTGTCGGCTAAAACCCAAACATCTGTCCAACAAAACCTCCGCAATGCACTGCTGACCTCTGACCCTGCAGGTGACGGGGCAGCGGCCCATGAACTAATGACCAATAAAAGTGACGTTCACAAACGCACTCGAACGCCTTGTCTGTTTGTGCGTTTTCTCAAAATGAAGCTGCTCTGCTTGGTTGTATTTTTGGGTTAAAAAAAAAAAAAGACTCTGTCCTTTAATTTAGCTCATTATTCATCTGCCCTAGATTTTCTCAACATGCATTTCCTCCTGTTTTAGCTGCAAAATGAAAGGGTTAAACATAAACATGAGAGAAAATTCACAAATGTCTGGTAAGGCGCTTAAAACACTTAATCTGAGGCTGAGAGCCTTTAGCTGCTAAGAAGAAGAAGAAAAAAACTAAATCTAATGGATAACATGTTAAAGTGTTGACACTTAGGAAGCATAAAGTATAAACAAAAGACAAAAACACAAACACATCGGATTAAAAAACAAAATCAGTCACATTTTTATCAGCTGTACTTTCACTGCTACCCATTTCATGGCAGCTGCTAAATGTGATGATTAAACTATCGTTTTTATACAATCTTTCTTTATACAAAACTACGTCAAGATAGAAGCAAATCAAATTATATACAGTTCAAAAACACAAACAGAACACAAAATATTCATGTAAGTAACATCTTATAGTAACATTTACTTCTTGCTAAATCAACAAGTCAATCATAATCCAAAGAGAAAAAACATTTATTAACTATGAAACAAAATCAAATTCTCGTCTACAGCTAATCTGAGGTTTATTCATTGCAAGTAAACCTGTTCTGATTTGCAAATAATCGTCTCAGGTTAGATTACAGTCATATTTTTATCGTCTTTATTTCTTCCTCCTCTTTTAGCTGCTAAACAGAACAGCAAAAATCAAGATTCTGCCATTAAAAAAATTTAATTTTCTTCTTTAAATCAGTCAGTGAGATGTCCAGAACTGCACTAAACTGATTAAAGTCACATTTTTATCATCTCTATGAACACTGTATGTCCTTAAATTACAGAACATTTAGATTTTCCTCATCTCCATGTTTTTTTAATCCCGCTTTTTCCTCAGTTTTATTCACTACATTATTTGCTCATGTTTGATTCTTGATATTAGTTCACTTTTCTTCTCTATGATCTTTCTTTGGTCAACATTTGTTCATAAACGTTCCAACTTGACTTCTTCCTCTTCTTCTTCCAGTGCAGCTGAGGTGCGGTTTGCTAAGCCTGGTGAGGCGAGGCGAGGCGTTCACTGCCTGTTTCCTGTTGCATAAGGGGTTAAACACGTCTTCTATTTTCAGCGGACCTGGAGTTCGTCCAGAGCTTTTCAGCAGATGATAAAGAAAGAATGTGTGACGGAACAGACGCAAGAAACATGTAGCTTCACGCTCTAAAGCAGAGGAATTTAAACTTCAGCCCGAGGCCTAAAGCTCACCTGAAACTGAAGAAGAAGAGGAAGAAGAAGACGAAGAAGAAGAAGAGGAAGAAAAAGAGGAGGATGGCGTCTTGTTTGTGACACAGATCAGCTGATGTGATGAAGAATCACACCTAAATAAACTCTAAAACAAAGACGGTCTGTTCTCCTGTTGGCCCAGATCTTCAGAGCAGAGTGAGACATCCACACGTCATCTGATCACATTAGTAATCAACCTGTGGTTCTGCAGCCCCACGAAGTGTCGCTGGATAAATCCGACCGGTCCGCACACGTTCAGAAGATTTCACTATTTTCTTCTCAGTAATTTTTCAGCCTAATATCCATTCATAAATCCATCCATCATTCACTGTTTCTTTCTGTCATCCAGATACAGAATGAAGTCAACACCAACAAACATGGAGGACAGTGAACGTGACACATAACAGGGTCAAAATAAACAGGAAAAAACAGGACCTGGTTCTGGGTTTGACTGATATATCAACATATTCATTCTGTGATGGAAATGAGAAGTTATCAGTCTATTTTATCCATTCAAGTCCAATGTCTCATGAATGAATGAAAATTGATGAAACAGCTGAATGATTCTTTTAACCCAGTTCTTCATTGAATAGTTTCAGTTGACCTTTTCCATTATTATTTTTCTTTTTTACATTTTTCTCATTATTTCTGCATAGTTTGCATCTCTCTTTGCATCTTATTATTCTTCTGACTTTAATGTTGTTCTCTCACACTGCTGTGATTTATTTTGATTATGTACCTTGATCTAATATTTCTCTATTGGACTCTAGATATTTTAACATATCTGCCTATTTAAGTTTTCAACCTTACATAGTATATTGTTTTATTCTCAAACTATACACAATTAGACTGTCAATTGTACTTATGTCAATGATAATTAATCAACTCAAATTTCAGTATCTTGACAGCCCAACTGATTTATTAAAGAATCCCCAAGAGGTTTACAGCGATTCATGGCTAAAGCTAAAGCTAACAGCTGTGAGCTATGACCAGAGATGACACAAGAAGTGAATGGAGGAACTGTGACATTTTGTAATTTTTAAGACTGGATTTTGCATTTTGTTCATCACCGTGTTGGATTTTTTTGGCGCCAAAAGTGACCATATTTAGACAAAAGGGGCGGATCTGCAAGAGGATGAGGGGTAATGGGTAAGCTAATGCTAAATGCTAGCTAACGGACTCAATAAAACAATAAACTTCATCAAACATCTAAATAAAGAAAGTAATTTGATTTGTTTGTGTAACCTAGGAAAAACATTTACACTCAAGCTATTTTTTTGGGGGGTAAAAAAGTGGGATTTGAAAGAACTGTAGGATCAAAAGAAGCTTTGATCAGTCAAAGTTTCTTTTGGTCCTAAAATCTTATTAATGATGGAATAAGTAAGAGGAATGAGACTGGAATGAGTCCTGGAAAATGTTCACGTCGTAGTGTTTTTGTAGAGAAGTGTAAGTCTATGGGAACCAGGGCTTTTTGGAGCAGCATCTAGTGGCCATAAGCGGTATTACAGCTTTAACATATGAAAGCACTGGTTTCAGTTTCAATCTGCGTTTGTTTGCCCTTGGCTTCAACGGTGCTTTGTGTCCTACATTAAAACCAGTCCTTTCACCAGGTTTAATATCTGTAAAGACGCTGTGATACCAGTGAGGATAAACAGAGTCTGTGTTTTGTTCGGGTGGATCATTGTTCATGGAGTCAGTCTGACATTTGATCGTGAGCTCGCCTACATTTTAACGTGTGTTGGAACAGCAGTTACATAACCTCTGAAACAAGACACAACATATGAACCTGCGACGCATCATAGATTCAACTGTTACTGAAACAAACAGCGGTTGGGTTTATTCAGTCCTGAGGCGGCGCTGACCCCGAGACCCTGCATCTAATGTTAAAACACTGGCTCTATTTAAGACTCATGACCAAACTCCCCATGACCACAGTGTGTGCGCTCATGTGTGTGCGCTGAATATTTGTTCCATGATGTCAGTGTGAGGACGAAGAAACAGGAAAACTGTGAGGAGACGATGACGGAGTGAACCACCAACTGGAAACGCACACAGTAACACATTTTAACACACACCAACACACACATCCTCTTCTATCCTCAGTGGTTCGGGCCTTCTGTCTGTTTAACTTCACCATAAATCAGTTCAGAGGAAGTTTTAACCTGTTGTCACTCTATATGTCTCATGTTTAACTCAACGTTTAGCTTCCACTTTCATATTAGAGCTCTTAATACATCGATCTGAATTCTCCAGATCTTCCAGATTCACATGTCAGGTGATTTTACACCGATTTGTGTTCTACATCTTGTACACGGTGACTCATTTCCACGGCAGAGGGATGCGTGATTACACAAAAAGAAGGATCAACAGATCGCTGGGTCACTTTTACAACAAACCGACAGGAAAAAAAATCCAGTTTTAACTTGGAAATCTTGACTATGTACGACAAAGAAATCTGTATTTGATTGTTGTGTTTGATGTCATGATGCTGTAAAAGTCATTTTTACTCCAATTTCTTTCTTTACTGAGGCATCAGTTAGGCTTCAGAAGAGACTAAATTCACTTATTTAACTCAAATACAGTTTGCATTGTGGTCATGATATACAGTGTCTTTAATTTATTTATTTATTTTTTTTAACAGCAGAACATCATTGTGTGTCGACATAAATCATTATTTTATTTATCTTCCCCTGAACTGGACAGAACAGATAATGGGCCAACGAAATGTGAAACACCTCATAAAAGCCTTATTCTGAATCAGATCAGATCTGGCAGATGCACTGGGAGCTAATATTATTTAGCCACACTGTTTAATGTTAGCTAACACCCTCAATGCTTCATTTATCAGCGTCGTGCTCTTCCTCTGCTCTTCATCATCACATGTAAAGTGGTAGAATGACGACTGGGTGTTTCATGGACTCAGGGACACAGAATGGCAGCAGATTGAATACAGACCAATGACCAGGATGAATCCGGAAACAGGAAGTGACATAATTTCTTAACAACCAGATAGTAACCTTCAACAGACTTTTGTGTAAATAAACAGAAGAATGTGCTCGTATCACTTCCCAGTTGGAGACAGTAACCTTGGTAATCAGACAGTCTGGCTTCTACTAGCATCTGCATTGCATTGTGGGATATTCATGTTAAGATATTGTGCTACTGAACTCTGTTGCTTGCACACTGTAACCCATGAATAGTGTGAAATTAACATACTATTGGTTTCATTTTAAAAAACATGCATTCTGTTCTGTTTTCACCCACTAATTAGCCTGTTCGTGTGGAATTTCAGACACGGCCTGTGTTTCATTCATCAGTCACATATAATTGGCAGCTGGGTGAACCATAACACCACCCGTCGGTTTCCTAAATGGCTGATGTGAAGCCAGTAGTTTGCTTTTTGGGGCCAAAGATGACCATATTTGGAGAAAAGGGGCGTGGTTACAAGAACCAAAGGAGTCAGAACTGAGCTAATGCTAAGTGCTAGCTCAGTGAGGTGATAAAACTATAAATTGTGATCAAACATTACATCAGAATGCTTTTTTTACAGTGTTGTTCATGGAACCTGCTGCCTGTCTGGAAAATATACATTTTATTAAGTAAACCAAAACTCCAAAAGTCCGATCTGTCATCAAAGCTTCTATTTGACCTGAGAAATAATTAACAGAGGAAATTTTTAAAGATGGATCAGATCAATTATCAGACTGATGAGACCTGTATAACTCCTGAGAAATTGACTGACCCTTGATTTTTCTGAGAAACATTCTGTATAAGTCAATAGGGCTCTTTGGAGCATCTAGTGGCCATCAGCAGTATTACAACTTTAAGATATGTGCAAATTGGTTTCATTTTGGAGCTGAGGTCCTTGCCCCTTGGTGTCTTTCTGAGCATCAGTTCAGTCTATGAAATGAATCAGTAATGAATCATACACTCCAACAATGTGTGTCAAATGTGACAAAAACATGAACAAAACAGGGATTACTGTGGAACAAACCCACGGATGATCCTTTTAATGAAGAGTAAAGGGTTAAAACGCCCACAGTCTTTGTTCTGTTTATTTTAAATCTGTGACATTTGTGTGGAAATGTCAGGGGGTTTTTTTGTCTGTAGTGGATTTGGTGAACTTGAGTTCACATCTTTGCTTTGGTATTTTCTTAAGATGTGACTTTTATGTGTTTTATCTTAAATTAGCTTTAATGGGCCTTTTGGAAAACTCCATTTAGAATCTCTTTTTGCAAAAAGACATATGGGTTTTTTTGTTTGTGTGATCATAGTTTGTCATTTGTTGTTGGCTCCATTCTACTTAAGGTGATTTTATTTTGTGTACTTGCGTCCAAACTGTGGTGGTGCTGACCTTTGGAGCAGGCCTTTTTACATGTTTACACATAAATATACAGTTATTCATTCACTGTTTTGAGGAACAGAGGCGTCTGAATGCACCACTTGCTGTTTTTGAGGCTTCTGATTGGTCTGCATGGCTCTAAGGTTTGGGTTTTATCACATGCTGGTTTGGTTCTTACATGTGCTGCAGTTGTGTTTTTGCCTTTTAATGTAGACAAAGGGATAAACTTTACTGCCTGTTTGGTAGATTTAACATGAGCATTTGCCATTGTTGATCATCTGTTTCAGTTGAACAAGAGGAGGAAGTAAATATAAATATCAGGAAAGAACCAGGCGCACCTGATCCTGACCTGCAGAGCATTAACTCTAAACTGACCAAAATAAAAAAAAAAAAACTACTGAACTAAAAAATGAACTAAAATGATCTGAAAACAAAGTAACTGAAACTAAAACAAAAACTGAATCTGGTCAAACAAAAGAGAAACCAAAAGAAAACAAAATATGAACTCATGAGAATTTAACAAAGACAAACCAGAAACATCAGGAGCATCAAATTAACTGAAAACTAACTGAAAACAAACCAAAACTAACTATTGAGCCGTGATTCAAGATGTTACATGATGCTGAACTCACACAAAATACTACAATAACCTGAAATCAAATACACACCTGAACTGAAAATAAAACAATTCACTAAAAACTAACAAAAAACAAAACAACGAACTGAAAAGAAACCAAAAATAGGTTCTGTTACGCAACACTTACATGTAGGTGAGGGCGAGGCCTTTTTCTAACCTGACTTGAACATGTCATGAACGTCACAGATGAAGCAATTATTGATGAAATATAGAACCAATATTCCTGTATCTCAGCATTATGTTCTATTAAGAATCAGTGACAACTTGAATTTGTGAGGTTGTCAGGTTCTGCAACTATGTTCGTCCTGTGGTCTTGATGCAGGAGATCAGTCTCCCAGTAGAAGTAGGTGGTACTTTCACTGGAGGAGAACTCAACCATCCATCCATCCATTTTCTGAACCCGCTTTATCCTCACTAGGGTCACGGGGGTCGCTGGAGCCTATCCCAGCTAC
>JAPQRP010000003.1:37305586-37333343 GCA_037367295.1 Apogon hyalosoma
TATTTTTTATATTTTTTAATGAAAATGTGAATGACCTGAACAACCATGTACAACCTGAAATTTCTCATGAAAAATAAGTCCAATTTATAGAGTATTATGTCTGTTTATTATCAACACAATTTACAGATCACAGTGGATCTGCAAATGTAAATGCATTTAGTAACAGACATATTTTGCACTTATTATTACACTTGTAAGACATTTCAGATTGTTCATATTTGTTGAGGTTATTCACATTTAATTGTGAAAGGACATTTGTAAATGTAAACATTTTCATAATGTCATTTTATTTTGGTAACATTAAACTAAGAAGAAAATTTGGAGTTGTCATTAATTATGTTATTATATTATTTTACTTGAGATCATGTTGGTCTGTATGTGGCCTCGAACTCAAGTAATTTTAACACCCTTGACTGAATATTTTTGTGTAATTTTTGGATTTCACACATTCACCTCGTGGGCCAAATTGGAAGCTATGGTGGGCTACTTTTGGCCCCTGGGTTGCATGTTTGACATCCCTGGTTTACATGATTATTGGGAGCTTTACATCACTTAGTATGTTCAGGGATTGAAGTACATTCTCCATTTCTTCCATACACTAATACTGACTACAGCGCCACAGATGGATTAATCCACAGCTGAAAATAGTCCCACAGACCTGTTGCATCATTTAGGCATTGTCCTACTGCTGACTAATGTGCCCTATGTTGTCTCTGTGCAGGAGGAGCTGTCTGAGTTCTCATCCTTTAACTATTGGAGAGCTCCTCTGGTCAGCGTCGATGCTCTGTTGGCTGACCTCAGCCTGCTGCTGTGAACGCACCACTCCATCAGCTGGCCTGACCTCTGACCCTGGATCATCCCATCTGTCACTGAATCAAAACGTCTGACTTCAACTGACCTCGTGTTCATCCTAACTGCATGTCGAACTGGTTTAATATGTTCACGCTGAGGATTTCATCCAACAACCTGTCAGTGCTTTAGTTCTATATCCACACGACAGCAGTTAATGAGTTTTACCATAATTTGTTCATCACCACTGAGTTTACGTAACCTGAAATGTGTTTTTACATCAGATTATTTATTTAGAGTTATTTGTTTCCATCTGTGCCTTGTTTCATTGTATTTATTTGCTGCTGGAGCATCGTGAAGACAAACTGCAGCTCATCTTATGTTCCGTCACAAAGAATAAAGCAAAATGTCCTTTTTTAATTAGAGGAGTTTGTTTTATTAACACATTCCAAATGTTTCCAACAACAATGAGTAAATTAAACAGTACATTTAAAACAGGATGTTTTATTCATACAGTAAACGCACAGAAATTAGTTCATGAAAAGATCTTCAGCTTCACACAATGAACAACTTATGGCATTTATGAATAATTACAACCCCTCATTTTTAACCCTTGAAAGTAAAAATCTGAGAAAATGACGACTTAATTTCTTAATCTACATTATTATGTGATAAAACTTTAAGTTGTAAACTATTATTCACTCCTGTTGCGACACCAGTTTCTACACAAATATGTAAAAGTGATGACTAAAGAAATATAGGATGAAAGTACAGATAACCGATTTTGACAAAAAAAATAAATAAATAAAATTATTTAACAAAATTAATGACTGACTTATGTGGAGAGAGATGACAGATTAAAGGAGCAACTGATAATTTGATTACTTTTTAGATTAAATTATCAATAAAATAGTCCATGTAACATGGAACCAAATTTGACATGTAAAAAAAGTATATTTTAAGTCTTTATTAATTAGATATTAGGCAAATTGTGAAGTTATCAAGACATCCAAAAGAAATGAATTCAAAAAGGGGCTGAATATTGATCGATTTGTCCCATAAACTATGGGTCTATCCAAAGTACATGAAAATAACCGAGTAACACTGACACAGATCTGAGACCAGCCCAGAACTCTGCAGGGTCTATGAGCCCAACTGTTCGTGCTGACCTCAGATCAGCCCCTCCGTGTTTTCGAAGTTCCCGCCCACTGGGAGGTTAACGCGTAGGTTTCCACCTCCGGTGTCGCAGAGCGGCCATATTTTTACCAGAAAAAATCATAAATTAACAGTTTTTGAAAACCAACCTGGGCGGGAAAACAACTTTCAGAACTTTATTTACGCTAAAACACAAAAAGCGGCAGGAGAAGGAGGCAGGACCCGCCGGGAGAGAAGAGGGAAGGACGCCATAGTCACAACTTGGTCAAGTCTGCATGCAGCAGGCTAACGGCTAAGCTAACAGCTAAGCTAACGGCTAAGGCTGGTAAACAGCAGAGTGAAGGTAAACATAGTGGAAGGCCGCAATGCCGGTCAGGACTTTCAACATAAAAGTGTAGTCGATGTAAAATAAAGAACTACTAGTGCAGTGTAACAATGAATTTTACAGACGTTGTTATACTGATGTAAAATAGTTAGACAGCTGTGTTAGAACAATTTCATACTATTATACTTTTATTTTGGACATTTTATGAAGTTTAAGTAAATTCTTAATTTCTAAATAAGCAATGTTTTGCTTTGTCACCTTACATGTGCTCGGTGTTGTTCCAAATACTTCATGCTCATTCATAATCGAGCTTTAGTCGATGCTGTTACTACTCTGAAATCAGATTTAAAAACTACCCAAATACTCCCAGACAAGAGGACGACTACTTTGTACCCAGAACATGAGCGACTTAAGTCAGAGATCTTTTCACTCTAAAATAAACTACTAATCATATGAAAGCATCAAGTTATATTTCAACAAGAAAATGTCGTCAATAAGAATCAAACGCTATGCTCTTATTTTGAAGGGTCAACTTCCTGGCGCGTCGTCACCGTGTTTTTCTAACTTTCCGCAGTAAAACAACCCGCAGAGACACACAAGCTGCAGCGGCGCCTAATGCCATGATTTGCGCTTTGTGACTTAAATCCCTCGTACTGTTGAACTGTGTGCACCTTCCGCAGACGGATATTTGCACAGAAAGCCTCCGCACCCAGAGGTGTTTGTTGTGTTTAGCCTGCTAGCCGGCTAACACCAGCAGAAACCCAGACCCGGGCTGAGTCTGAAACAAACCTGGACGCGGTAAGTACATCTCCGTCGTCCTCTGCAGGAACAAAACGGGATATTACTCCTTCTTCAAATTCCAATCTGATTCTGAATGAGCCCAAATAACCGGAGGTGTTCACCGACAAACCTCCCCCAAACCTGCCGTTTGACGCCACCGTGCTTTGAGATGCTAGTTAACCGGATGTGGAAGTAGTTTTTTCTCTGCGTGTAAAATAGGAAATTTCTCTGTGACTTCCCCCGGAAAACCAACAACTTAATATCAAACAGTTTCCTGTCTGTGTTACTGTAAATGTCTCTGTGACGGGGAAACGGCTGCGGTGGTAAATAACACCGGGGAAAGCAGAGGGCAGCGGGCAGACGGGGGTACGTGGCACATGGCGGACTCTTTTCGGTCCATGAAGGCGCGTAAAATGGCTCCTCGGCCGCGGACAGAAAACCCTCGTCCCGCTTCGTTGTTTCGCAATGCAAAGGACCTGCTTCCATTATCGGACAGAGGCGTGCTAACTCCCATAGCCTCCCTAATAAAAGCAAACCATTGTTCCAGTTATAATGTCCAAAAAAAGCACCCGATGAGCAGCAACACCTTTAAAAACATGTACAACCTCCTCATGATTCTGCGTTTTTTCCGGTGTTCTATTATGAATCTCAAATAATTCAGTTCTGAATCCATTATCGGACATGTTTTGTCGTAGTTGGTTTTCCTGAGTTGACTACCACAAAAAGTTGTCACCCTAAAAACCCACAATGTGGACAGAATAATCACATGATATAGTGTCATTTCTGTGTTAATTAATTAACTTATCTACATGTAGGCGGTGGTTGTCCGATAATAGACACGTTTGCTTTAGCCTCAATAACTGGCACATTTACGGTAAAGTATGTGAGGGGAGGCTAACATGTCTGTATGGAAAACCTACACACCAGCTGGGATCACTAACGAAAAACTAAACTGAAATTGGTTATATCAGCTTCAGAGAGACTGTACCGTAGTCATAACATGTTTGCATGTGGACAAGTAATTATGTTTACTGTTTTTTATCAGTGTGTCTAAGATATGGTTATAAAAATAGGCTAACTGGATGACTTGTTGCTTAATTCATCAAAATGTCACAAAACTACAGATGGGTAGTTTCCAGAGAAGCTGAAATTGGTCAGTTTTGGGCCTTTTGATGTGAACTTAATATTGAAAGTTGTTGGTCAATGAATTTTCTGACAAGATTTTATTAAATCAATCTGTAAACAGCCGTGGATTATTGTTTATGTCTTGTCAGACAAACCAATAATAATCCAAGGAATAACATCTTATAAAGAGCACAATATACTGCAAAATTTGCCGTCACTAGTGACAGATGAATAATATTAGTTCCCAACTGCAATTAGGAAGTTTATTGGACAACACCAGCTTAAAAAATTAAAACTGCTTCTAAAATAACTCACACTTCTGATCCTAGATGTTGGGTTCCAGATTAATTATTTGGAACTAGACTACTTTAACTTTGATGTTTTGTTTAACAATTATTTAATTTCAAATAAAGTTAATAGTAGGTCACTTCTGACAGTCCAGCATCTTTTTTTTTTTTTTTTTTTTTTTTTTTTTTTTTTTGAGGGAGTGGCAGTATCAGTCAATTGATCAGCTGTTAACTTTTCTTGAAACCATCTAGCTATATCACCCTCCAAAAATCCTCTATCTGTTGACCTTGAAAGACAAAGAAAATCCTAAAAAGGAAGCAGACATTTACTGCAGAAGATAAAGTATGCTTAACCTTAAAATCTGAGGAAAAGTCACCACAATCGAAATAGAAAAAAGAAATCATTAAGGGTTATTTTTATTATTTGAAACAGGGGCAACTAAAGTAACAACATCCTTGCAGGTTTTATTTCTAACTTTTTCATATTGTTCCATAAATAACCTGACTAATATGACTTCTATAAGCCTTTATGATATTGAACATGTTGGTGAAAGTGGTCAGTTGTTTTTTTTTTTTTTTAATTAGGCCTAAGTTGTAAATTTAGTTGAATTTGCCTCTTATCAGTCAGTCATTGAATCAGAAATAGTATACTTTTTACAATGCAATGAATTTATTAAAGAAATACGGGGGAAAAAATCTATGTAATGAGTTAGAAGTAATAAAATGAAGTCCTTTTTAAAGGAGAGTTGGGTTGGAATATGAAGAATGTAAACTCCATGTGAGGTTTTTTTCCCTGTTTCTGGTCCTGTGAAGTGAAAACTGTCGTCTTTGACTGTGAAAGTTTGTCAGATATATTTGTGATAGTCCATTTTTCTCATTATATTGTCATTAATTCTAATGATTAATGGAGGAAATAATCAGTGGAAACACTCATCAGCTCAACTTTAGGATCCTTCACTTAAGTAAACTGAAACAGAATAAGTCTAACCTCGTGTTACCATCTGTTTGTCCCTCAGATGTCGTTGGTGGATCTGGGGAAGCGGCTGCTAGAGGCAGCCCGTAAAGGTCAGGACGATGAGGTCAGAAATCTGATGGCCAACGGAGCTCCATTCACTACAGACTGGGTGAGAGTCTTTATTTTCACAGCATCACACTCTCCTGACCCCTGTCAAGACTCCATGTTAAGTTATTCTATTAATGCACCATAGATCTAACTCTGTGTTTCTGTCTTGTAGTTGGGGACGTCCCCCCTCCATTTGGCAGCTCAACATGGTCATTACTCCACGGCAGACGTCCTGTTGAGGGCTGGAGTCAGCAGAGATGCTCGCACCAAAGTGGACAGAACGCCTCTGCACATGGCTGCCGCTGAGGGACACACAGTCATCGTGGAGCTGCTTGTCCGGGTAAGAACTGTGGTGAAGATTCACTTCATTATCCCACAGTATAGGAAATCTGGATCAGATTTCTATACAAGAAACATTCCAGATACATAGGTCTGAGAACACATCCAAACATATACAAAGACTAAAAAAAAAAATACAGTATGTTAAGTAAATTAGAAACATAATCCACCATATAAATGTTATCCACAATGTTTGTTTGTAATCTGTACATCAAAAAACCTCAGAAGTCATTCTGTACCGATTACATTTTTAGTCTGTAATCCACACAGTCGACTTGTCTTTAAAGTCTTTCTCCTGTTTTCAGAGTGGACGTCAACTCTGAGAGATTTCATGTTTAACTCTTGGTGTGTCCTACATTAAGGACACTTTCACACCTTCCTTGTTTGGTCCAGTCTTCCAAACTTTAGAGTTTGCACATGTGAAACAACTCTGACCAAAACAGATGGTCTTGGACCAGATCAAACTGAAACATGGTTCTATTCTTGGATGGTTGTAAAACACTTTGATTGTTCAGACTTTCAGACCCATAACATGTAATTACAGAAGGCTAAAATAAAATACAAAAAACTATCAGAAGATAGAAGGTCTTTAAAAAATGAGGCAAATTATCAACATGTCATTTAGATGATGATGAGAGGATGGATTGAGCATACAATGGTCAGACCATTGGTGTCAGACATTAATTCAGCAATTTGTTCGGTATGTTCGACATCGTCTCTGTTTCGAGCATCATCTCCATGTTTTGTTTGATGGTTTCAGAGCGGTGCAGACATTAATGCCAAAGACATGTTGAAGATGACAGCTCTTCACTGGGCAGCTCAACACGGACACCATGGAGTCGCAGAAACACTCATCAAACACGGAGCTGATGTGCACGCACTCAGTAAGTTCGACAAGACACCATTCGACATCGCGGTGGACATCCAGAACACAGAGCTCATGCTACTCCTGCAGGTGAGGCTGACCTCTGCGAAGCTTCTGTTGACTGAGCCTTCAGAATGTTTGAAATATTAAATGTATCTGTGCAGGAGGGCATGCAGAACCAGGTGAACATGAATCAAGTGAGTATGAATGTGGAGACCAACACCACCAGCAATCAACCACAGTTCATCATCCAGGGAATACCTGCAATCCAAGGGGGCGTGGTCAACCTGGCCGATCTACTCAACAAGGCCAACGCAGGTACATATTTTTGTCTTCAGTGAGTCTTTCTACTTAGTCTTTGATTCCACTTCAGGTAGTGCCCAAATTGTTTCCGATGAATTGGATAGTTTGGTAGTTTTTTAGGTATTGTGAAGAAAGTCTGTTTTATAGACGCTTGAAAAGGTGTAAACATTTAAATTATTTTTCACTTATCATTTTAGATTAATTTTAGTTTTCGTTCGCTATAATGACCCTGACACATCCTGTTTGTATGTCAGGTGAGTCGGAAGAGGCCATGGCTGCCAGTGCCCTGGACTCCAACATCCAGCATGCTGCTGTTGTCAATGAGGGGGGTCAGAGGGTCATCACCATAGTAACAGACCAACACGGCAACCTGCAGACCACCGGAGGGATGGCCCAGCCGTTCTTTGTCACCATGCAGCACGGACAGCAGAGTATGACAGAAATATGAACACAAACGCACAGTCAGACTCTGACCTGAGGGGGTTAGAGGTTGACTCTGTTTGTTTATCTGTTTGTGTATTCAGTGCTGGCGGTACCAGCTAACACGGTGACGGAGGAGGTGGTGACAGAGGAGCCTCAGCCCCCTCCTTCCAGAAAGAGGAAACTAGAAGTGACCAATAACCATAGTGACACAGGAGAAACGGTGAGTGGAGAACAATCTAATTTAAGTACAGGTATAGTTTTTAAACCACTTTTGACTGAAGTTACTACTGTTGATAAATGTTTCTGTTGTATCTCTGAACTAGATTTGAAAATGACAAAACTATGCAATATTCAAAGAAATCACCAGTTTCTTTGGAGTGACGTCGTTTAGAGCAGATCATCATTTAGCTGATTTTTATTTCAGAGTTAAATTGGGCATGGAAATAAAACAGGCATTGGCTGATGATCAGATCATATATTTATGATATTTAAAAAAATGTTATCAGTACATCTGAGCAACTTAAAGTTGTTCCTGACTTGGACTCAAATTTCAGTACAAATATTCTTTGATTATATTTATGATTATATTAATTATAAAACTTTAGAGAGCTCTTGTTTATTTATACTGTAAAACCTACAGTTACTTGTGTAGTCAGCTGAAGTGGTGGCCTTTCCAGTTATGCCCCATGCTGTATTACTGTTTAGTTTAAATATGCAACAAAACAAAAGTAATCCTAGTTTAGTCCTTAGAAATATAACAGATTGCAAGAAAACATGAAATAGATATACATGAAAACAAAATATGACTTAATTTGCTTATTTGAAAAGGAGTGGGAGGAAGTATAACTTATTTAATCCCACCCCTTCTCCACACAACAGTCTATCTTGTAGCTTCCTATCAGCATAATGTATGAAAAATCAATTCCCTTGGATCTTTTATAAATAGTTAACCTCACATATCATTTTTACATACTCATACATACATCCCTGAAGGCAATGCAAAATGAGCACACAGTAAAATAAACAATTATTATTATTGTCAATGACTAGACACAAGTTACTTTGTGATCATCCTTGAATTATTCCATTATTTACACATATGTTGTTTGTCAATTTACAAGATGATTTTACAAGTCATTAAAAGTTTCAGTTTGTTAAAAAAAGTCATGGAGGTTACGTCAACGTAACTGTCTCTGTCCACAGTCTGTTCTGAAGATGTTAATGTAGCTTTAACATGACCAGACTGGAGCCATTTTCACTTCTTTAATACTTTTACACTGAACTATCTTAAGCTGGAGGTAAAATGTGCAGAGGCAGTGGATGTTTTGGTGTTGGTAACGTAAATACGATGAGAGATTCCGTCCACTGAGCTCTTCAGCACTAAACTAGATGTTTCTTTTCTATCTTTTAACACAAACTGTGACTTTCTTGACTCACAAAATTATCGTTTTCATTAACAAACATCATATGTGTAAATGGTGACACAATTCAAACTGAATCAAAATATTGTTTGTTTCTCTCCATTGATGCCATTCAGATTTTTTTGTGAGGTTAGAGCCCATGAAGCGGTGCATATAAATGCTGGAAGGAGCACTATGCACTTTGTTGAGAGATAATTTTGAGTTAATTTATTAATGTAAATATTTACATTTTACTGCAAATGTACGTTACTTACAAACCTTAGTTTTTGGTCTCCTTTATTTTTAACAGCATTAACATCATCTCACCCTATGAATTTAATTCTGAATGCTCCTATCCCATCATCCCAGGGGTTTGATGACTTGGTCTGATGTTGGACTTGTTCTGCTGTTTCTGTTGTTCAGGAGCTGCTGCAGAGGCAGCTGCAGGAGGCCAACAGGAAGGCCCAGGAGTATCGTCAGCAGCTGCTGCGTAAAGAACAGGAGGCCGAGGAGTATCGCATCAAACTGGAGGCCATGGCCCAGAGTCAGGCCAACAGCACCAACGCAGCCACCATCAGTGCAGTCAATGCTGCCGCTGCAGCCGCCGGCAGCCCCGAAGAGGTGGTGGGAGGAGATGAGGACGAGGAGGAGGCGGGGCCTGGAGTGGTGGAGGAGGAGGGCGAGATGGTGGTCCTACAGGAGGGAGGCATCATCATGGAGGGCGAGGAAGGCCAGGTGACGTTGGTGGAGACGGGAGGAGAGGCCACCGAGGTCAGCTCGTAACCCGGAGCAATACAGGCTGGACTCAAATCTGCGCTGGTTTTCAACATTTTAGAGACAAGCTGAAAACAGACGCTCACACTCGGTGGTGGATGAATATGAACTGAAACCAACTCAGAACGGCTGAGGATGACGAGATGGCAAGGAGCAAGAATAGGGCTGCAACTAACGATTATTTTGATGGACAACTGATCCACCAACTATTTTCTCAATTAATTGATCTGTGGCATTGTCTAAAAAACAGTGAAAAGTGTTGATTAGGGAATTTCTCAAATGCCTTCTATGGTACAAAATTGAGCTATCCGGTTAATGTCACAGAACAAAACCACAAAACGATTGCCTCTTTTGACTGATTAAACAATTATCACAATAGTTGGCAAATAATTTAATGGGTAGTACAACTAATCAATTAGTCGTTGCAAAACCCGATATATTTAGTTAATCTTCCTACAAGAGAAAATATCCTTATTTAACATTCTGCAAACACAATATTTCCATTTTATCTACAGTATGTTTTTATTTGAAGCTGTAGCAATCGATTTATAGATCCAAATAAGCTGCAGTTTCAGTATAAATCTGGGACTAAACATCTTATTTTGGATTTTCCATTTTTCTGTAAACAAGGACTTTCCAATCTTCATTCTGGTAGAGTGGGAAGCAGCAGAAAAAAATGACCTGAAAATGTGCTGAAGGCGCTCTGTGACGGATGAATCCACAATGACCCGGATGTAGAACGGCAGAGGATGAAACAGACGATCTCAAACCAAAAAGGCCGGCGCTGTGTCCGTCTGTCTGTTCAAAGTCGCTTTAACTCACCTTTTGCTTCCCCCAAACGCATCATCAGTGAACTGAGGCAGCTGACTGGCTCTTCACATTTGTATATCAGTTAACTCCACCCACGTGTCCATCTCACAGCTTCATAACCTCCATTTTTTGATTAGTTTGATTATCGACTGATAACCAGCTACATCTGAGACCTAAAAGAGTGAAGAAGGGAGACTCCAACAGGCTACAGCATTTGTTTTGTGGACACTACAATCAGAAAGATTTTTTTTTGGTTGAAAACTGATTTAAAAGCAGATTCTGAATGCAACATGATCTGGTTTTCACAGTGAAGGGAATCCATACTTGACATCACTGATGAAAGTTAGAGGAAAAACTGAACCTGACTCATCACAGAGACTCTGAATTATGACAATTAATTCTGTTCTCATTGATTAGTCTGAATTATTTCCTAAATTACTCCTTTAGTCTGTAAAGAGACAGAAAATCAAAAAAAAAAAAAAAAAGAATGGATTACATTGAAATTCCTACAAGAGAACAACAGGGCTGGACCAAAAATGTTCTCAAGATAAAACATTTTCAGTCAATATTTAATTATCGCAATAAATTTCAAATCACTGTTTTTTTCCAGTGCAAAGGCTGTTTTTGTAAAGAATAACTGAATAATGGTTATCATGATTATATTGTGATAAATAGTATTTTATCACACTGCCTTAAGTAATATCAGCAGCAACCAATCAAGTGATTTACCTGAACAGGCTTCAGCCTCAAATATGGGAGTAAATGTCTTAATTGGAATTTCTTAGAATAATTACTTGCCATACTTTGAAAGAAAATAGTAATAAAATCTATGAATTGGTTGTAAAATCAATCAGTCAACTGGAAAAAAACTGTGATTTTACTCATTTTTACTTGTTAGAAAAAAAAAAGCCTAAAATGTACATGTTTGGTCTCCAATGTATTATCAGTTAAACGTTGAATATTGTGTGTTTTCATGACTTTATAGACTAAAGCAGTGGTTCTTAAATCTGGTCCTCGTAGCCCGGTGTCCTGCATGTTTTAGATATTTCCCTCTCCCAGCACACCTGGTTGAATTAATAATCAGCTCATCACCATGCTCTGCAGAAGCCTGATAACAATGTAATGGCTTCCAAGTGTGCTGGAAGAGGGAAATATCTAAAACATGCAGGATAGTGGGCCATGAGGACCGGATTTGAGAACCACTGGACTAAAGGAAGGAGTAATCAGAAGCTTAATCAATTATGAACATAACGAGCCTGAATCATTGTCATGTCTTAACGTCTCAAGTACAGGAACTAATCAATAATCTGACATGGAACTGTGTATTAATCATAAATCTGTTTTGTTTGTTTTTCTCTCATCCTGCAGGTTTTTAATGTTCAGTTTTCAGATTCCAGATAATTTACATATTAATGTCTGTTTTATTTTTGGCCTGTGTTGTGATGTGTTCAAGGACTCTGCAACATGATAAACCTGCTTAAAGACTAAACTGATCTGTTTTTAAAAGGTTCATGTTTGGTTTCACATTTTAAAATGGAGAATTAGCCCCAAAATTCTTCCACTAAAAATATAAAAAAAATGCAATGTTAAAATATTGTCCATCTGTAGCTGCAAACAGCGACCTCTGTGCTGGTTGCTTGACAACAATGGTGAGCTCCACCCCTTTTGAAAAATCATAAAACATTGTTTTTAGGAGTGATTGATGTAATTATAATTTGGAACAGGAAGAAATTGATTAATTGACTGATATCACCTGAGTAAAATTCAATAGTGTCAGAAATTATCAGTGATAATCAGATGATAAAATAAGGCTAATTGGTCGCCTGAATGTGTAAGTCCAAGTCATAAACACATATATTTATCAATTATTAAATGTGATTGAACATCAAACTGATTGGACAATTCTATATACAAAAATATCTTATTTTCCCACAAAATCATTTTTCAGTTGCAATTTTTGATATTATCCATCATGGCCACATTCTATAGATATTTAAAGTTTCTTGATGTTTAATTGATGAATCTGTGTCTCCAGGTTTGGTCCTGATCAGCAGAGGTGGGTAATCCCAGGTTCATCAAGTCAAAGTCCTGCCATGTATTGGTTCCAACCTGTTCACGGAACACAGGTGATTCCACCAATTCTCCATCTACCTGGATGAGGAGTTTGAGCTCATCAGAATGGGCTGGCTCAGTGAACAGCTTGGAGCTAATACATGGCAGGACTTTGACTTGATGAACCTGGAATTACCCACCTCTGCTGATCAGACAGTGATCTTGTAGGTACGTTTATACTTTTGTCTTCGTGTCAACAGACATCACACAAACTCCATCAGATGATTCCATTGATCGATCCATTGTGAATCTTCTAAAACTGAAGCTGAACGAGGAAACTAAAAACCTGCAGGATGTTCGCTGGACTCTTGTTTCATTGGTCCATGGACATTTTTTTTCCTGGCCTGTTTGAACGTTGCAGTTACTGATTATAACCTGATTACCGGCTGATCAGCTGATCTCCGCCTGTTGTGCTCTTCTGTCAAACGGCATCGTTTGAGTTGATGGTATGATAGTTATTTTTATAATCTCAGCCAAGCCAACCTTTTTCTATGTACATATAAAGTTGTATTTTTTTAACTGTACCTGAAGGCTTCACAGCGATGATGACGATGTTGATGAAGAAGGTGATGCTGCCTGCATATTGCAAATATAAACCCTTTTTTTTTGGATAAGAATATCTTTGTTGTGTTTCTTATTCTTTCTCTCTCTCACAGACGTACATGAATGCAGCACGAGGCATTCAGGTGACAAAAACTCATGTTGGTTTATGAACTGAACAGTTACAAACACTGAAGCAGTTTTTCTCTGTTCATAACCACAGGTGTTTGGGTTTGTTATGGTCAGATTATTGACTGAAAAATAGAATTAAGAAAAAATATTATTAGGTGCTGGTTCACGTTTAAGTATGGTGTGTATGATGTGGTTTAAGTATGACACATCTAACCCTTACAGACCTAAACCTATTTTTGTGACAACTTCCAAATGAATTTTACACTACATTTATCCTTTTCATTTATTATAACATCACCCTCCTAAAATAATTGCCCAAAAATTACTTTTACTAAAATTGTCAAATCCTCAATTTCTAGTTAAGCTTTTTGTTCCCTGAGAAATCTGAAAGCCTCTGCATTTGTCATTTTTTCTGTTTAAAACCCGGTGTTTTTAAATATTCAGTTCACTAATTATGTAGATGCTCAGAGTAATTTCAAAGGTTATATCAAAACAGAAAACTGAAGAAAAAGTCATTTTCACAATATATCATTCATCTTAAAAACAAACCTCCAACCA
This sequence comes from Apogon hyalosoma, assembly GCA_037367295.1. Lineage (NCBI taxonomy): Eukaryota > Metazoa > Chordata > Actinopteri > Kurtiformes > Apogonidae > Apogon > Apogon hyalosoma. The sequence goes on from JAPQRP010000003.1 coordinate 37,319,367, forward strand.
CTGTCATTTTTCAAATGACATTGGTTTTGCCGGTGACTTAATTCATTTTATTTATTTCATTTGTTTTTTTTCCATTTGTTGCCTATTTCATTATTTTTTTCTTCAGTTTGTGCCTTATTTTATTTAGATTATTTTGTTTATTAATTTTTGTTAATTTTATTAATTACTTTGGCTTTTTTGTTTATTTTGTTATTTTATTCTTTTTTATTGCATTTTATTTTCTTGCTTATTTTTCAAGTTATGTATTATTTGGCAAGTTTTTTAAATTCATTTTTGTTCATTTTATTAATTGACTGTGTCCATCCACTGTCATTGATCCAACTCCATGGGTTTTACTGGTGAATCAATGTTGTAGAAGATGATGGTGTTTCCACGGTAACTATGGAGCCTCTGAACGTCCAAATGGGCCATATCTGATGACCATGAAAAGATGACAAACTGCATTTTACACCAGTTATTTACATGTATTGATAGAATTAGTGGCTCAACAGTTATTAAACACTTTAGATCAGTAGATGCTTTGGGTTGAGGGTGGATATTTGGGTCTTTGAGGGTTAACTGACATAAATTATCACTGATAGTAGCTGATATCTAGTGTCCAGGAGCCACAATGCTCTCATGTTTTCTCTAGCTTCCTCATAATTGAGTAAGAGTTTTATTTATCACATTATGCACTATCCTGGTTTATAGGCAGTGTTCATTGGTCATAGAAGTTTTCTAATGGGTTGTTTCTGATCCACAAGCTGCTGATTGAATACAATATAGGCTCCACAGTTAAAACATACACAGTTAAAATAGACAGAGGCTGCTGAGGTGTTATCCAGTGGATAATGTACTGTCTACTTGTTTAGCTGTATAATTTTTCTGTCATCCTTTCAAATGTCAAAAATAAAAATGCACAGTAAACTAAATAGAAAATATCTCAGTTATATTGTATGATAAAACAATATCAGGGAGTTAAAAGGTATCAAATGTGGTTGTTCTAAATTATCCTTAAAATTGACATTAATCCTTAAATCTGATAAATCTTAAAAATATCACAGACACAATAAATGATATGGTTATATTTTCTTTGTAAATCTGTGTACAGAATAATTCAAATGTGTTGTTAGAGAGATAAGATAAGATTGACTTTATTTATCCCACCATGGGAAAATTTCTCAGTTGACAGCAGCAAATACAAAAATAAAGTGCAGTAAAGACAGAAAACAGAAAATATATTCTTATGACAACATATAAAGAGAAAAAAGAAGTCTTTATATACATTTAAATTGAAATATATACTCATTTACAATGTATTTGCACATGCACACAGTGTGATGGGGCGTTATGAACTGTTGTAGAGGAATGAAAGGTCTGAAATTTGACCAAACAGTTGAAAACACTTGTCATAGTTCAGACCTTTATTAGATAAGTGCACATGCTGCTAACATCCTACCTAATATCCTGTCTTGTTCCTCCTGGATTCAAACTCTTTTCACTTCATTTTGCCTCCTTCAAGTCAACTTCAATAAAAACAAATCCCTTGGTTGGATGTTTAGCCAGTGTAGTTGAGTTCAGTTAGTTTAATTAGGCCTCTATGGAATTTTTTTCAGAATGAATGCAAATGGTGATCAACAAGACCCTAAACTACTTGGAAAAACTGGCTAATACATACTCACAGTTTCATGAACACAATGCCGGTTGTCTATAATAGCACGGTAGAGTGGTTTACTGTCACAAAAGTTCAACATCTCCAACAGTAAATTTATCTTTACACAAGGGAGATCTCTACACCTCAGTCCTCCTCACAGATGGTCTGGATACAGATTCTAGATTCTTCACTACTGGGAGATCAGGGCACTTAAACTATGTTCATGTTGCCTTACAGCTTAATTCAGATTTACTGCTCAGATCTTATTTTTGGTTGTGTTGTCTTATTTTGTACACATTTTTTTTTTTTTTTTTACAAAGAAGATTTAGTAACTGTACTGAGGATTTAAAAATGATATTTTTCCATGAATACCAATAATATTCTGAGAAAAAAGTCAAATGTTGCATTTTTATGAGTGTAACGACCTTGCACCTTTTGGGCACTAGGGGCACTGTCCAGTTTATTTTACAGGTGAAGACAGTGATCAGTCACACCTGTCAGGCGTGACTCGCCCATCTAAGCTGCTCAGTGTGGATGCTCACTCTCTTGGGTCTACTCTCTGCTCTGGTCTACCCCGGACTGGTTCATTTGGCCCTGCTCCTCCCGACTGGCTTTCATTTGTTGTGATGTTGTTTTGTGTTATTAGTTTGGTTAATAAATCACTGTTTAACTTGTACCACCTCATCCGTCTCCCTTTTTGCCACAGCATAAGAGCCGGGTTGTGACATGAGATAATTTTCAGATGAACCATTTTACAACTTAATTTATCCAATATAAGTTTTGTTCTTGAAATATGTCAATATTCTCAATATATATTGTTTTAATCTTCAGTGTGGTCCTAATTCGCCTTTGTGAAATACCTGATTCCAGAGTGAACAAGTCATGTTTCTGGACCAGAGTTCACATTACGTTCCCTCTATAAGTGTACTAATATACACTGAAAATGCTTCAACAGAAATAAAGGATATGGATTCCAAAGTGTATTTCTACGTAAAAATATGTAAGTGTTAAGTGGTTGTGCAATGAAGCAGTCCCTGTATTTTAATATCATGATGTATTTGATTTATTTTATTGCTCTTTTCATGTTCAAGGTACATTTTAGATTGAGGATCGGGTCTTCTGCTGATTTAGGATTATATATGAGGAGAACTGGACTAAGTCACATATGACCTAAAGATCAGATCTGGGCAACTGACTAGCCTGAAAGTAACCTTTGTGACTTTTTGTCAGAAATGAAGCCAGTTATTACGCTGACAAAAATCATCCATATGTTGCATTGCAATATCTATTAACATGATCTATTTCACTGCAATCCAGAAGATGAACTAGTAAATGGAAAAATTACATGAAATTTGAGCAGTGTTGTTTTATTTCATATAAAGTGAACAGTGGCATGCATTAAGTACACTATTATACTGACTTCTTTTAGTGTATACCTCCAGGACAAACACATTTTGATAAAATACTGTACATAAATTAATGAACAGTATGTGTTTATTTCATTAGTGATCGATTATTTCTGGGAAAAAAACAAAAAACCTTATAAAACTAATTTTACAAATTGATCCTGTTAAATAAAATAAATCTACATTTTATTTACTAATTAATTGCTAATATTAGCTTCTGCTCTACTAAGTATTTTATTGTAAAATAATTATGCGCATTCTGTTTGCATTTTAACATTGTGTATATTGTGTTTTTTATATAGCCTATATGAATAGATTTATACAAATAATATTTAATCATCTAATCAAGTGTTATTATCAACGTAATACACATTATTGACTATAAATACGATAACTACTTTAAATACGCTGTCATTTTAATGTCGGCGTAATTGCGTTTGCAGTCTTAGTAGACTACGTTTCCCATGAGGCTTTGTCAGGGTGCCAGTGTCTTTCGGGGATCTAACCGCCCCGTTTCATGGATTACGGCCGCTCAGTCCTGATTGACGGGCGACTTATCGAATCAGCGGCAGTGGAAAAACAAGCAGCCAACCGTATGCGACGGGAGGCGGGGCCATAGTGGAGGGGGCAGGACGGGAGGTATCATGGAGGATCAGTCGACAAACTGTGGCCGTCAGAGGAAAGCAGCTCCGGCTCTGATCCGCGGGAGTTTCTCAACAGTTTACCGCCGCTTTGTGACCGCACCGCAGGGAAAATCTCAAGATGGATATGAAGAAGAGGATCACTTTGGAGCTGCGGAACAGGAACCCGGCGGAGGTGTGTAGTTTTTTTTTTTTTTTTTTTAATTTTTGATAACATTTAAATTCAAAAAAGAAGCCCGGGAGGTGATGTGCGACCCGAAGCCTGGGTGCTTTTCCACCGCAAGAGAAGAGCTCCGAAGAGCAACTTTTGGTCCGTCCAGCAGCTGTAAAATCGACTATAAGTGTGTAATAACAAACGGCAGGATGGGAGCACCGATCCCGGGGACATGTGAAAGCATCTCAGCGGCTCCGTTCCTCCGTACGTCCACCCGCCCCCTCCTCCTCCTCCCCGCCCGGTGAAATCCTTTATCTCCGGCGGCTCCGCGGACGCAGAATTTATCCGAAAATGTTTAAAATTGCATTCAGTGTCCGTTTCGAACCGTAACAAAAACACCGGGTTCGTGTAAAGCAGCGTTTCTGTCCGGTTCATCCGTGCGTCATTCATCTGAAAACACCTTCACGGACTGACGACCTGCGAGTTTAACTTTTAATCAGTCACCGGCCGCTCGGAGGGAACCGCGTTAAACGGTCAACTCGACGGAAAACAGCGAATAATCCAACATAAACCGGCGTCTGTTTGGTTTGCACCGACAGTGGCCGTTTATCTTGGCGTAACGGGGCTGTTTTCGGAGTCACCGCGGGCTTTTGCTCCTGAAAACACTGCGTGTCAACCTGAACAACAACAACGACGGAGCTCCGCGTTCACAGAGCCGACATTTTAAGTCGCGAACAGCGGCAACTTCGACGCGATTACCCCCCCTGCAGTTATTTTATCCAACTCTAAGTCGGTAGGCGGACGTTTGAGTTGGTTTTACCGTCTTTTGGGGTGCTTTTTGGGGTATTTGTGGTTGCTGTATGGCGGACGCGCGGAGGTCGGTCACAGACATTTTGAGCTCGCTCTCGACGGTTGGTAACGCGTTACTGGTTTAGCGCCGATACAGAAATCCGATTAACCGCCGTGTTAGTGGAGATTTAAGTCGGCGTGAGCGAATATTTCTTTGTTAAAACGACTAAATCGAAGAAGTCCCGTCGCTGCTTGGAGGTCACAGGGATGAGATAACCGTCTAAACCGGAGGAGTTGTGTTGAGATAAAGCCTCCGCACACACTCAAAATGGCGTTACTCCGCCTGTAATAGTAACTGACTCCGCTGTACGGTAATATGAACAGGATATATCCGGCTGAATACGGCTCCTCGGTGGGTTATTTACACGGGTAAAGCCGCTGTAGTGAAACGGTTAATGCCGAACACCCGGGAAGGCACCGGACGGCCTCGTTTCCAGCGTCTTTTTTATTCAGATTTCGTCGTCGTCCTTCCATAAAGAGAGTCAGAGCTACGTGTGTGATTAAGTTATATAACCGGACTGTCGACCGACCATCTCCGGTTAAAGAACACACAGGCACACACGGACACACACTGCACACTTAATTCAGTTGTACTGGCCATTACAAACAGCAGACTAGTTGCTGGTGTCATGTTTTATGAATTGGGGGATGCCAGCAGATGGTGGGTGTACAGCTCAGAGCCACATACACACTGTGCTTGTAGATTATAGTAGGTTAACCCCCTCCTGATGCTGTTGTTGGTGTTCATTCATGCTGTCGCCCTGCAGCCTGTCAGCTGTCTGTCTGGACTATTAATATAGATCTGTATGCTTTCACTCAGTTTATTAATAAGAGTCTGCTCTTACTTTAATGTATTATATACAGTCAGATACTACAGCTTTACACCTACTTAATTTCTATACTTCTGTAGAGTTTTCAGGTATCTCTACTTTATTGTTCCGGCAACTCATCCCTTCTTCACCCTACATTTAACGCAAATACATGTACTTTCTACCGTTAACGTTTCCAAAAGTTGAATTTTATGGCATTTGACTGGAAATTCAGTATACATAGATGAAATAATAGGACGTTACAAGATAATAACGATGTAGTGCGGAATCACAAGGTGAGATCAACCTGAAAGACGCAGCAACAAAAATAAAAGGCGTAAGATGAAAGTAATGTAAGTGAACACTACAGTTTGAAAATGTTGTAGAAGGAAAGTCAAAATGAAAATGGTGTTAAACAGTGAAGGCAATGTGAGAATCGTAGTAAGAAAGCCGATGTAAAAGATGCAACAAGATGAAAACAACTTGAATGAACATTACAATAAGGTAATGGAAAGGACACAATAATGACAAATGACAAAATTGTGAATGGCAGAACAAGATGAAAATGATTAACAAGGCCATGTGAAAAACGTATCAGCAAAAACAATGGATAAGATGAAAATGTAAGACACAAGATAAAAATGTTGTGAATTAATGGTGCAAAATGAAAATGCTGTAAAATTCAAAAAGGCAAAAATGCCATAAAAGATGAACCGGTAATAAGATGAAAAAGCCAGAAAAGACACAGCAAGACATGAATGCAAAAAATACGTGATAAAAACATAAATAGAAATCAAATGAAAATGCTGTAAAAGACACAAGATGAAAATGTTGTGAAAGAGGGAAATGTCATGAAGGACAGAAAAACAATGCTAACGTGGCATCATTTTGTGTCAAAAATGACACAACATGGTGCCATATGGCGAAAGAAATGTGAAAAATGGAACAAGACAAAGATGGTGTTACAAGATCAAATCAATTGGCTCAAAATGGCGAAAACATGACGTGTAGAAAGATAAACAATGTCAAAGACACAAAGAAAAAAATACTGTTAAATACTCACACTGACACTGTTTATAGATTATAGTAGGTTTATCTGGTTGTAGATTAATAGTTTAAACCTCTCCTGATGTTCTTGTTCATTCATTCATGTATGTTTGTTCTATTTATATAGATCTGAATGGTTTCACTCAGTGTATTAATGACAGTGCTTTTACATTGATGGACATTATATAATAAAAAGCTTCTTATACCATGTGTATGTATGCTTTAAGAAGCAGTTTCATGGCAATAAACTGTCACTGGGCTGTATGGTTTGAATGAATGTTTTATTTCAGACATGAAGAGCACAATACAATCACCAACAAAAGCAAATGCCCAAAGCAAATTAACCACATACCTAAAAAGAAATTAATGCTATCATATTGAAGTAATACTTGATACAGTTTTACTTTCATTTAAACAAGTGAAATTAAAAAGCTGAAAAATAGTTATGAGACCAGAAATTTAATTCTTTACACTTTTTTAATGTGAATATTAATTAGAGGGTTGTTAACTTGGATGAAAAATGCATTAAGTGAAATTTTCAGTCAGTTAATGTGTTAAATTTGTTCATATTCGTTTAAAGTTGTGAGTATGTTGACATTGATATCATGTTTGAACATAATCTGCAGTTTGATATATAGGGTTATTTAGAAGGAAATTGTAACAGTTTTTAAAACGGAAGCAAATGATATAAATAATAGTAATATGTAAGTATAAATGACGTTTGGAACGAGAACAGTAATTGAACAAAAGCTTGCATGGTCATCACTACGGTGGAGTGTGATTGGCCAATGCATTTGTCAATCAATGTAAGGCCCTCCCATTCACTTCTTTACTGTCAGCCCCATCTGGTGGACGATAGAGGAACTGCAGGTCTGCATAAACAACTACACAAATACATTCAATTAACAAGAAATCTGAAAGAGAGATAAGAATTATTTAATTAGAAGATATTTGTGTGATTTTGTAAGTAAGGCTGTAATTAGATTGGTTTAAATTTTTTTCTAAAGCTAATTTAAGGTAAATGGCCGCAGTATAAAGGGCACGCTAATATGAGTAAATCTGAGTTTAGAAATGACTTGTCATTACTTTTGTGAAAATTGATCACCTGTTACACATTGGTTTTTAATTTTTCTTTCAGTCATTGACTTCCTCCTTTTTCTCCTTCGATCTTACAACTTTCCCTGGTTTTTTAATAGTATTTATTATCACAATTTATTGTTGCGTGTAAGGGATTGTGCATTTCATATTCCTCTGTGGAAAGGACTTCACTTGACAAAATATTATTACAATATTTAGGTGTGTTGATATTTTTGAACACTAATAGGTCAAGTACATTAAATTAACAGTGTCATTCCATCAGTAAAGTACACAAGATGTTTTATGCTGAAGATCAACATTCATAAACCATCACGTTGGAAAGCTGAATTTCGAAATATTAACAATGTTCTATGTAATAAATCTGAATCTATGTAATACCTTAGTTAAACAACACATGTACATATCTGAGGAGTTCTCATGTCAGAGATATTCAGTGTATGAAATTTACGCAAATAATTCCGTTATAATGATTAGAAATGACTGGTGGGTTCTAGTCTATTACTCATTAACCCTCCTCTGTCTTTATATCAGTCGTCAGTATGGATAATATATGATGTAAATATTCCTGATTGTAAGACAATGTTAATTTACAGCTGTAGTCTTTGAAATGCAAATAGAAAAGGACAAAATATGATACAACAGGTTAACAAATAAAAGCCATTTCATCCATTTTTGTGTTTCCACCCTCATGTCTCTCAGATTGCAGAGCTGGTGGTGGATAACTCTCGCTCTGCCGACGGGGAGGTCGAAGGTCTGACTGATGAGTTCACCGGTCTGGAGGTTCTCAGTATGGTCAATGTGGGCCTCAGCTCTTTGGCTAAGTTGCCCTCGCTGCCCAAACTACGCAAGGTAACACAAATGCTTACCTTTCCCTCAGATTCAGATGTAAAACTAGAGTTCAAATGTGATGAAAACATTCTTTCTACTCATAACAATGTGTAATATGATAATGTAGAAATATATCATTCTTATTTGGGGGTTGACAAGCCTGATATAAACAAGAAAACTTAGCTTTTACTAATTTTTCTACATTTATGTGTTATATTTTTTCTGTGTTTGATTGAAAATTGTCAAATGTTCAAAATAACAGGAGACTAGTCTGAGTATGTACTTGTTTGCCTTCGCTATGGTCATTTTATGGAAACTGTTCATTCACTGAACTTACAGAAAATGTTGGATATTGTGATGCTTGTCACAGGGTTCCTGTGGGGCCTTAAAAAATATTAAGTCTTAAATTTCCAAATCTGCATTTAATACCTTCAAAAGTCTTTAAAAGGTATTGAATTTGATATGGTAGGACTCAAGTTAAGTTGCCATAAATGTGTTCCCTGTATTGTGTTTAAATGTGTCTGTTCAATGTCTAACCTGCAAAGACAGTAACGTTAGTCGACTCAGTTCCACCTGTTCCAACCCGACAATTTATATTGAAATTAGGAACCAATTATTGCAGCTCCAGGTGAGAAATGACTCAGGATGATGGGAATCAAAATGTTAGAGTAAATCAGTATATTTTCCTTAATTCTAGGAGTTACCTATTTTTGCCAGTGTGGCTGTGAAATGGGCATTAAACTGTGTTCTAAGTAGTTTTAAAAAGTCTTAAATTTAACTTGTAGAAACATGTAGGAACCCTGATGTCATTATCTTTATATGAACCAACTGATATGATTAGAATTTGGTTTCATACTTAGACCTTTTAAACAGCTGAACTGCAACCTTTTTCTAAATGACAAAGATGCTGAGAAACAGTTGCAGTGCACATTAAGAGAAAACATGCTGAGTTTGAGGCTCTTCCTGTAACATTTAGAAGTGATTTGAAGGTCAATGCATAAAGACCTTAATGGCCTTTAATAAGGACTGAGTGACATTATAAACTGTCTTATTAAATATTCACCTTTAAAGTGTCTGATCTAGTTAATCAGACGTTCAACAAGTAGAAAACTTCTCTTAAAATGTTGTTTAACTGTATTTTATGGATCCTGATTTTTAAGTTTTATGTTCCACCTCATGAATTGTCACATATTCTGTCATCTTGGTTTTCTCATAAAGTGGGTTTTATTCTCCATCTTGTACAATTAGTTTAGACTTTTTCTCTTGATGTTCATTTTATATCTGTTTTATGTGCATGCCAGTTCTTTAGCTGCTTTCCTTTTATGAACATTACTACTCACATAATGACTTTTATTACTGACATCAATGCTAATATTGACTTCTGTCTGTCTGTCTGTCTGTTTGCAGCTGGAGCTGAGTGATAATAATCTGTCTGGTTCTCTGGAGACTCTGTCTGAGAAGTGTCCAAACCTGACCTACTTGAACCTGAGTGGGAACAAGATCAAAGAGCTGAGCAACGTGGAGGCTCTGGTCAGAAGAAATCTCACACTAACACACACTTAACCTGGTCCATTCAGGGAGAGGGGTTCAGGGTCGGTGGGTTTCTGTCCGCTGACCTGTCCTGTCTTGTCCTGTGCTGCAGGTGAACCTGAAGAGTCTGCAGAGTCTGGACCTGTTCAACTGTGAGATCACGTCTCTGGAGGACTACAGGGAGAGCGTGTTCGAGCTGCTCCCTCAGGTCACTTATCTGGACGGCTTCGACCAAGAGGACAACGAGGCGCCGGATTCGGAGGCCGACGATGAAGGTCAGACCGAGAGGAAGACGAACCACTGTGTTCTGATTGTGTTCTGATGTTATGGAGCAGTTAGTTTGATCTTTCTCTTTTGGTTTGAGTTACATTCATGAGTGCACAATTCATTTTATTTTTATTTAGATAAAATGACTGTTTTGTCGGTGAGTTTTCCTTTAGTTTTAGTGTGAGTTTCTCTGGTATTATGAGGCAAGCTTTGATTTATAGATGCTTCCAAAGGTCAAATGAAAGATGCATGAAATCAGTGACATGATTTACAAGGTTTCATGTTATGTAGATGATTCACTCAACATGAACAGTAACTGGAGGAAAAACAAAACCAAGCTGATTTGTTTAATTTTGTCATTTAACAGCAGATGGAAAGTAGCTTGTAGCTAACTCTGGTGCAAAGCATCTCTTCTCCTTGAGATTAATGTATTTGTACATTGTTCCTGACAAATAAACAATAATCTAAACTAAACTAATCCTCATTTCACCTATAATTTACATTGTCGTACTCGTCATTAACTGTCATATTCATGTTTTCCAGATGAGGACGGCGAAGAGGGGGCGGGGCCAACCGGTGACTATGACGATGAGGATGATGAAGAGGACGAGGACGACGGCTCAGAGGGAGGAGAGGTGGGGCTCGGCTTCCAGGTGGGCAGCACAGGTGTCACCTGCAGGTCACATCAGCTGTATCCATTTACCCAGAATGCACTGGAGCAGCACTCTCTGGACCATCTTTTTTTTGTTTTTTGTTTTGTGTTGTTCAGTTAAACAGAAATGGTCGATCTGATCAGGATACAGTTTAATTTTTTATTTCTTATTCTTCCGTGGCAGGTCATTGTCATTTATAGGTGAAATATAATGAATGTCATATACACATATTAACAGATTTTTTAATTACAGACTATATTTTGGTCTAAATTTCAAATTTAAGCAAACACTTAACTTTGATAAAAGTCGTCATGATAAAAGAATTTTGTTCATAATCTTTGTTGGTAGAGCAGTATGTGATGTCTCTAGTTTTGTAGGATGTTTGTGTAGAGGAAGCAGCATCACCAGGGTTTTCCTTCAGTTTTCAGAGGCCTTTAGCAGAAAACTGGCAACACTTCTGTACCTCTGTTCATTTTACCAAATATACTTGCATGTGATAAACTGAACCCAGATAGTTTCATCACAGATTCATTTATTTCTGTAAATCAGACATTATTTCACTGATGATGGGGGTCACTGTTTATCACTTGTGTCTATTCTTACTTTCAAAATGTACAAAGCTTAGAGCAGTGGTTTTTCGTCAGCTTAACCTTAGCTACCAGGCATCATTAGTTTAGTGGAGGTCTCATTATATAACTTTATGTAAATTGGGTTAAATTAGTTCGCCTCCCTTTCTGCTTTTGTCGACAACCACAAGAATGTCCTCCGTCTGATCAAAACGTATTTGGTTTTAAACTGCGTCTTCATAAACCTGATCATTTCCAATTGTGGAAAGCTACCTGTGATTCAGATCTGTGCTGTGTTTAAGTACTGGTGGGAAAACTAGGACATCTGACCTTTCAGTGGCTTCATGTGCAAAGTGGGAAAGTAATTTACTCTGTATTTGCCCACAAATAACTGTACAAATCAAATTGGCAGTGATTGATCATCCATCCTGACAGTTTTCTGACATTTCTGTTCAAGACCAAACCACCACATTTTATTTATTTATTTATTTTTTTATGTGGGAAAACTCTGGTCATAGTGAAGTATTCTAGTGACCTGTCAACCTGATGCTCAGTGAAGCCTTTTATTTTTTTGTTTGTTTTTTTTCTCTTAGGAGGAGGAGGATGAGGAGGACTATGGCGAGGAGGAAGAGGAAGGTAAGTGAGGTTGTCATTGGTCAGAGTCCTGTCACTCAGACGAGCTCATCCTCTGATTGGCTCTCTCTCTGTCCACAGAGGAGCAGGCGGGCGTTCAGGGACAGAAGAGGAAGAGAGACGTGGACGACGAGGGCGAGGAAGATGAGGACGACGAAGACGACTAGTCCAGCAGCCGACTGCCTGCGTGTCGTCCTGTCCTGTTTCCTGTCTGTCCAACCTCAGCCAGACAACAACTACAAACAAACAAACAAACAAACAGGGACAAACAATCCAACACCAACAGGAACAGTGTGATGTGTTTTTAATAGAATATCACGTCTGTATTTTAGAGAATATTTAAGAAGATTTTATCAGAAGCTGATCCAGGATCAGGTCTTTGTCTCCTCCTGAAACCCAACTTCCTGCCAGCAGTGATGTCACTTCCTTCCGGACACAGTCAGCTGTTTGGACTCATCCTCCTGTGATGATGAAGATGATGCTTTAGTAACATGTAGGCCCAAGGCTTTGTTGCACGATGCCAGGTTGAACATTTCTGCAGTTTCGAGGTTTTAATCACCATTCAGATGTCCATTAATCTCAACCATATTTAATGCTCTCTTAAATGTCGGAAAAGAACGATAAAATGTGTCATAGCCTGATGCGGTGAAAGTAAAAGGCAAATTTTTAGGTCTGAGTTGCTGATGCATTCCTGTAAATGTAGTTGGAGGTTTTAGTTCCCGTTTAGTTTTACACGTTTGGATCATCGCTGTAATGTTCGTTAATGTCAGTAAAGAGCAATAAAATGTCTCACCCTGATGTGATGAACAAACGCAATGAATTATAAAATGTAATCAGTTGAGGTCTTAGACACCCTTCAGACACAATTTATAGATGTTTGTGTCGTCGCTCAGGCGTTCATTAACCTCAAATATTCACCGTTTTCTAAAACTCTGAGCTTCAGAGCATCAACACTGGAAAAGCTACCTAAATAGAAGTATCATAATCGTCCTTTTTAAACTACTTGTCACTATAACTGGAATGTCATGTAACATTAACATTAGGTCACAGTAGATACTGATGCCTTTTGTCCTGTCGCTCAGATCCTCATGACCCATCACCATCATTTAATGTTCTCTGAAATGTCACAAAGTGTCAGTCAAATGCTTCACAGCATGATGCGATGAACTGATGGAGTTGAGTTTTATCAGGCATAGAAAAGATGCTGCAACAAATCCATCAATGTCTTGAACACTGTAGATCCACCTTTCTGGAATGTTAACAGCATCGTCCTACAATGTTTTTCCAGTGTTGTAAAACACCTGAAAGTCAACAGAGCTTCAGAACATCTTTGCATCTAAAGTGGAAATTTTAAAGTTCACTAAAATGCACTGGACAGTGACGTGACAAAGAAAACCTAAATATTTGAGGGATGACAAAGAAAAGTCACAAATCTTTAGATCTGAGATACTGCAGCCAGAAAACCGATCCTATTTCTAATTGCAGTAAATCAATAATTCATTAGTGAACTGTTGAAAAACTGCAAAAATGTAGATGAAGCTTCAGAACATTTGAGCGTCAAAACTGGAAGAAAAGGAACTAAATCTACCCGGATACAAGCATCATCATCATCATCACCACCACCATCATCATCATCAGCTGATCTCAGGAGCTGCATCAGTCCTTTTTAGTCTCCTTCAGTCCTCTTCTGTCCCCTTCTGTCCTTGTCCCTCTGTAGTTCTGTCTCCTGATGAACCTCTGTGTGTTTCAGCCAATCAGAGATGCCGGCTGACATCACATGTGGCCCTCAGGTGTGGTCACGTCAGGTGATAAGACCTGCTGCAGCTCGTATTCCCGGTGTGCGTTTGATTTACCGTAGGGGGA